>LR736857.1:0-600000 GCA_902654985.2 Oryctes borbonicus | reverse complement strand
CTCGTTTCACGAATATTTTCTTCAATTAATTCGGAAATTCCTCTTACAGTTTGTTGAAAAATAGGTTTTCTTACCATCTGCAACAAAATGAATTTAAATTCCGACACAGCAAAGCAGCTAAATAATAATTCGTCGTCATTATACGATAGCATGAGAAGGTTATTGCAGGACACCACGACAGACCAGAATATTCTTGGGGCTGGTTGCAAATGCTGTATAAGGAAATCGAAGCTGAATCTAAGGGTGGAAGCTTTTTTAGTAAAGTCCCATGATTGATGTTATGAAATGTTCAACTAAAAGCAATGTAGTTTACATCCGGTTGACCCTGGCTACTTAATTCTTGGCAAATATTTTGCGTCGGCGTTACTAGCTTCGACACTGTTGAATGTCCACCACCGAAACCATGTTGTTAGCAGGGAGATATAAAAGCTTAGTATTGGAAGTATTGTTTTAAATAGTACAAATATAGTGCATTTGCTATATTTCAGCAATTTCTATTGATATGTTTATAGCTTTCCCTGAATGCTCGTTTCCTTGACTTATTCTGTGCCATTTACCAGTAAGATTCAAAAGCTTTAATTCAATTACCAAATTGTAGAATGAATAATAAGTAATTTAGCATTTTACTCCAAGTTTCTTTATAAATCTGGTCCTTTCTGGACTTTTAATGTCTTCATCACCAATCTTGCGTAATATGGTTTCAATTCTTCTTTTTATTTTAAAATTTCATCAGAAAATTTAAACGATAATGTGCCGTCAATAGCTTCTATATTTAGCCCTATTGTGTGTATTTACTGCATCTGCTCAATATTTCCTTCGCTAAAGCTATACTCGCCTAATAAAATCAAATGAAAAGATACACTACAGTACAATACTTACCTCCTGTCTCTTTGAAAATATTCTTAGCTATAGAAATATCCTCTTCCAGTCAATTACGGCCTTCTATTAGATTGAAAGCGCAAGCTTATTGAAAAATTATCGATGTCGCGTATTCCTTGAATTTATAGGGCCTCTATTCCAAGTAACTAAGTTTTCGTGTATGGGAGATGATATTTCTAAAAGCAGGTTAATTCAATATTTTCGAGCGTGTAGCCTCTGATGCCGCCTCGGGTGTACGTTCGTGATTTTTCCTTCTCGACAATTTAATATAGTTTTGTTATAGTTCTTTTATTCCCTACTGATGGGTGTATTTCATATAAAATGTTATAAATTGCATTATTCAGCTTTATTAAACACCCTGCTGTTGGGGCTTGTTGAAATATAAATTTTGCTACATGTTATACCATGAATTTTTGTTATTTATATTACCTTTAAAAATTGTTATTGATTTGTGCAAACGCATTTAATAAAAAATATTTTGTTGAAATCGACTATTGAGGATCTTGTTAAAGGTACTTTGGGAAGATAGCAATAACGTTTGCTTATAATGATTTTGTTTTTACTGCTAGCTTTCAAACATTAATAAATTAGCTGGTTTAACACATTTGTTTCCCTATTAAGAAGACATGGAAAAAACTTTACTCTGGAAATTGTTGCCCGAGTGTAAGTGGACGAACGCCATTTCTTGTGGCGTAGCGGTTTTACATGCGGTTGATTTTAATACTACATAAGTCGTTGAGGAAAAAGGAAATTATTTAATTATTTTCCCAATAATATAACAAAAATTACAGAGACATATTGCTACAATATACAAGCGCTAACAATATTGGATACACATTTTTTTCCAAATCGTACAATACGTCCAAACGTCTATAGGATAAATCTATTATTATTCCTTCTATATCGAATGTAAACATCTCCAATTTAAACATAAGGCCAACTAAACATTTCACTGTGCTTGACAGTTACAACAAATGCATTGTAGGCTTCTACTGTTGTGCTAACGCAGTGTATGGCTCACCGATTTCCTCTTTTCGATCGAAATTCACAACATGTATTACATTTCCGGGAACGCGTTCGCATTGTGCATTACGTTTGAAAATGAACATATCAACGTGATTTGTGGGGTATCCGTCAACGGCGAAACCGGACTCTATTATTTAATTTGACAGAAACACTTTGTTGCGGCCGTACCGATCGAACTCGAAGATAACTTCGTTTCGCCTAACAACTTATTGATTACATTGCGGACAAGAAGGTGGCGAAAATATCCATCCATTATTCGCTGTTTACTATTAGCAATTTCCTGGTTCTACAATGTAAACTGTTTCTCACCAATAAAGCTGCCGCTGATTTATTTTTTTTTTGAAACTCCAAATTGTATGATATAGTTTCAAATTAGATAGTTAAAAAAAATTGAGTTTTAAGTATTTAATACATTTTAGCCACAAAAATTTTTAGGATTCGAAAAAAAATACTTTCCTTCGAGAGATAAAGGGGATTGTTTACCTTTTAGTTTGCTTTTTGGGCAGTTGGGCAAAATATCATAAGGAAGAAATGAATACTTTTTCAGATGTACAAATGCAAATGAATAATCTCACGTTAAGGAATAAATAGTCTGTAACGAAATTGTCCCGTTAGATAATTCTCCAATGTAACGTGCGCACATGGGAACTATTTCGTTAACAATATACGTAAGCGCACCGCAATGATAACCGATTTAACAACCCATTACAGGCGTTTGTAGTTGCATCGAATGATCGATCGAAAACCTTATGAAAATACACAATTATACCTTTATTGCGTTTGTGCATGGTAGCGCAACTAAGAGTAGAACGGTTAACTAGATTTATAGATCAACATTTACGTCGTATATATACGCCATTTCCTCTAACCCGCAGTGTAAACCAACAATGTTGACAGTTGTAAGGCTCGGGTTCTATTCGTGCTTCGGTGCACTCTACACTAAAGTGGTAATAGGAGTTGGTAAATATTTGATTTATATTGAATTTTATGGAAAGCTTTTATCTACTCTACACACATAAGCATTTTCTGTTTAATTAATACTCACAATAGTTGGACAGAGGTTTCATTCTGCTATCGGCACTTTTGTGATTAACATCCATACAAGCGGAAAACCTGAATGTAGCGTATAGTTTGTAATAAACTATCATCACCAGGATAAACCTGGACGAAATTTGCACATCAGCATGAATGTAAATATTTACGCCAAAGATGGACTAAATTTTAGGTCAAACGAAATTGTATCTAATTAAAGTATTTTTTATATTTCTAGTGATTGTTTTCCATTTTATTAGCTATTTTGTTCATTTTCCTTTGAAATGTTAATAACAGAGTACAATGTTTAACTGGGGTTGATTTAATTATTTCAAATGTTCGAATCTTTATCGGCGTGAGTTCAATTATATAACAATAATAACAATATATTCATTTGTTTGACCCAAAATGAGGGATTTAGGAAAAACAGCTTTAATTTTTCTGTAAAAGTTAACAATTATCCATGGTGGTACAACTATATACAAGCGTCGTCTCGAAATGCATCGCCCTGCACACTAGAAGTGTGGAAAGGTTGTCTTTACTTCGGGTTTTGTACGTATAATGCACACAATTCTTGTCAAATCACAAATAATGTCGTTCTACGAGGGCTGTTCTCTTTCTGCTGATAGGCTGTGCCTTTTCGCAAGAAATTATGGAATTGAATAATAGAATTATCGAGCTGTGAATTACAAGCGTAACTTAAGCCGTAAAGTGGTGGTACAATGAATTTTAACATGGTAAACTTTTCTTAAATAACTGCTTTCGAGCTCCTAAATCAAGAAGAATATTGGTCTTGTACGAAACATGATTTAGTACTTAAAAATAAAATATCTTCAGAAGAATGACCACAGCATTGATTTCTAAATCTGCTAGCCAGTTTTCGAAACCCTAGGCGCGGGTTTTGTCGTCCTAAAGTCACTAAAGCGTTTAGATTGTTTCCGCTAATCTTACGCGGTCTTCCAAAAACTGCTCCATGGCTCCTATCTCTCCTATTTTTTATCCTCTTTATTGTCTCATATACTGCACTTTTTCCGAGTTCAGTCAATTGTACAAATTTTTTAACGTTTTGAACACCTTTTCTATACAAATATTCCACCAACTTTCTTCTTTCTACTTGCGACATTATTTCACAAATATTAAGCCTGTTGATAATCAACAATATTTGACAGCTGGTGTTGTTATATGATTTTTGCCATGGCCTACAGTCGGCACAAATTACTTGATGCATTACTTTTGTCTTAGGTTGTAACAAAAAAGAAATATATTAAAATTAAGAAAAATAATAAATTCCGTATACTTTCTAGACGGACAATATACTAGATAACAAAAGATTAATAATGCTAACAAGGACTGTGTCGTAATATGGTAAACAACACTAAAGTATGCGTACCACACAAGTTTAATTAATTAGTCCGGAACAGCTGTTCCAGATTAATTTTCTCTATCCCAGGGCTTTATTCGGTAAATACATCTCTGGCCAATAATAATCCCGGTGAAACAAGAACAATTCATCGTTGGCATATATTTTTTCCATTTTAATGCTTTAAATTTAAAGTTTGTTCGTTCACTAAACGCGTGGAGAATAATTCTTTTTTGTCTTGTATTATTAGTCTTAATAATAATTTCCAAATTACATGTGGTGATTTAACGAACCACTAAATTCAAGGCTCCAGGTACTCCGAGATGCAACGCTAGACGGCAAATCCTGGCATAAATAATCACAAATGCTTTGAAATTTTCGTTATGTGTGACACGCTGGCATAGAGGCGGTGTCCTAATCGTCGAAGTAAAAACGCTTTTTCTGTCGTTTATTATGCATTTGTATCCTTCACCTTTTCAATTTATTTATTTAAATTGCCGAAAGCGTATTAAATTGATACTTCCGAACTTCAGGACACATCTACGAAAATAACTATTTCTTCCGTCTGAATTCAAATTATAACATATCTTGAGTAAACAAGTATACTGCCTTCTCGTCGATCGTAACAATACTTTCCGAACTATTTTCGTACTCATACTAAAGGAAAGGGGACTTATTAACGTTTAAACAATCCAAAACATTTAAAATAGATATGTACGTCCGAAATTCGGGAACATCTTTCCTGGAACGGAATAAATGACGAAGGAACGTGGACTTTTACAAGTTTGTCGGCTATGCTCACTCACTCACCCACACATAAAGAGCAGTTCGTTTCAAGTTGAATCGACTCTACTTTATTTGTTTATGCCGAGGAACTATGTCAACCTGATACCTCGAAAACTAAAGCCGAAGCTGCGGGTCGACATAGAAGGATAAAGTTTTTCCGGTCGGTCCCGACTTTATGGGCAATATCGCGGAAGTGCCGCAGGTCTACATTTAAATTTCAGAGCTATTGTTACCTTTTGAATAAAACTGCAATAGTTGCATGCATTCGGTGTACCTGCTGGAGGCGCCGTACGCCGATAACGGCATCCGTGCTAGCGAGCTCTACTAACGACCCAGTGAGAGGGGAGAAGTTTCGGAATCGAAGTTCCGTGCGGTTTCGCTTTGCTCGTTACCGCAATTTGAATATCTGCTCATCATGGAAGCTGCTTTTTAATTTAGATTATTACCATCCGTCAATTCAGAACGAAATTCTAGGGGGAAAGTACTTAGTAATTATTGTATTTGTTCAGTTCGTGTCACTTAAATATCCATGATTTTTTTTAGATTAAATATTCTCATCGAAATGTATTTAATTGGATTCTTTCGTTTTGGGCACACAAAAGAATTGCTAATATTTGCAATTTAATTGGAAGTGATGTAGTTTACATTATATTCGCTTCCTTTTAAGCTGTTGTAATGCAATTTCAAGTCAAATTTGCCAAAATAAAAGTACTTGAGACACAAAGCGTTGAGGTAGTGATGAGAAAAGCAACCAAACGCACGTCAAGCAGAACAATTGACACATCCAAAATTAGTACAACAGAGATGTTCGCAATAGCAGCTCATCACGAGGATGGTTTGATTCCGAATTATTCGGCGATTGATTTACGACCACAGCTGTTTCTTATGAGAGGATCAAGGAGGATTAAGCTACTGATTGAAGATCACTTGCAAAGCCATATGACCAAGAATGAAGTAAGGAATAAACGAAAATAATAATATTAATTTATCGTGCTCTCCTTTAACGCAACCCACGTGCTGTAAGCATTGGACGTTACTTGTTTCCCTTTTTTTGAAACATAATGGAAGAGAACGCTGGAGGAGTGGAAACTGCGGAACAGGGTGTGTTTCCTAGAATGCTAAAATCCGGCATTGGAAAGCTTGAGAAACGCGAAAAGAACAACGTTTTAGCTGAGTTTAAAGCATGCGACTTAGTTCCTATCATTTCCGAGACTGCACTTCAAAAGAGCCTATTGCACCGAAGAGACGTTATTAACATTTTGAGATATTTCGCAACATCCACTATAATATATTAATTGTCTTTAATTTGGCGAACTTGCACCTTTGTTAATCCAATTCTATAATTGTATCAAGATGTTATTGAGTATTCCAGTGTTAAGAATAAAGAACATAAAGTTAATTACAGCATTCAATGTGTAGAAGTGAAACATTTAAATGTTGAATTAATTTTCTTAATTTCATTACTTTTCGGATGCTTGGGCAAATTGGTAACGATGCAGGAGAAAGAAATAGCGTTTTCGTTAGGAAGGTTTACATTACAGCCTTCTGCCAAAGAAATTAACACCGACTGAAATAAGTATTAACTCTACAGAAAAATTAAATTTACTTTAGGTATTTAGCTAAAAGTTACATCAAAATCGATTTGGGTTTCGTTTTAAGTGGTAGATGCGAAATGTTCGAATAGTTTTACTGTGGAAATATTAGTTTTATTCTATTTAATAAGTGCTTAGATCTTTCAAAAAACTTTTGACACCGCAGTAATCTAGTTCGTAATTGAAAGTTTTGCGATACCGTTTTATACACCGAAGGGTAGATTGAAGAGTTGCGTAAAGAAAGTTTCGAGATGAAATAAAAGCAATTATTCTTTTAATTGCAAGCGCTTGAAGTAGACCGAAGTTTTATTATGTTAAAAATATCCAATCCCTCCACGCCGAGCACCGCTCCTCATTTACGTAAAAATAGCGCTCTTAAAGCCTCGGCAAGTAAGCGAAACCTTTGAAAGTTTTTAATTAATTTTTTCCATGATCTAATTTGGGAACCACGACGAATGCGGCGAGCTTCACATAATAATGTCCGTTAATATAATATAAATTACATTACTTTACAACGAATTAAAATGTTTACGATTGTAGGGATTTTCCCATTTTAGAATATTCAACCTCCAATGAATAATTCAATATTATTATTTAACTTCAAAGCTATCAAATTAATAGGTTTTATTTTATTTGCGCTGAAACTGCTCAAATTATTTTAATTTAGCTGCATTAATGTTGATTATTATACAATGAAAAGCAATCTAGTGTAGTGCTTTTTATGCATATATGCATAACTTCCTCGCCTTTTAATTTAATTTAATGGTTAATAAAGCAGGAAACATAAAATGATATTCTAGAAGCGCCAAATAACGTCAGTCAATATTCAGCTTTAGAACGTTCACTTATAATTTTATTTATAATAAAGCGTTTTTTATTGTCTTTTTATATAAATTTAGTTAAATGTGCATTTTATTGTTAAAAAAAGCTTGTTAAAATTAATGTTCTATTCACAGTAAATCTGTGGCTTGGTGCAAAATGAGATTGAAAAATCGGCATTTCCTTTTTATCGACGTAATTAAATTCTACTAAATATTTTAATTAAATGATTAGTATTAATGAAGTTGAACTAAATCAACTTTTCCAATATAATAATTTGGATATTGCATTTCGTAATCCCTCGTATACAAGAACATGTACGAGGATAATTTGAAAACTTTCAACCTTTAACATCAAGATGGTGTTAGTCGTAATATAATTGCGTATCCGTTGAACGATACTTTTCAGCTATTTTGGACGTTCAATTCATGCAGGGGAATGTTAAATGAGCAAGGTCAAGATCCTACGGCGACGACGGTTTTCGCAGCTTAATCGCCTCCTCTCTCTACCTCTTTTCCTCCGTAATTACCTACTTTATTTTAAGTACGATAGCAAAACCAATAAGTGTCACTTTAATCACAAGCAAAAGCGATTTTTATTAAATTTAATTTCTTGTATGTTTCTTGCTTTTCTAGATCTTTTTGATGGTACCTTTTGGTTGATTCATTAATTATTTTATTTGAATTTTTGGTACTCCAAAGAGGTTGTACGAAAGAGCTTAGCGTTAGAGATAGATTTTATTCTGGGGTTCCAGGAAAATATGGCTGCTTCTGGTTCTGCTGGAAGTTTGGAAACATCCCGTATATGAGAAGTGTAGCGCATACAGGGGATTCTAAAAGTAATCTAGCTAATATCATAAAATTTGTGATATTTGATTTGCCAGATCTACATATGCATTGGAATGATTCTATACAGATAAAAGGTTTAAATAATAATGGTTGTATGGTAACGGGGTTTAATTGTGTTAAATATTATTAATTGCCGAATAATTCAATTTACGTTAGCTCTGTATTGAAGATTCCGGTATCAGTACAACGTAAGAATCATCGAAAACAATACTAGTTTCAAAGTTAGGGAAAGACCTGTACTTGAATTTTTTTTCACGTACATTGGTGTATCGAAGGCCCCAAAATTTAAAATTTCCCATGGAATTCTTCAAGCGAAAGGGTTCACAGCTACCTTAATTAAGATATTGATAACTTAATAACGGAAACCCATTTCGTCGGTAATTAAAGTATCGATTGCAATTTCATTTTCCACGCATCGATTTGTATCTTCTGATAAATACTCACGACCTTACGAGGAGGGCGCCGAACGCTATAACGGCAAATTTATATCATTCCTCGCGCAAATTCGTTTGGCGATGTTTAATTTGATCGAAGCATAATTCGGATCATGCAATCGTACCTTTCGCTAATTAGATTCCAGGAGATTAAATTGAATTCAACTCAAGCGTAATTATATTTTTCTCCTGTACTTTTGTATTTATGGCATCGCTAATTCCTCTCAATAAACTTCGTCAATGTATTGCTAAAGTTGCATTTGCAAATTGAGTTTCAGATGTTCGAGAAAATTAGAAAAGAAAATGTGTATAAGAGGAAGGCGTGAGGAGAACTCGAGAAATGTAGATTGAAGGAGTTGATCATATGGTATTTTGATTTTCCTAAAAGCGTTTTCATTCTCTCTTTGTGAGATTGTACTCGTGTATCCTGAGGAATTATATTTGCCGACGAAGAAAATTTATGGCTGGTATGGGCGTTTAATTTCATGGAAATAAGAAAATGTTCGGAAGCTTAGACTTAGATGCCGTACCAAGATTATAATGGGAAAGTCTAATTATGAAATGAGTTCTCTGTGTTGATATGAACCAAGATATGGTGTTGCAAAAAGTGGAAACTGAAGACGGAATACATCTTTATACATAGTTACGCAGAATAAGAGCTTTCCTCATTCTGTTGCTTCGTTCCTGCCTTGTTCGTTACGAAAACAGTTTTTAATGATGATCAATGGTAGACAATAGAATTTATAAGAAACGTTAATAAACATCAAAAAATTAATAGGTTTGTTTTTCTTCCGCATTTGAACCGTTTCTGAACCGTTCAAAATGGTTTACCAATGCAAATCATGGTACGATGTATATAATATTAAAGTCTGTATGATTTACAAGAACGACTGGTTTGAGCGGCTCTGACTCAGTTCAAGCGTGACAGAAATACAAAGTCAACGTTAAGTTTTAATTTTTAATCTAATTGCCAGGTATATGTAGTTGTAAGCAACATAAGAAATAATAAAAAGCCCTCTCGATTATGTTTTTTTATGATTATATTTCAGGTACAAGTAACCCCAACAAAACGACGGACAAATTCGAAACGTATGTTCATAAAACTTCTTAACCTCACTGTACGCACAGATAATTGATGTATGAGTGTATATCTTAGAGGAGTAGTTGATTAAAGAGCGATCGAGAATTACTTTGTGATTAGCCTGCCATATTAAACAAGCTCCAAAATTTCAATTTCCTCGCTACATTCCCAGCCTCTCTATCTATAATTAGAAAAGCAATTGTGTTCGTTCTCGATTGTTATATCGTTCGGAGGAATCTTCAGACGGAGGATATTGACTGGTGGGACTTAATAAAACGTCGATTATGTTCAGTGGCTCGTAGCAGTACGCTTGAGTTCGCGAAATGATAGATTAAAAACGAAATCAATTCGGATCGCGAATGAAAAAGATATTCCTAATGAATTTCTAAAAAGAATAAGATTGATATTTCCGATTTAATATTGTACGCTCGTTGAATATGGCGTACTGAAAAGTAAAATTTTAAAGAAATCTATAGAAAGGATAATGAAAAAAAATTTTAAAAATATGGCGCATTCTTTAATATCAGCTTTTATCTAAAAATGTTTTTAGTGATAATTGTTGGGTAAGATCTTCATTACGGTCAAAAACAACAGAGACCTTCGTTATGCGAACATTCACGAAGTATTTTTTGTGAAAATGGTTTTTTCAAAGTTGATGTACAAGACGAAAGAATTCTTGTACCGAGCAAAAAATCCTATTTTAATTGGAGAATTTTAAATTTTAATCTCGGGTAACGTACTATAAGCTGTCGAAAGTTAATTGTTCATTGTGGCAAATTGCGTTATTATTGGGACGTTTTCTCTTAATTAAAATTGTATAAAAAAGAAAAACAAGTCTAGTCTTAGGAAGGCCTTATTGCAGCAGTTTTTATTGCGTTGTAGGTAGAGCATACACTTTGGTTTATTTTCCTCTCCTTGTAAGAAGCATTGATATTCGCGTATTTCGACAAAAAGGAGAGATTTTCAGTATAATACCAGAATGGTCTGAAGAATTTTGAAGCTTCAACACGGAGATGGCGTGATTCTTCAAAAGCATTCTGATAATATATTTGCGCATACCATGTTAGGCGTTCAGTTGTTGCTTAACAGTCGTTTGTGTTAGTCGATGTTAGTGTTTCTAGAAATGGGGAAAAAAGCTAATATTGTACCGACATAAAATTCTTGCGGTTGTAAGGCAATATGGTTATGCGGAATTTAATCTGTATGGAGCAGAGTGTGTGGATACTTTAGTGTTTAAATGATTTAAAAATTCAATATTAAAACAATTACTATCGCGGTAATCGCAAGAAAGTACTTTATAACAGAGTTTATTAGAGATATTGGTCAGCTTATTTTCGAAACAAATTCAACAACTTTTTTTTTATATTTATACATAATGCGTTAAATTGCGAGCGAAAATATTTACAAAGTACTGTAAAGGCTACGTTCTTCAAAAGAAAGCTGTTTAGTGTTAATTATACTCAAATAAGCAGCAGGTAAAAACCTCATTCCGACGCTCAAACAGAGCAGAAGATATACGCATTAGGCGCGTCATTTAACGCCAAGATTTATGGTAGTTTCACGAACACACATATCCTCGCGTTCGCGCGTCGTGCAAGGAAAAAGGCTCACTATTGAAACGAAAAATTCGTCTAAGAAAACAAAACGTGTCAAATAAATTGCGTCGAACATAGCGCCGCGCTCTGCCGAGAGACCCTATTAAGCGAGGAAAACCGGGACTAAAAACAAAACGTGCGAATTAAACAAAAGGAAGAAGAGAGGAAAAACTAACCTGGAGGGCAAGCGAGTTGAACCGCTCCCCCAAGGGCGACTTCTAATTGTCTTCCGGTGGAGCTGAGTTCTCTGACGTCGAAATCGGGCTCTTGAGTAACTTCGATGTCACCTAAAACGTAACAATTCTCAGGGAATATAATGAATAGGGGGCGCTTTCTGTAGGATTACGTACACTAGCGGAAACTGATAAACGAATACCTTGTTAGCAGAGACTAAATTAGGGTTACAGCATATGTTTTTGCTAATAAAATTACTCTACTTCTGTTTAATTAAAAATTAATTGGAATATTGGAATGATTCTTGTCAGTACATGTATCATATCCTAGCTACTTCTTGTGGAAATGTTCAAGTGAAAAGCTTGACTATTTTTAACCGGCCCATTTCTAAAGCAAATGAGAGTTTAACACAAAAATTAGAATCTGATTTTTGTAATGTTTGTCTTAAGATAATCAGATTGGTGTATTAAAAACACATCAAAAATACCTAAAAACAGTTACTCTGTTTGAAGCTCAAACAATGTAGGAGGTAGGGAATTTA
The DNA here is from genome assembly GCA_902654985.2 of Oryctes borbonicus. NCBI lineage: Eukaryota > Metazoa > Arthropoda > Insecta > Coleoptera > Scarabaeidae > Oryctes > Oryctes borbonicus. The sequence goes on along the minus strand of LR736857.1, from coordinate 587,833 downwards.
CTTTCATTTTAACTTAGGGTTTTTCGTCGAATATATCCTCTTCTTCAATAAAAAGTCTCTATAGCGGTTCCCTTTATAGATCCCTCCCTGGTGCAGATAACTCTTCAGACATATCCTGCTATTGACTCTATTCTTCAGGATCTAGAGAAACAGAGTGTTATGGAAAATGTGTCGTGATCGACTGGACAGCCAATTGAGCAGAAATTATTGAAAAAATGCTTTCATTCATTTATCATTACATCATTTCACATTAAACCGGCTCTTTCTCTGTAGTTGTCGTTATTTGAATTTAATGATCTTTATTATTAAATTCACATAATTAAGTACTTCTGTTCTAATTGTGGCATACAGTTCCTCCGTTCGCTGCAAGCTACTCAATTTTATTTCGTACGTAAAGCGCAGTTAATTGCTTCCAAACATGAGAATGATCTCTCGAAAATGTACCCAACCTCCAAATTTTTTTTTAATGACAGCGAGAATAGAGAATCCCTCCTTACTCGGTTTTTAAATGCGGGCAAGGCAAGCTGTAAGAAAAAGTGGACAAAGAAGTCTGAGAAAACAAGAGCACCTTAGACATTTTACATGATTTTTTCCTAGAAATTTCGAAAACTCTCTTACATGAGGCGGCCCCAGATCGCCTTGGCTAAAAAAAATATGTGTTCTCGCTAGGTTTTCCAACTTTTGACACAATTGCTATTCTTGATGGTGGTCTTCCACTTCGTAAATGATGAAGAGCCCAAAGAGAAGAAGAAATGTTATTAATTGTTTTGGTTCTTCACGATTTACCTCTAAATTTACTTTCAGTGAGGTAGTTATCTTTAATACTTAATTCAAAGGAAAAAAATGTAAAATAACTAAAACCACTTGTATTATTCATCATTTCGTGTTAGTTGTTCTCTTGAATTTTTCCATTACTGTACGTACTTCCGTTGCAAGATTCTAAAACTAGGTAGCGAAAGACACTCTTAGAGACCCGCTTTTGTTACCACCACTACTACTCTCTTACTTTCGTTCATTAATGAATAATGAAGTGGTGGTTTGTCGCGGTATTCGTACTATCAGCGGTTATGTGATTGTAATAGAACCACTTTATGGAATGTACTTCGAGGGTTTTAAGTTAATTAACTGGCGCGTCTGCAGTTGAAGCTCTAACTCACGCTGAAGTTCACCCCAACTAATCCACTCATAATAACTATATTTATATAAGGCGAGGTGATACGGGGTAAGATAAAGCTTGATTGTTGGTTATTACGACGATGAGTGTGTCGTACGAGTTGAGGCGGATCGTTTTATTGTGCGAATAAACTTGTTAGCAAGTACTTTTTAAGGGAGCTGTGTATGCATCTGGCCAATTAACGTCTTCGTTCGCTTATTTTCAACTTACGTTAATAAAACTAGATGAAGCAGTGGGAAGATCCTTGTAATTGTGCAGCACGGTCTGGAAACTGTTTTGTTATCAATTTTACGAAGAACATGTTCATCAAAAGTTTTGTTTCGTAGGAAGTTAGACTTGCGTTTTGAAAGTTTTATCTAGGTGCAACTTACAAAGTGGCACAGTAATCTAAACATTTTAATTGACATTAAAACTGAATTATTCGTCGTGACTATATTCAAGTTCTACATTGAATATTTGGCAAAATGTTTAATCCCGCAACCACTGAGTTGTTCTCAGATCATCTTCCTTTTGTACTATTTCTCTAAGTGGACTCATTTTTTCTATCTCAGGAGCATGCTGTGTGCAATTTTATGCAAAATGTAAAACGACTAACACCAAATTTAACGAAACTGCGTGCTGGATCCTCATCTGTTCCTAAGGCTTTTAATACATACGAAGCATCTAGTCATGATGAAGTACATGCTGAACTCACATTTCTCATAAGCATATGAAAGGTTGAGGACAACTATTTTATATGACGTCAGATGGGGTGCCTTTCACGTAACTGTTCAATTCACTTATGATTATAGTAAGCAGGGATACAGGATTTAGGAACAGCGCAGGCTTCACCAGTGTCATTACTAAGTTTTTGCATTTGAAAGACAATACACCTTCGGAAATTAGAGTCGAAATTGACGCCATTTACGGGAGCTCCGCGCCATCATTTGCCATAGTGAACTCTTGGCCAGTTGGATCTAATTGTGGTCGAACCAACTTGGTTGACGTTGAATGTTCCAAACGACCAAAACTCTAACTATTACCATTAATATTGGAAGAGTTCACCGAATAGTGATAGATAAATAATAAAGATAAATAAGTTAAAAGAGATAGCAGAGGTTGGGCACGAGAAGGTTAGCCGCGCTTGCTCGGCTCTAAAGAAGGCGAAGAATATTCTCCAACAGCCAGGAAAATGACGATGACTGTTTTTTGGAATAATCACCAAGTTATGATAATCGGCTACCTTGATAAAGGAGCATACTACGCATCACCACTTGACGAGCTGAAGGCAATATTTTTGGGAAAACAGCCAGAAGAAAAAAAGGAGTTTTGTTCCATCAAGACTCGTCAACGTACCGTCTCACAGTTCAGTAGTCGCCATGACAAAAATATGTGAATATGGGATCCAATTGATAGACCGTAGACAGTCATTCTATTCATCAGATTTAACCCCCAGCGACTCTTTTCTGTTCTGTAAGCTCAAGATTTCGCTCGGAGGATAGATTTTCTTTGAATACAGCAAAGCAATTTTGAACAGAAAACAAAGAATTAAATAGATTGAATGATAAATAGTTACTACGCTATCAGAAACAATACCTGTCACGTCGCTGAAGATTACAGAAGTAAACACTGTTCTTCCAGATAAAATACCTGGCCCTCTTTCAAAGAACTTAAGTATTACATTATTTTGCGCTCAATTTTTTTATAGTTCTGCATTAATTAAAAACGAACCCCTGCTGCAAAAGTGAATTTACAACTTTAAATGATCTCAATTTTAGATAATTCGTTTTTAAAACGCCCGTTTTGATTAGCGTTCAACTTTATTCCGTAAAAATGTTACAGCAAACTTCTACATACTACGTACTTTAACAGTTATCCGTTTATCATTAAAAGTTTTCGTCGACCCAGCGCGCAAAATGAGACGACGACTAGCCTGATAAAAAGTGTCCTAGCTCCGGACTTAATTGCATGCAGACCATACACAGCTCTAGTTATCCAACGGCGGCTGCATTACAAAGCTCCCAAGCGGCGACAAATTTTATCGTTATTTCGTAACGATACCGACATCTCCCCGCGAAATAGAGAAAAACAAAGGCGCGAACTCTTAAACTTAATTATCGACGTTGCAACACATTCGCCTCTGAGAAAATTATTTTAACGCTCACGTGGACACAGATAATGAATGCAATTAGGTTAGGGAGTTAATACGGCCTTCTATTTTAATTGTATAACTTATTTTCATCGCATTAGCGCAACGTAGGAGCTTAAAATTGGAACTAGGATTTTCTGTTTTAGTACCTTCGGAAGAAATTCGTTGGAAAAGATGACAGTGAGCTTAAGACACAACTTAGATCTAAAATATTTTCAGTATATGTAAAATAGCTTTATGCAGTGTGTTTTAGCTCTCCTCCCATATTATTATAATTTTTGCAAGTATCTAATTAGGAAAAATTTCACTTTTATAGCCAAAAATAAAACAAAACATTTCGTTCTTTTTCTATAAGAAGTATATTTTCTTATAAATTATCTATGGATTAATTGACAATTTCATCTTCTGGTAAATTCAATTCATGGCAACTCATCAATATTCACCGTATCCATCTATCTTACTTTTTAAGATAATTGACATAATTTAAGATTCTTGTGAAACGTTGGAGCTTTTGGCAATACATCGAAAACCTTTTTTATTGGAAGTTTTACAAAATATAATAGAGAAGTTTTTCCAGGATTTTGCTCGTCCACGGTCCAGGTGTACACACGTATAATGTTCACTTACATGCAACTTGCTTTTTGAAATTCCACAGAAATAATCGAAACTACGCGCTTGTATGTGTATGTAATATTTTGTTAGTACATTATGTTCTCGAAATATTTTTTACAATGTTTAAACAATCTAATTTATTTGGAATATAAAAAAGATTATTTAAATAATGGGATATAAACAAATTTTCTTTATTTAGCCATTAATGGCCTAAATATGTGCCAAAATCTTTAAAGCTGTAAGTTTAAAATAAAATGAAATAGGAGGCTACATTCTTTTTATGTCGCTAAAGGAAAGACAAATGTACACCGTGTTCTACTTAAAAGGTAACTCATGAAATATTGATATTATGGAAAAATTTTAAGACTGGTTTGTCTTTGTTTTAAAAGGGGAATTTTAAACATAAAACTTATATTTGATGTTTTATCTCCGTTCTTTCTCCGACTCCTCTTTCGAAAAAACTTTAAAAGGGAATATATTGAATGCTCTTTTTTCAAGGATAACGTTCTCGATGAAATTTTATGTTAAACAATGTGCCTCTCAAAACAAAGCTTTACTTGCCTTAGAATCCCATTACATCGTTATTTTAAGAATTGCATTTCAAACGAGACTCGATCTACTGTAGTGTAAATACAGGAAATACCTTCGAAATGATTTAAAAAGGAAATAAAATTCATTTATTATTCTGAAGGTGTTTGTTCTTCCGCTTTTTACTAAATAATTTTCCAATACGTAGGTTAAAAACAGTTACACTTGATGACAGCTTGGTAGATTGTTATAAGCAGGTATTTCAAGATGTTTCACTACAAAATCGATACTTACTTCTAACGTTCAAATAGTATCCAATGCTGGAGAATCTTCCGAGTAAATGTCGAGATATACATTTGTACCAGCCGCTGTGTTCCCGCCGGATTTCTGTAAAGTTTAGGAAACCGTCTGGAGTTTGCTGCACCGGCGGGTCGCTGTCGTCCTTCTGCCATATGGGAGCCGCCCTCGGATTAGCGTCGACGTCGCACTTGAGAGATACGGGCATGCCTTCGCGGACCGGAAAGCCAAATCCGGGTTCACGCGATATGGCGAAAGACGGGGTATCTGGAACAAAGCGTTTCTCGTTGAATAAAATCGATAGGTTTGAACCGTAGGGCGATTGCCCATTGTGCCGATGCGTCTAAACATAACTGTACATACATACGATAAATATCCAATACAAGATTTATATTCCCTGTATGGAATTGTATGGATGGTAAGCAACTCCGTGTAGATCGCAGGAAAATACGAAATCTCCAAATTGATGACAAAACGCCGTTATACGGTGTTTATTGTATATCCTGGAATAAGTTCTTTTTCTCTAATATTTCAAAATTTCCAGTACTTTCGATTCAATGTACACATAGATACACTTCGCCTGACAACAAAAAGATAGATAGAAAAGAAGATATAAAGGCAAGTACGGTATGTAACATAGAAAGCTTAGGTAACAAGTGCATACGTTGTACTAGCAAGTTGTGAATAGTAGTACAAGTACAAAGAATAATTAAAACGTGTGCATATCTAAAGCAGCGTAGGTTATAGAAAAAGCCGGTTCTAACACAAGAAACTATAGGGGCTGATTTGATCAGTGGCAAACAGTTATTTTCACGGACGAGAAACGATTCTGTTTGGATGGTCCCGACGGATATTTGTATTATTTTCATGACCCGCGAAAAGAAGAAAAGTTTGCGGCTCGCTGTTGTAACAGGCAAGCTGGGTAATGGCATGGGGAGCAATTTCTCCTAACGAGGTGGTACACTTAGGAATTGTAAACGTTACACGAAATGCCCGAACGAACAGAGACCTATTAATAAAAGTGAAATCCATCATAAATAGGACCATGGAAGATTCACCAGTGATTTTTGAAAATGTTAACGCGGCGATTCACACCGCACGGGTTATTAGTGCCTGGTTTGAAGATGTAAATGTCGAAGTCCTAGAGTACACCAGTGTATCGCCCGATTTAATTATTGTTGAAAATGTCTGCGGAGGCTTGCGAGACGATTACACGGTGATGGCCAACAGTGTCATAACACTGTACAACTAAAAAATGTAATACAGGGTGCTTTAAACGTCATATCCCAAGAACATTTAAATACTTTGTTCATTTCGCTACTAAACCAAATATTTCAGGTTATTCGCAAGGGTAGAAGTCACGGTGATTATTAATATTAAGTTAAATCTTTACTTCCTATTAGATTCGTGAAAATTTTACCCAATACATAAAGCTCAACAGGGTTAAATCTATCAAACACAACTATAATAACTGTGTTAAGTTCATTCATTTTTGCGGTAGAGAATCTTGGGAAAGTACGCATCCAATGCTAATGATAAGTCGAAAACTTCATAAATAGACTCCACTATTATTAAAACTGATGTTTTTTGTTCCGGAAGTGGTGTTCGGTTCACTATTCATGATATTTCTTTGCGTAGAGATGGCTATACGGTTACTATTTTAAATAGTATGGCTTCAATAGAATTTCGCGAGACTGAAATGCTTGGAATCACCTCCAAGCTAAAGAATAAGTCATCATTTGGTTTTGATGGACTGTCTAGTAAGATCATTAAAAAATTCTGCACATGTTTCAGACCAGCACTTGCAACACTAATTTACAAGAAAGGTAGTGACGAATTCTTTCTAAATGAATTCTCTTTTATATACCCAAATCAGTAGAAATATCGCTTAAATTACTCTGCTTCTACAACTATTTTTAATTTTAACAGGGGAGTTTTGAAACACAAAGAATAAGGAATATCCAATATGCATTTTATGTGATCTCTCGCGGCTTTGATTGTGTTCGGTAAGAAAATTTACTGCACGAATTATATAATTATGGTATTAAGGGCCATGTTTCTAGATGATTTGCTATCTGGTGGATAGATTTCAGACGGTTCAGACTACGTTTAGTGGTGTCCCTCTTATTCATTTTATATCTGCCTCGTTATTAATTCGTACTAGTTTAGTCTCGTGCGTGTTCTTCATTATTTCAATTTAATTTAATGGCAATGCGCAACGTAACTAGTGCATAGAGGTATAGAACATGAGCTTACAGTTAAAACCAATCTTTGTCTTGTCAGTAAGCTTCACGACCAACATACTGCATAAATGCGATCTTACTAGAAAATGAGAAAATTGCAAATGTGGCTTCAAACGGAATTTTTTATGCCCTATAGGTTAATGTTAGGGCGTGAATGGCTATCATTTTAAACACCAACTTTAATTTTAAGTGCTCAGACCGATTGTTTAACATCCGGATCTTGTAAGTGGCGTATGGTTGCATTTCGAATTATAAAACCATTTATTTGAAGCTAAAAGAAAGGTATATTGTGATTTAAAAAAACTGCGATGACGTAAAACTACTTTTTATGTTTGTACGAGGTCTCGAAAATCTGAATATGGAGTCTATTAATAAGGTTTAATATTAAATATACAAGGAATACCTTCCAAGCTTTTACAAAAATAATGAAAGAAAAACAAATTTTTGGCACAAAATACGACCCCACAAGTTTCCGAAACATTGCTTCCATTCTTGAAGGTGATATCTCCGAAATATGGTTTTTGAAGAATTCAAAAGCTCTTTGAAGTAGTAAAAGTCGCTGTCCACGCAAAAAGTAGTCGTTATGCGGTAAATAAAGTGTTTCGTGAACGAACAATTTTTGTTGGATTCGGTTCATTTGCGACCCCCAAACAGTTGATTTCTGCTTAGGTTTCAGTTCGTTGGAGTATCTTACTTGTTACAATGTCGTACACGGATTTTAACGCCCCTCTGTCGATTTTTTTGAGAATTTCCTTACAGCAATTGATACAAGTCTCTTTTGCGCTTGATGCATAAGGGTGCCTCTATCTCACGGTAAATCACGTGTCGATCCACTTGAATTAGTTTCTCCGGTTTAATTAAATTTAATCTAGGTATTTAAAGGGATTCGTTTCTGCAGATTCTGTGTAGTTGGTAGTGCACTTGTCCGGTAAGCGGGAGTCGGAGGTTCGAATTCTATTGGAATCAAGATGAAAATTGTGTTTCAATAATTAAATTTAATTACGTCGGAAAAACCTGGATAAATCAGATGTTTTATTGTACGATGGATGCTAATATATTAATTAATTAAGTGATCTTATTGCTGGACACGTATTGTTACGTGCTTTTAAGTTTCGAAGTATTGTTTCGTTGGCAGAATATAGCTTTGATCTAACTGGCAACATCTGGACTCCCATTAAAGAAGTACAACTGCACCAGGTACTTCACACTAAAAAAATATACTCAAATCGAAATACTGTATTTTGAAGTGAATTATGGCAAAAGCTAGAAAAGGTAAAATAAAATAAAACATAATTTGCTTCAGGTAATATAAATGAAATTGGAAAAAACCTTTACCTCATTCACGTCGCTTAAAATTCAAGTTTATTAGCGTACGATGTTCACGTCACTTTTCTGAAGATAAAAGGGAGTCCCTCAATTTTCCACGTTATTTCCGTAAATCTGTGTTGACGTTATCCTCACATAAGAACTTATTATTTTATTTAACGGCTGTCATATTAACTCGATAAAAAAATTCAGAACGTCGAGCGCCGTCGTAAAACAATAATTTATTGTACGTCGCGTAGGAGACCAGATTACGATCCGCTACGATTCCTCGTAATTTACATCCATCGTAGTGGATGATTTATCTTAAATTCGGATTCAACTGACACGCCGCATTGTCATCGACAGCTTTTGTGATGCGGCCACTCCACATTGATGCGTAGCGTAGTACTACGAGAGGGTATTTATTTCGTCGAAGACCTCAAACATGCTAAATCGTACGTGTATACAATGATGTCCAGGTTTAATGTCCGGCATACACTCACACTGGTAGAAAGCATTCATGTACAGTACCAACTATAACGCCCTAAATGCGACAAGAAGATATAATGGTAGGACGAAATAATTACCAGATCCAATTATACTAATCTAATCTTGTAAGAGGATACATTGCACTCAGAATGAGTAAATGCTATTTTGCTGGGTTGAAAACGCGAATGTTGCTTTCTTAACACTGTGCCCAACGCTTTGAAGGAAGAACATTTTATTTAGTTAGTAAGAAGTGATGTTTTTATAAAAGAAGGTTTCGGAGTGTATTTTGTAAACTGAAACACATGTTTACATCTTCTCCCCCTAAAAACTTCACTAATACCTTTCGATATTTCGCGAAAGGGAAGTTTTACAGATATCTTACTGCAGGTTTCTGCCGGAATTAAAGTTGTGGAATTTCGTACATAATGCCATGTTGGACTTTCTCAACAATGCGATTGATATCTGGAAGAGGAACCATTATAAATAAAGAAATAGAAGTTTTTCATTATATCTAGTTTTATTCAAGGGGAATTGAAAAAGTAATCCCGGCCATTTTATGTTGTCCACAGTGGTTAGAATCCTCACAGCCTATTAATGAGAATAAGATAATGGAGAAAAATAATTTCACTACCGTACGTGATGATGTGCCAACCATTCCCTGAAAGCGGTGATGCGACATTACTAATAGTTCTTTCCCGAAAGAATTTTTGTTAGCTGGCTGAAACTCGCGTTTTAAAGAAAAAGGGGATCTTCAACTAATCGTAAATCATAGACCTATTAATTTGTTAAGTGTACTATCAAAGATCCTTGACTGTGGAAATTGCTATATTTCAATTCACTCATGAATTAGCAGAATGCCTTGAATCAGATGGAATGGTGAGGTGTGCTTCCGGATTAGTTCAAAGTATTTGATTGCATCTGCTTCTTTTTGCGATAGAAGAAACTTTACCGCTACGGTATTCTGGAAAATGCTCTGCATTGGATAGAATCTTATTAATCTGATTATTTCCATTGACATGCCACGGGGAAGCATATTGGGTCACCTTATCTTCATTATAATTATGAATGATTTGGATGTCCCTCTCGATAATTCTGACGATAGACGACACTAGCCTCCTGCTAAAACATAAACTATTCACGGACATTGTTTCAAGCGATAATCATGTCATGGAGAGTGTGGAAGACTGGCTGGATAGTAATGGCCCAGTATTAAATTGCTCAAAGGCAAAATGGATCTTGTTTAGATTTGATAGGCAGTATTGGTTGCACGGTTACACACAACCTTTAATAGGCATAGGTATGATTTGATAAATCAGGCTATAACGAACTTAGAACAAGCAGTATTACATATGCAGAAAGCTTTTCTGTTGTAAAGAACAGAATTTTTATACTGTTGTGTGAAATGGAGCCTAATTCAATGCAATGGTTTACGATTCCTTTAGATGCTTTGTATTTGACCTATTTCCGTGCATAACTTGTTCTTTTGTTATTGTTCGTTGTTTCTAATTACTAAACTATCAGCTCTTCACGACTTCCTCTACTGTAAATTGAATGGCTCTGATTTTTATGATTAAGGGGGTCGAAGAATTCTAGGGTAATGGTCAAAAACACGAAAAAGTCGTCTAGACACTTTTAGTTTTATGAACTCGATCAAATATTCTATTATTTTTCACATCGGTACGTTGGAAAAGGCTAAGCAAACATCAAACTATACTAAAATATCCCCATCTTCTAATTTAATATTATTTACCTTATTTACAATGGGTACTGAGTTTTTTTACTTTTAGGTTATCAAACATTCAAACCCTTTATACGCAGGCGAACTTTTCGGTTAAGCAGTACATTTTTGTCCAGGTTTTTGTTGATTTTAATGGGCGAATATGAAAGCAGTTTTTATTCGTCATATGAAGTGTATTGAATAATATATGAGCGCTACCAAATGCAGCACACGCTATGTAATTTTATTTGCTACACGTGTCAATTTATTTCCTTGTTTTTTACGGTTTAATGCAAGTAACGAGACTTTCTGGCTTGAAATCGAAAGGAAACGTATACTTTGATGTTAGACCTATTCTAAACTAAAGTTTTCGAATTCTTTTCTTCTATATTAGCCAAGAAACATTTCAGACAAAAGTTATTTCTTTTGTTTTGTGAAGTAAAATTCCGTCAGATAAAATATAATTTCTATTTGAGAAAGCAAAGTTGACAACACATGTAATCGTGAAGGTAGTATTTCCCCCTCGACATTAAGCTGCCTTTATTTGACACTTTCTATTGTTTCTGAGTCCTTAAGGGGAATTTTTTATTTTATTTAGCTAGATATGAAAACAACGAGTTAGAGAGAAAATCAAATCTTATTTTTCAACGTAAGAATAACTTTTCTTACGTCCTATGATAATTCTGCAAAATACGACCCCACAGCTTATTCTGTTGCCATTAGATAAAATGCGATCCCATCTCAAGTGTTTTCTTGAGATTTGGAAAAGGATAATCGTCCTCGGGGCAAGGTCGGGACTATTAAATAGATGTTGCATGCGGAGTCCATTATGCCGATACCTTGCAAATTCCCAAATCTTCGTGTAGAATTTTAGAAACATTCGGTTTGATGCTCCTATTTTTCTCCCAATCGCTGAAACTTCTATTCGGCGGTCAGCCAACACCAGATCTTGCCCTATTTGAACTACTTGCACCATTATTTGGTTTGGAGACAGAACTGACTATTGTCTCCCTTACTCTCTTATGGATATTCTTCGGGCTACTGCGTTTCATGACGTTCGTGAAGATACCTGAGATTGTCCTGAATAGCCCTTCGCATGGCTGTCGGAACATTGTCGGCTAAAGGGGCACCTTCATATGATGGAATTAGCCGGAAACCTGTTATGTGCGTTAAATAATAAATGTTCCTTCATATGATTCAGCTTTTCTTTTTTGGATCGTTCTTGGTTTATGTCCGTGTGAGGATTCCTCACTTCTCGATAGAATATTTAAACTAACAAGGGGTCTGGCGATTATCTTTTCGACGTTCTTTTTTCTTCTTTTCTCAAGACCTGTTGCAAAAAAGGACATTTCAGTGAGATAAATGAAGGAATACTTATTCCGTTCCTGTGAAAATGGTTTTAATATTTATTAAGATCCTGCGGTATTGGCTTTTAAATCATTAGCATGAGATTTCTAACCTTGCTGCAGCTTTCTTAGTGTTCAGTCTGGAATGCAATATAGAAACTTGTAGGTGGGTCCTTCTCGCACATGATATAACGGGGTTGATGCTTTTCTGTCCAACTGATAGTGATTAAAAAAAAAATGCAACGTGCTCTTTTTTAATATATATATACGTACTTGAATTTTCTTTCAATATTCAAGCTTGTTTTTGCTGTTTCCTTTATTTCACCTTATCTTGTTATTTTGATGTTCTCCTTTATTTACTTTCTTGTCTTGGCAATTACGCAGCAAGCAAAGAAATTCGATTTGAAACTTTAAATTTTTTTTAAATTTTGATAATAGCCAAAAAGCCACATTTCTTGTACCGTTCTTGTTTATTATAGTTTAATTTCTTTTTTATAAATTGTTACAGTTTAAATTTGTGTGCTTTAAATTTAGTACTTCGGAGCACCACAGTAGAATTTCGCTTTCGTATGGTATGGAACTTTGTCCAAAAAGTTTCTGGCGCCCTTCTTTTTTATCTTAACCTTTTTTTTGCATAAGTGACTTTGACATAAGCTATCAAAAGCCGGGCGCATAAAAGATATTTATTATCTCCATTATATTCAACGTATACAATTACGTTTATAAACTGTCTCGACATCAGCCTCGGACGTTGCTGTACATATACGTATGTACGATTTTGTGTGTCGGAGCGTTTAACTTGACGGCTGGCATGACCATCAAACCAACCGCGTCAAGCCGACGCGGCGCCGCATCAGTCGATGCCGTATATGCATTCTATATTACGGCCGGTGCCGACATAGCGTCGCACTTCATCCATCACACATCGACTCGCTCTCTGTTAACGCACTTTATTCCAGGTGACACCCCATTACTGGCGTTACAAATTGGAATTGAAATGGGGAAATTTAATATCCTGAATATTCCGACGCGCCATCGGCATCGGCGTGTTGATGCCCTACTATCTCTACGCGATATTGTTACCACATGTGCGCGTTTCGTTTTCTCTTCGTTTCCTCTTCCTGCTGCTGCTACTACCGTGAAATGAATACGGCGACGGCGGGCGGCACATTTCAAGAGGAAAGAAGAAAAAAGAGGGCGCACTTATTTCAAGAAAATGAGAAATGTTTCGTAATAGAACTACGGTGGGAAAGATCTTTGCGAGCGCTTCACAACTAGGAAAAGCGAAACTTTCTAGCTTTAACAGTTAGGACGCTAGAATTGAGAGAAAATTGTTTTGTTTTCATAGCTACGGAAATAAAAGAGCCGCAGGTCTATTCAGTCAGCAATCTTCTGATTAAAACCTTTAATTTAACACAACAGTTAGCTCAAGGTTACCTGCCTGTCATGGATGGATTGTTTTTTCGGTGTTCTCCAAGAATTGACCTATAGGTGTTGCTGATTCTTCCATTCCCTGGTGGTAGAGGGTGGCTCTGGCTAATATCTTTACGTTGCCATAGACGATGTTACGGTCTCCATTTTGGGAGAGGTATTCGGTTACTGCGGATTTGGCTGTGTGTCCAGGTTGTGCATCCTGTAGATGTTCCTTTGTGCAATTTGCGTAGTCTTCTTGGTGGCAGTAATCGAGTTCGGTATTGCTTAGGAATGGATGAATACTGGATGGCCTTCACAATGATTATTTTTTGGTTCTTATGTAGATCACATAGCATTCTTTCCTCATTCTTGAGTAATATTCTTTGCGGGTTCCGTTGGCATCTTGGTCGCAGCAACTGCAAAGTTCAGTCCTTTCGGCAAGTACTCTGGTCTGTTTCTCGGAAGGTTATTGCTTGGAAAGGCTGATTACTATTTTCTGGGTATCTAATTCTTTGATGTAGATTAGTTAGTACAACTTTAAATAATATTTAAATATATCTCAAGCAGGTCAGTCTTAAGCAAGCAATTTTTATGTGTTGTTGATCATGTCTCATAATAGCCCACTTTTTTTTTGTCATGACTCATAATAGCGCTTCGCTACAAGACACAAAAATACACAAAAATAGAATTCAAAATTATTTTCTTACAAGACCATAGTCCTTTTCGTTTTGCCGCTGCTTTATATTCTGGCGTAGTTAATTATGGAAAGTAGCCACTTGTACCACAATCTCCCAAGAATTACCGTAACAAAAGAAAACAAAAGTAACTGAATTTTCATCACTGTATTTACGGCAAAAAATTATTGTTAAGGACCGTTCGTAGCTGTTACGTTTAAAGAACCTAGAAGTTTAAGAATCCAGATGGATAGAATTTCTGCAAGGATATGTCTTCGCAATATTGGCTGCGACTTATTGCTAGTCATGGCAATACTTAGTGATTTTATTTTAGAGTTTCAAAGTACGTTTAATAAAACAGAAACTGAAAAAACACCAAATCAATTTTACCGATGTTTGTAGTCCCGCAGCGAGTGAGCTTGGGTCTTTTTGTGCCTCGCTTAAATAAAATCCAACGTTTATTGTTATCACAAATATGGAGCTTTGTTTGGAATTATCGCCCACAATTTCGGGCTCCTCTTTGAATAAACGTAGATATGAAAAACGTTTACTAACTGTCAGTTCCGAACATCCCCGGCAGATGCCGCTTAAAAGCCTTCACGTCGAAGCGCCAAATATCGCTGGTTATCGCATCGAATTACTGTAAACGATGGCATCTAGGAACAAAGAGTGCTTATATGATTTACAACGTTGTCGACATTGAACGCGCATTAAATAATTCAAACAAATCCAATGACGACTGTAATTAATCATGGAAGTTTGAATTGGTGTTACATGACGGTGGTGGGCGGTACGGTAGCGGTATGCGTGTGACATGCTTTGCGGTTCGCGCGACTGCGACTGTTGTATATAGCGTATTTTACGAATAGATCTGTAATACGCCGGCCGCCACGCTATCGTTTCGTCCCGTTGATATTGACTTTCCCGGAAATACTGTTGGAACATAATGCGCTCGATTACACAATTCGCGAATCACTTTATACCTTCATTTTCTGCGTACGGTGCTAGTGCTGCTCGAGTGAGCGATGCTTTATTGTTTTCTGCTTGAACAATACACAAATTTATTAAATGCCGCTCGCGATTTCTCTCTATTATGGAATGTTTTATAATATAATCTCTTAATCTCTTCCGTGGTATAAATAGGCACTTACATAAGGTTACTTCAATTTAATTAATAAATCGATTTACATACAATGTGAGCAATTTGCTCCATTACTGTCAAGATTTTCCGAAATTAAATTGCTCTCAAGAATATTTGTTATTCATCCTTTCCATGGAATTGTCTCTGACTAATCACGCTTCCCCTTCCCACATTACATAAATATCCGCGTTTGGGCATTGCTTTTCGACGCAACGGATAAATCTCAAATTTTAACCACTTTCAAAGATATTCTATTTAAATAATAATCATAATTACATGTATTGATAGACGTACCTAATTACATAGGTTGTCGAAATTTTTGCATACAACTTTTACAGATGTGATCAGTGATTACTGGTTACACATTCTACGGGGGCAGCAGGGATCGATTGACAGATAACGAGTAACGGAAATTAATAATGAAATTTGGGTTACCGCCATCCCCCATGCACAGACGCGCGCGTTTCGCTGTTATACGGTTCGTCAGTGTGTCTTAGTGGAACGTGGTCATATATATACGAAATCGTAAATAAATATATTAATGAGAGTATATGTTGTTGTAGACTTCCGCGGTCGTTGTTTTCTTTTAAAGAATTTTGGCTTCCGGATTGAAACCGCGTCGTAATTTTATGAGAATGCCGACGTTTCGTTCTCAATTTCATGGAGCTTCTTCTGGGCTGCTGCATGTTGCGTCGCTGCTGTACGAAGAATTTGTAGTAATATTGTAATAGTGATTTCCAAAATATTCACAGGATTTCTCATCAGAGGGCACACATAACAACAATGGTTACCAAATTTATTTATCTACCTTCTATGGTTATTTGCATATGGCATTACTAGAGTTGGATCGATTAATTTTTGTAGCATATGTTTTTTTTCCCAATTTTATTTGATATTTTAAGGCAGTTTTCGAAAAGATATTGTTTCATAGATTGTTACAAAGCCGCTTTTGCTTTTCCGTCACCTAGAATCGAAAACAACTATTTTCATATAACAATAATTTGCAGGAAATTTAATTTCTTGCAAATTAATTTCCTCAGTAAAGGTTCAAAATGCGTAGCCGTTTCATTAATATATATCTTTTTAATGCAAAATGACTCGCAAAATTTAAATACATTCGTATACAAATACAGGTAAATATACTACCCGCACCTTTGCAGAACTCTAGGGAAAATGCCGGCCCTCTAAATTAAAAAAAAGACCATCAACGATATTTTAACTAATTTTATTTTACTTCCCGTACATTACGTAATATTAAAATATATCGCTTTTAATACGCTTGCAGTTTGGCCAATAAACCCTAGGAGGCTATTAATTAAAACAAAGCTCGATGAAACCGCGCTAATCCTTGCCGCGCTCGTAAAAACGTCGTTAAATATATTAATTTGAAATTAAGGCACGGGCGAACCCGAGTCAATAGAGCCTGGCGCGCGTGTATACAAAGCGAACGGCCGGGCGAAGCACGGAGTCCATCTCACTTACATGTGAAAGGGTGTTAGTCCGTGTACCTGATTTGATACAAAGATAAAAGTGTAGTACATAGTATAATTGCATGTTATCGTGTTATATTGATTTTTTTTTATACACGAGGTTAAAGTACTTCCAGTATTATGGCTTCGTGAGTGTAATTAGTGTAATGTGTAAAATGGCAACTGCATTTATTGATACTCCTCACGCACCGCATCATTTTCCTGGTTTTTTCCACTTTCTAATGAGACCTGATTATTAGGATATTAGATTGATTTGTTGATTTAGAATTGGAAAATTGAAATGTCATTAAATATAAAAAATTGAGATATCCTCTCCGTTTTTTGTTGTTAACGTAACTGTAACTTCAGTTATAAATCTGATTCTTCAGGCGGAAAAGCAGTGGCCTTTGCCACCTTTGTATACCACTGCTTCCTCCTCTTCCAGACGCAAGCGGCATTGTTTCTCTTGAGCAGGCCCTATTGTATGTAAGTGTTTCATAAGCATGCTTGGTAAGGTTTACGGTTAGACCCTTGACAGACATGTTTCATAAGCTTTCCAGCTCTGCCTTGACTGTTCAACATAAATACCCTCGCACGAGATAGAACAGGCATATAGATGTACTCAGTTCCCTTTCTAGCAAAAGATCACCCGCCCCGTTGGTATCACTGTGTCCTGGTGTCCAGATGAATGTAACCTTGTTATTATAGCCGGAATATTAATATTGTTTCTGCAGACAATAACGAGTCTGGAGGAAATCTTTCTCATCTTGAAAGCTCGTTGGGCAGCTTGACCTTTGTCTGACATATTCGTCCAAGAGTATCTTCACACCTATATCGCTAGCAAATAGTTCTGCTTGAAAACTTTCGCATAGTTCCCCAGATTACAGGTCTATTCAATTAGAGGTTTGCGACAGTGGGAGTTCTGCGCGTATTCTGGATCCATCGGTTTAAAGGCAATATCAGCGTTAATCAAGGAGTCACAGTTGCTACTACAACCTCTGTCGACGTAACACGAGGGAATTTTTCAACAATGTTGTGGCGTACATTATGCCCATGAGAGCTCTTGAGAGCACGTCACAAGGGTTTTGTCCGGGTGGAGCCCGGATGGTAGTTGTACAGCAAGATGACGATATTCCCTTTGCAAAAGTATGTAAAGAGGTTGGACCTCTTTTACGCAGATAACGACACTCTTTAAAGGAAACATTCTGTAATTTACTGAGCTCAATGTCCAAACAACACATCTCTTTTTCAAATTGCCTGTACTCTTAGACTTATTTAAATTGAAGTTTAAATTAAATTCAGCAGCTTACAGTCCCGTTTGTGGTAGTAAATAAAGTTCCTCTTCAATATGATGTTATATTATTAAGAGTGTAAGTATGTATCAACCGCTAATGCACATAGAGAAGACCATATTACCGTATTTAATTTTGTAATTATTTTACGGGTAGTGGCGGCCCAACGGGGTATGTGAATTTTGTTATAAACTCAAGAAACTTTATAGTGAAAGTGGTGTGTGTGCAGTGTTGGCTTTATTATTATTACTCCCTCGTCATAAAGAGTGAAACTCAATTAATTATTCTCCAATATGCAAATGGTGACTCAAGAATGTGCTGGACCCACCGAAGAAATCTGCCACCTTCTTATCACTTGACCACCAGCGCGTTTCGGACATTTAATTAGCAATGGGAATTACATAATGATAATTTCTTCTGAAGATTGGGAAACTTGGAAACTGTTGCATCCTTCTCTCGTTAAAAGCTAAACCTAACACTCATCACTAGCTCGCTGACAGGATTTGTTCAACATTAATGTATTACTACGTATTACCAACGTATTTTTCAATTCTCTCCCACCTCCACAAATTTATACATCAGAAATGTTAGGTTGACCAGCAAAAACAGATTCCGTTGTAATGTAAGAAACTTGACTGAAGGATATGGTAAGCCACTTTAGTAGTTTGATTGTGCTAATGGCGGTTGATGATGACGTAAATTGTAAATTGTACACGATATCCAACGAAATTACACGAGGTAATCGAAGCCTTATCCTTGACCTCCCAATTACGTAACCGTCAACCGCCACTGGATTGTGCTTTCAGTCTCTACTAACGAAAGAAACGAAAGAAAGTAAATCAATAACTACCACGTAGCCCACTTTAAAAAAGTAAGTAGGCAGATTTATTACATGTAATGAATTATTGATCGCAATCATCTCTACAAGGACAGGCAAAATGTTACCTTGGTTAAAATAAATTTGAAACCTAAAGTAGACGAGTTTAGCCGATAAAAGATGAACCCCGCGCATTTGGGATGGACTAATAAATCGAACTAATTTCCATTCAGACGTATAAAAAGAGGAAATTCCGACCGAAAACCATGGGGATGACCATTAAAAGTTACAAACCATTAAGAATTTGAATTTCGGAGGAAACGGCTCCATAATTAAACACTAATTCACGAAAGGCCGGTTGACATACTCGGATTAAAAACAGACGAAAAAAAAAGCGTAGAAAAAATGAACGAAGGAAACTGGGGAATTAATAAATTACTCGGAAAATGCGTCACCATTACGAAAAATGTGAACGTCGACCGCGCAGCTACTGTCGAGACTTTTTTCTTCTCGCGCGTATTTCTTCCGCGGAAATACGATATCGTTGGGAATTTTTAAGGCGGCGCAATTTCACGAGCGCTGTTAGTGGCAACATTGCCAGGAGCGGTACTCGAGAGCAAACGTAGAAATTGTTCCCGCATTTATCATTTTAATGTGCAGTTTCCTCTTTACCCTTTCCTAAGCAAAATAAGCCATTAGTTGATATTCCTTGCCCATTGTCTCGCTGATATAGTTTAGCAAATAGGAGAGACGCTAGAACAAAGAATAAGAACCGCCGAACGTCGGTGAATGGGCTTGGGTGAATGGTCTTTGCACGTTGATGTATCATGCGCTACACAACAGTTATTTCGTGCGGTAAGGCATAACGGAAAGCTTCCTTTGCTAAACGTAATAGCTTCCTGGAGAAGAATAAAAGACTGGATGACTTAAATACAACGGAAGAATAATGAAGCTTATTTTTGAGAGCAGTTTGGTAGAAGTAGGTTTTTTGCTATTTAAATCTTGATTAAGATTTTGATATCTCGAAATTATTTAACACCAGTTTTCTATATATTATTATTCAATAAATTTGGATTCATTGTGTGCGTTGATTTTTTTAAATTTTAAACTAGTTTCTTGAAAAATCGGATTCTTTATGCAAAACATTTATTTGTAAAGAATCTGACGTAATTGCAAGATGACAAGGAAGTCCCTTGCGTGAATAAGCATTTGGGGCCAGTGTAGATTTCTTGTAGTTAGATGTTTTTAGTTATCTCTCAAGTTTCTCATATATCTACTTGAGTTTACATGAAATAACTGTTTTATTGTCAACATACAGGGGCTCTGCGATGGTTGCTCTAACAAGTCCAACAGCATTCTAGTACTCTAGAACCACAGCCTTGCTTACCTGTCGGCTCCGCACACAGTTCCCATTTATATTAAAGTTTTAAAAGAACTGTTTCCAACATAAACAGTAAGAAGCGGAAAGTAATTAAAAGGCAGGTACTACAATAGCATTGACGAACAAACTGTTAAATACAAGAAATATTTTAGTAAGGGCTTGGAGATTATCAGCTTCGGATATTAAATATTTGAACATTTTTATATGATTACAAATAGTAGTAAATAGGTTTTAAGGAAAAAGCGACAGGAAATGGAAAAGTTCGTAGGTGTTTGGCGGCGTGCAATTTTCCAGTATTATGTATTACTAGCAGGTACCAGACTAATACCTATATACGTACGTTTTTATCTTTCCGCGCCACCGAATACATGCTACTTAAACGCGTATTAGCCGTAATCGTGTTCTATCTACGCTCGTAAAAAACCAGATTTAGTTCGCTTATACACAAGGCAATTTTACGAGCGCAAACCCGAACCGAACTCTAATAAGTTTAAGGATACACCAGACCCCCTTCCTGCGGTTTCCATTATCCCATTAGTTTAATATGCGAACTATGTTTCACTAAAATGTAGCCGATAACTAGCAACTTCGCCTATAGATCATGCACGGCTCTGATATAATTTTATATATGATGGTGTGGCGTGGCGCGGCGGCGGTAATGGTAGTTCTTGCCGCAACGAAACGCGAAGAACGAATTTTTCGATCGACCGGTAATTGATTAGAATAAGAAGGCTTAGAATGAAGTTTATGTAATTTCTCCATTATATCGGGGAGATAGCGATGTTTCGTTTAACTTTGTTATTTATTAGGAACGCTCTTTTTAAAGATAACTTTAAGGAGCATTCAAAGTTTAAGAGAAAATTCTTCGAAGCAATAACCAAAAATAATGCTAAAATAGCTTCCTCATGGTATTTACTTTTTCTTCTTGGACAACTTACCGCAAGATGCCGTGCGCACGTAGCGCTTTGGGAAATTGCACATGTAAAAGATTCCCACAGGCTTACCATGATACATATAACAGAACACATCAGAAAATACCTAGAAACAATAACCCAAAATAGCTTTCAGGTAACAGGATTATTGGTCCTTCTTTTTATTCATTTAATAGCAATACGCTCAACAAAATGAAATAATTCTTACGCAAAATACTGCAAACGTAAGGTTAGAGGAGCGGAATGACTGTCCAGTTTACCAAAGCTCTACTGTAAGAGCTTTTCTTAGACCTATGTTTATTGGACGTGTAATAAGTAGAGGAGGAAATATACAATAACCACCTAGATCCCCAGACTTATCAGTTAACGCGATCTCTGATGAGACATTACAATGTAAAGGAAAGCAGTTTAATTGAAATAATATAATGTACTGTCTATTATAAAATATGTATCGGAATTGACCGTGAACAACGGAGGATTTTAGTGCATGACGCATTACCATAATGAGTTCGCGTAACGTCAAAGTTTGAAGTTAGTTTCCCGTCTGTCAACTTAATTTTCGCAAAACGTTATTTTCAGTTTATTTCTACTATGGATTACGGTCGTGAAAGCCTCTCAATTATTATTTCTGTCTAAACTACCAAAAAAGGTGTCTGTGGGACACACCCGGATCTAACGATCGTGGAAAATTAATGTATTTAGAAAAATAATTTTTGTTTGTTGTTATAACTTTATAGATTGAATGGTCGGATGGTGCGACTATAGGACCGACTAAAACATTTGAATTTTATTTTTCATTTCTACTTGATTTTATGTTTAAGATAGGATTTTAATAAATTCGTTTGCAACCGCACTGGACAAAAATAATTCGAAACATATTTATGGGATATTTTACTTCTCCTGTCCTAAGGGACACCGACAATGATAGAATAGTCCGGGTTTTGTTGCGATTTCTTTCCACTACTTATCTCATATTGTTGAAGTATTAAATACTAGATCTATTTATTCGTCTTTCGTTTTCGATCTAATACAAAACTACTCTAAACACACACCACACGCTAGTGGCTTAAAATTTATTCAATGCGCAGTCGAACGTGAAATGGCACGTTGGTTTGAATGAACTACATGGATGAAATCAATGTAAACAGCGAGGATGAACAGCTATGACCATTTTCGGCATGCGCGATTAGGTTCAACATCATGATATGGTTTACAAGGAGATGACATCGATGTATCAATCGCCGATCACGATTAGTCACACTAAAATTATATTCGCGGTGCCACGAAATTCTCGAGTCAAAAAAATTACATCTGCATTATCGATCTAACAATCTTGGAAACCAGGCCCTTGGTGCCGACCAACTACAACTCTTCCTCTTTTGTTTTAAATTTCGAATTCAGGACACACGCCATAAATTCTCGCGTTAAAAATATGAATACGTACGAGAGAACAACGCAAATTCCGCCTCCTCACTCTTATGAATTATAAATACGCCATTTACGGAGCATGAAAGTTTTCCGCAATCTTTTAGAATTGTTGTGTTACCAGCAACTTTATGGTTCCCATGTGTGTATTGCGTCAGTCAGGTGGTGGTAGCATTAATATCGTGTTTAACCGACAAACCGCCCGCCATCTAGCGTCGGCTTTCCAACGAACCGACGAACGAAGTTTGGAAGAAACGGCCAAGACAGCGGAGGAAAGCTAAGAAGGCAGCGCAGCGGTTACGGAAAAATACGATGGCCGTTAAAATCAGAAGTGTTGTCGTAAAGCTCCTAAATCCATTTCGCGTAAATAAGGTTCTAAGACATTAATTTGTTCACGGGGTAGTGAAACTGCGTTCTGGTATAAAATTGTTAGGGAGGGGCATGATTAAAAGATGAGTTTGGTGGAATAGGTTTCGAAGTTTTGTTTAAGGTTTAGGTTTTGTAGAATATCATGTAAAATCAGTTATGTTTAAGCGAAAAAGCGTAGAATCAAAATAAAATAAAGCTGGATTAAAACCAGCTATATATGTGAAGTAGTAGTTTTCTACTCCCAGTTAATTAAATTGCAATTAAAAATAGTGTCTATAATACACTGTATCCGACCAATCACAAATACAAATCTAAAAACCACGATTTCGCTGATCCAATGTTGTTCTAAAGAGCTCACGATCAACTCTTTCTGCAGCTGACAATCGACTCCCCTGACAGCCAAATGTGTCCCACATTGCTAGTTTTTTCCACTTACGTATGTACTTCGTACGAGTAAGTATCGATTAATGTGATGAGAAAATCCATCGAAAATATTGCACATGGCTCAAACAATAACAGAGAATCTTTTGCCAGAAAAGTCCAAGAAAGTCTATGAGTCTATATGCAACTCATTTACGAAATTCTGTGATCGTGTGAAAACCAGTTCTTTCTTAGAGAATGCCATATTAGCCTTTTTTCGTCAATTGTATCGGAAAATACAAAGCAGAAATATCTTACCAAAAACACTTACAATGGTTAAATTTGACCGCACAGACAACTTTAAAAAAATTTTGAATAAAACCTAAGCGGTTACAAAATTAACAAATCCACTACAATTCACTGAAAACTACAGACAAACGGGGAAAAGTGAACAGGAATGCAACATGAATTTGGCGAATGACATTTTCAACCACAGCTAGTATGGTTAGAAACATCCAAACATATTAGAAACTTCGAAGCCATATAGTTACGTGCCGTTTATGAAAGAGATATAGGTTAGTTGCGGTATATCAACAAGAGAGCCAAAAATAGTTTTTTTATAGATTTCTAAGGCTGGCTACCTTTTTATTTAACAGCTAAAACTACAACCAGAATGCAGCAAAGGACATTATCGTCTTTAAATTTGACTAACTACAGAAATTGACTTAATGAAAAGAAATTAAATGTATTATATAAAGTTGTTTAATTTATTTATTACTACATGCAGAAAAAGCATCGCATTCGCCATTATGGCCATTATTCACTTAGATGATTTGGACCACTCGCCTATAGCTCGTTACCTTTGTGGATAATGGTTGTTATAGTCTATTATCTTGATTTGACGTTACAAAATCTTGGTGTTAACAAGAGTGGATTGCAGTGGTTGCTATTTTATTTCTTGTTATCGCGATCAATATGGTTCGATTAACTTCAACTGGGGAAGAGGGTCGGGACGATGAACGATTCGAATGAACATCAATCTTCCGACGATCAATTTGTGTTCTATTTATAATAACAAAGTTGGTAGCCACTTACAGAAAGTATCAGTTTTTTCAAAATATTTTAGTTCAATACCGCATGTCGGTTTTAATACACTGCAAAGTTTTCAGGATTTCGTAATGTACAGCCGTTCCTTGCAGTTCCTTATGAGATACACTGCCCTTATTTCAATGAATATGGTCTACAAGCATAACTTAAATAATTTCTCTTTAAGCAAATACACCATTGAAAAAGTTAAAAAGCTATAAACTATGCTACGATTTCATTTAATTTTGAACTATATTCTATTACTTTTGATTATTTTAGTTACCATTAAGCTCCCGCAACCGTTGAATGGTGAATTTAAATTTAAAATGAAATTTGCATCACCATAACACCTTAAACTGTACAAAATTTTCCTTGACGTTTGCATCATAAAAGAATATTCAAATTGGTTCCCGCGAAATACCTAGCGCTAGGCAAAATCGTCGCTTACTTCGTTATTTCTTATTTAACAGATTTCAAAACAGCTGCCGTAATCCTCCGTCTAGGCGGAAAAAATACCAACTGTTAGTTCGCTCCTAGGAGATGTACGACCGAGATACGGCATCGGATGATATTTAGATTTCCCCGGAGAAGTAAATTTTAATGCGAAACGCAATTTGCCGCGAAATAATATTTCAAAAGCGACCGCTAATGCGTGTCTAGTAAATTAAAAAAAAAAACTGCTGAAACTAAGCGTGTATCATTGAAAACAACGCGGAATTAATTGAGCCTCTCCGGGGAAATCATTATACGCTGTTATCTTGCATTCATGCAGGATAATGTAATAATGAAAATGGGTTGACCGACGTACTGTTTATGCATATTTTTCGAAATTGTGTCTTTGGTATGTTTTTCACGTAATTCTTTAAAGTAATGTTTGCTTAATGAAACGACGCATTATAATTAGAACATAAACAGTGGTGGGAAAGCCGCACCGAACGTTTCATTTGAGTCAATTTTATAAAATTTACTTGATGTGTAGTCTGAGATTCTGCGTATGCCTTCAGAAATGTTGTGCACCATAACATCGTTGGAAAATTCCTTCCATGTCGTTTCATTTTTACCAATTTAACACCATCAGAAAAGATTATTTAGAAATGATATGCAAACTTTCGTGGTAGTGGTAGTAATAAATCTCGTCAGAGTCGACCAAAATCGGTTGTTATTTCAGAAGAAATCGAC
Organism: Oryctes borbonicus; assembly: GCA_902654985.2. NCBI lineage: Eukaryota > Metazoa > Arthropoda > Insecta > Coleoptera > Scarabaeidae > Oryctes > Oryctes borbonicus. The sequence goes on along the minus strand of LR736857.1, from coordinate 562,456 downwards.
ACTGTGCGCAACATGATTCAAGAGGATCAGCACCTAACTTCTCGTGAGATAGAGGCATCTTTAGGCATATTGAAGACTGCAATATATTCGATTTTGCATGAACATTTAGGTGTGAAAATAATTCATATCAATTGGTGTCAGGAAATGCTCAAAAATTTGGATGTTCCCAGACGAACCGAATCCAACAGAAGTTCGTTCACGAAGCAGTTCCGAGAAAATAATTGCTTGCAATGGATATGTTTTTGAGTTCAACAATGTTGAATGGTATACAACAATCTGTTTGCCGAAAGTCATTGATGAAATCGGGGAAGGCAATCGACAACATCGCATCATCATTCATCATGACCATATCATAATAGTGCCAGATCTTATACAGCATGTTAAACAAATGAATACTTGAAGGGGAAAAACCTTGTCTATCGTCTAATGACCTCTTTTTCTTCCGGAATGTCAAGAGAAAACGTATGGGTAGTGATTTTTGTCACCTCAAGAAGCTGCTGAAGCTTTCAAAGACGATTGGCATGTATTACCTTCAGTGTGGAAAAAATGTTTCGAGAATTGGTTCAAACGTATGCAAAAGTCTATAAATCTTAATGGGGAATATTTTGGAAAACAATAGAATGATTTGTAACACAAACATTTTTCTCTTTCTTTGTTTCTGCAAATACTTGAAAGGATTGTTTTGTTTTCGGCCAAGAAACACGACGGTGTTTGAATGAACGCTTTGGCAGAACTTGTTCCTTCATGGCGATGAAAGATTTATAATTACTAACTATAAAAGAAACGACATTTTTTGATATTTGTACCATCTATCAGCAGCGTTGAATAAACCGAGAATTGTTATCAGTGCGTATTGGTAAAAAATTAAAGTTGACGAGATCATCGTGAATTACATCTTAAGGAATTAAATAAGGTAAGCTGTCCCGGATTCAGATACATAATATTTTCTTGATATTGATATTGACATTGTATTTTAATTTACTTCAGCTGTATATTATGATACAACAAATTTGGCCCAAATATTTGCGAACAGAAACGTAAATATTGATCAAATATTTCTAAATTACGGAACGTCTGCGTCTTTGTAAATAAAACAGAGTCTATTTTTATGCCTACGCGATCAACATATTGTTTACTTTCCGAACATAAATAAAGAACATAAAGCGAAGGTTGCCATAAATTGCAAACACAAAGATATTTTAAAAGCGCGTCGTTTCTACGTTATATATTGCCTTTTTCCCCAAATTTCCTTTCATTTCGAACAACTTTTATATGTATACAAACGAAACAATAGAATTCAAATAAATTTCAGCTATACTCGTAAAGGTGCATATATTTTAGTATAGGAATCAATTAGCGTTGCTTTTAGCTTGATTGGCTACGGGACTTCTCTGTTTTTTTTTTTTTCAGAATTTTCAGATTGTAAGTAACAATTTCGATAGATTTATTCTGTTGTAACCACTCTCCCATAATTTTTAGTTCCTACTCCCGATGAAGTTCTAAATAAACCGCGAAACTTTTTCTAACACGCTCATTTTTACGAACGAAACCGTTTCTATCTCCATTTGTCTGAGTGCTAGAGTTTAATTGTGAAATCACGCGGCGGACGCTAACTTTTACAATTAATTATTATTTTCGATTAACATCAGAACACGTCCCCGCCATTACGGGGATCATTACGCCGAATGCGGCCGCGCGTATGTAATTTAGTTTCCGATGTTGTTGACCGACGGATTAATAGTGCGGGATTTATCCGTATATCCGGCAATGTCCAGCTTCGATGGCGAACGCCGTTTAGAGTTTGGTTTATGCTTTGTGTGTTGTTTTCCTCTTGTACGGGCTATTATGGTCGCCAAGTTAAACAAGACCCAAGAACACGTAGTAAACTTGATGCTCTCCCAATATGTTTTATCTGTTGTATTGCAATGTAGCGTTGTATTTGCACAAACTTCCTTCATAGCTTGATATGTATTACTTGGTCCGTTCTGCGTTTCCGGCGTCTTTATTTTTAATACAACATTTGTTCCTTTGCAAGGTTAGTAAAGTTTTAATGGTTGGTTGGTTGGTTGATTGGTTAGATAGTTAAAGATTGGTTAACTTTTCCGAACATGGAAATGATACATACGAACATTAATTTTCATAGTAGTCCCATGCTTCGGGTAGCTAAAGAGTGATATTGAAAATAAATTAATTATGTGTAGAGAATGTGAATTTTTTAAACGGGCAACAGCATGCTATCAGTAGGAGAGTTACAATGGAACAAAAAGCGATAAGTAGGAAAGCCCAACATTAAGGAATACTTCAACACGTAATCAGGAACAGGTAATAATATCAACTTCATTAACAAAGGAAATTTCAGGGTACTGGTAGAGCATGTAATCCTAAAATATCGCTTATACAAACTAAGAAGCGTCCAAGATTAGTTCTGTAATCCACCAATAGTAACAACAAGATTACGAACGCGCCTAAATTAAGTCTTAACATGAATAATTTAATAGTTTGAGCTAACTTGTCTATTAAACTTATACAAGTAAGTATTTCTTTTTTTATGTGAACTTACGAGATATATAATAATATTTTATAGGGTAGTAACATTATAATTATAAATAATATTAATATATCAACATAGCGGGGAAAAGAAGTAAAACAGCGATTTTATGTAAAAGGGCATTATGGCACAATGTGTAAGAAGATAAATAATATCAGTGATCAGATGTCCAAACTAGCGACCATCTATTTCGTTACAGTAGCCTAATCTATGAAATAGTCTTCCATGATTTTATTTCTCAAATACTCCCGTGGACAGAGATCTAGAGATCTGGTGGACCATTCGGTACATTTTTGAAGACATGTACTTTTAACCCATAATGAGGTAAAACTCGATCTTGTTGTAACAACGGGCAACTGTGTCTCTTTTTCATTAGGGCAAGGATAATTTGCATATTTAAGGGGTTCACATAGGTTTCACTTGTTAAATTCCATTCATAGGGAAATCAATTGAGGAGTGGCGCTGAATCCAGGAAGACTAATTCTTCACGAAGCATGTAGTTAAACGCAAGAGGCTCCTGTACGTTGGCTACAATAAAGTAGGAGAATTTCAAATTTAGCAAGTCACTATTGTCCACTCTAAACTGGTCGCGCTATTAAGTTTGTTAGCAGATGTAGACACATCCTTTCTGAAGAAATCATCAAAATTTTTTTTACGTCTAAGTGGTCAAAAAATGTTCGTGAAATTTGAATTTTTATTTCTACCAGCTGAATGCTGTCCTTTACAACTCGCATTTATACCACACTTCCATTTTAGAGGATTATTGAACATCTGTCGCCATTCTCAAGCTTTTTCTTTAATTTTACGCACAAATTCGGATGCTGCGGAGTCTTTTTATTTTTTTCTTTCTATCCTACACTAACTGTCAGGGTGATTTTTGTGAGTTTATATAATATGTCTCCGGACAAATTACAACAATTTAGTCTCATTGTACACTTATTAGAAACTCCTGCTATATCGACCGATAATTTTGGATGAACTATGACCATTTAATTCGGTAGTTCATTACAACTAAGTTAGTTTTGGGTCTTCATTTTTAATGTTTTTCCACTCTTTATCAGTTACATGAATTAAATTGAAATGAAATGAAATTATTCCAGAAGTTACAAGTAATTATTCGACTTATATGAAATAATAGAAATAGAAACATGATTAATTTTGCAAAACATGTGTGTTAGCAAGGTCTATTACACATAAACATTGCTCATTTTAATATGCCGTTTCAAAGTTTTACAGAGGAATAGTAAACTGTGACTATGATTAACTTCAAGCACAGTATAGTAGTCGCCGTATGAATATATTTTAGACATACGTTAAATGTAGGCACGTGGAAAAGACGAGAGCTTTTATGAATAACGTAATTAATTTTGCTACCATGTGCATGCTTTTATGGAACTTATACATCACCAGCTATCAAGAAAAAAAGGCCATCTTAGTGTCTAATATGTTTAGTTTTAGTAAATAATCTATATCCTGGATTACATTCCCGTCGAAATGGAATTAATTCAAAATAGTATGCTAGGGCAAGGTACAGCACTGTTATCAACAATATTAGAAACATCAATTTCAGTTTATTGACTACGATTTCCTTGTTACACAACCAGACGCAACCACATAACGGGGAATGCTCTCCACAAATGCAAGTGCAAATGGTCTTCGTTCCAAGCAATGGTTTCGATTTTCTCGATTCACTTGGACAAATATGACAACAGATCGGCTCGCAACATCTCAATTTCCTCTGAGGGCTAGCACGTTGGCAGCAGGTACTCCTCTGGCAGCACGTATTACCGCTAACATTGTAGCTGAACGTGTCATTACAAAAACAAGGATTTCGCGATACTTGTCTACATTCACATGTCGCGTTTCTTATAGCGGGTACAACACGTTGAGTCTTGAAGTTTTCTAATATTTCGCCAACTTTATTTTTTATAAACTTAGGATTTGCATTCAGATATTGTACGTTAAGCGACATGGGCGTCTCTTCGTTGCAACAACGGGGTTTATTTGACACCCATGCCATTCCAAACACTCCCGTTAGCATCTTACCGTTTGGATGGCTGCAATGGTTGCAAGAACAAAAATTGGACCTGGTGAAATTGGACCATTTTCTTCTCAACGTGTAGAAATTGTAATCTGAGTGATCTGAAGATGAAGCGGGTGAATGACTTCGGCGCTGATTTTCTCTATCGTATATATCGCATGGCTGTACCATATAAGACATATCTCGCTTGACTTGAAGGGATGTGGCTGAAGACTTCACTGGGAATTTTGGAAATCATCACTAACACTGTCAGTATGACATCTGAATCGCGTTTGATAATAATTTGACAATACCAACATGTACTTACCAGGAAAATACGTTCAACCAGCTAGTGGACTAGATGTTTTAACTGGACTTAGTATAGTTAACATACTTCCGTCGAAAATTAGAAGAACGTCGCAAAGAAATTACTTTTTAGAAGCATCTGAACAAATGTTTTCGAAAATAAGTTTTTGTCATTTATTTAACGTTTCTTTCCGAAATTTAAAGATATATCTACTTCATACTAAGCCTGTAGAAACGAATACACTTTCCGTGCGCTTCACAAAATTAACAGAGACTAGACAGAGTTGCTTTTTGTCGACTCTCGGCGCAACACAAACCCATTCTCATGAGACGAATAAACACGAGTCTGTCTAGTCTCTACTAATCTCGTGAAGCGCAACTCGTCTCTGCAGGCTTACTTAATACTTAAAATAAACAACAAATTAAATATCTTTTATAATTGGAGATTTTTAGTTGAGAATACAAAAGCTGTATTTCCTTAATTTATGCTCTCAATTTTTGGGTGAACGTATATCAGAGACTTACAATACACACTTGACATTTGGTTACTGACAGCAAACTCGTCATCACTAAATTTCGTGTAAATTTCTCCTTTTCCAAATTAATAGTGAATGTAAACAGAAAGCGATGCATGAATCTTACCAGCCATGCGGCCAAAAAGCTAGGAACTCTTACGATTATTACCATAACGCATACCCGAAGAATAATTGGGATCACTTAAGCAAATGTCGCTGTCAATACGGTGCCGAAATTTCTTACCCGAGTTGTTCGACGAGTGATTATCATCCGAGTTGCTGTTCGAACTATTGCGGCTGGGAGGAATGTCAGAATTCATACGCTGATCACTATGAACAAACCGAACAATCATTGGGCGCGTATAATACCAGAGCATATCCAAACGATTTTACCGTACTGAATTCTGTAGGAAATGAAAATAATGTTAAGTACTTATCGACTAGAAGCCGATGGTATCCAACGCATATTTGCAAAAACGAAGGATTCTGCACCTGTAACAGCGGCGTTACTTCGGAAGTTTCTTCGACTACAACTCCCGAAATGAGCGAGCATCCTCGTGGCGGTCATGTGGGTTTCAACACACCCGAATGTTCTATAATCGACGATCGAAGTACTAATAACACTTCAACAAGCTTGGGAAAGGACACTTTTTACTCATGTCTTGCTTGCAATTCATGCCAAATCGAAACGGTGTACGAAAACAAAGGCCACATGTCCTCGAAGAGCACCATCAATCACAGTTCCAATCAAACACTTGACGGGCAAGGTGGATCATGTGAACCATCTGTAAGAGACAGACAACGACAACGAAAAAAAGTCAATAGTGGCTACTATGAATTTGTATCACCTACGCGGATTCGAACCAGAAGCACTTCTCACGCCAGAGCTTCAAACAGTTCTAAAAAAGAAACTAACCCAATTAGAACAGAGATATTAAAAAGATCGTTACATTATGGGTATTTCGAAGTAAAAGAGAGAGGTTATTCAAATAACAAACACGATCACGAGAGGATGTCACTTCTTGAACTAGATAAAATACCAACAAAAATGAGTAAGCAAATAGATACAAAGCACTTCAAAGAATCAACGATGATTGATAAATCCTTATCGGCCCATTTAGGGTATGCATCAGCCGTGAAAACGTCCAATAAATCGCTACTCGCAAATATAAACGTTAACAATCGTAAGCTTCTAACCCAATCCGATATTACAAAGATCGTTAATAAACTTATGCAAAGTGAAACGCTCGAAGTGCAAGGGAGCTCCCAGTTGCGGCAAATGCAGTCACACTCAAGCAAATCACTTACGAACTTCAAGACAAGCATTTCTAGCAAACAACCAACGGCAAAGGTAAAAAGTCCCATCCATGGTACGAGAAAGAAGATGAAAACTGTAAGAAGCCTAAGCGAAGGATCGATTCACGTCCACAAGAAATCATCGAAACATTCGACCCGGAGAAGCCAAGACAGGACAACTTCCTATAAAAATTATTTGGATGCAGCTCTGGATAAATTAGAAACGCAAATAACGAGGAAGCTCCAGACAGCTTTGACGAGTTATGTGGACGGTCCTACGAACAAACCGTTGATAACCTTGTACCAAAGCGATACTAGCAACACAACTAAGACTCTACTTCGTAATACAGGGTCTGTATACTGTAAGAGCAGTATTGGAACGAATTCATCGCCAACCATGATAACTCCAGAAGACATTATTGATTCTGAGGAGGTGGAAATTGATAGCAGTGATTTTGAGGGACGGTTATCCTTATCGCAAATCTGTTTACCTGCTCCAAACAATTGTAACTATAACAGCGACGTGTCTTCCTACAATACGGGGGGATCTAACCTTACCCGGGGAAGCGCTGAGCGTTGCGAGAAAATTAATCGTCAGCAATCGTCTTCGCATGAAAACGACGCAACTCAAGAAGACAAAATCAAAAATGCTTGCGGAATTGCACTGGTTACACAAGCAACTTTACCACAACATAATCAAAGCGGATATAATAGAAAACCTAGTGAGCATTTCAAGACAATTGTAAAATCCGTCACTAGTCTCGGCAAGCAACTAAAAAGAAGTGGTTTCTCAAATGTTACTAGTATGTTAAATCGTTCTCCGAAACAATCATCTACTCCATGTTCGCAGGCCACTGATTCAACTTCATTTTCCACTAGAAAGCACGATACCCTAGGCGCTCATGCGCAAGCCCACTGTTGTTGCCCGAAACGTTCCTCAAGTCCAGGTTCAGATACTATTTCTTCGATTCCATCTTCTACAAGAAGGTGCGGAGGATATTCCGAGATTAGTTCAGCTCATCAACACATGGCAGTAGACAACCATCCAGGTAAACCATGTGGTCCTACTGGTAGTCGTGTCGAGCATACTTTTAGCACTGCCCATGAATCACATGGCTGTAAAGAAGATACCTTTCACACTACTCTTCACCTGGAAGAATCTCATAGCTCAACTACGAAGTGTGATGGATGTAAACATGGTCCTAAAACTTCTCGTAGCCGATTATCTCTTGCGCGAATGCAAATCCAAAAATGTTCTGCAAACAAACAGCGTACTTTAACTGTGCAAGATGCTAACCAACCACAGCGTGTCATTTGTATCTGTAAGCGATTTAAAAGCCATATAGCAAACAGAACTCCTATCAGTCGGCAAAGTGCGCGAGCATGTCACTGCAAGCCTTACAGTAAGCAATCAGTACAAAAGACAACGTCCACGAAATATCTTCAAAGTCGTTCATCACGAAAATTAGGTAAGCGTAGATTGTTGTTTTTTAACTCATATACTATTTATACAGAGTGTTCATCTAATGTAAAGGCAAAGTGTTATATCTAAATTTATTCAGGAAGGAGCGCTGTGTAGCATAAAATTATACTTAAGAGTACCTCTAACAAAAACTAACCTGTATACAACGTGTATTTAAACTGGAACCATTATTAATTTTCGGAAAAGAAATTATTTTAGAACCCCTAAAATGCAACCATTAGATACTAAGTTTTTTTAGCAATACATCAGGTTTCGCAGCTTAAGATTTATGCATTATTAAACAAGGTTAATTATCTTTATAGCTCAACCAAAGCTATAGCTGAGATAAAAGAAAATTACCAAAAAAGCAAATTCTGGAATTATACTTGAGTAATAGGGCCTTCTTAGTAATCCTAGCAATCAGAATATACCGATCTGCATGAGATTTAATTCCAGAGTACAATAAGGAAGTGCGCTGTGTTGACAATAATACTTAAAATTAATTAAGTTTTAAGCATTGTACATATTTAGACCAAAGTTGTAGGTAAAAATGTGCCAAAGGTTTTGCCAATTTTTATCTCAATGAGTTCTTTGAAATGAAATTTTTACATAAACGTTTACCCCCAAGTGTAAATTCTTTTCGTACGTAGTTTAATGGTTCAAGTAACAACATTAAAATTTAGTTCATTGTTGTCTTTTTTATTTCAGACGGGGCATTCACCATTACCCTCACATCGCGAGATCCCTGCGATAAAAACAACAGATTCCTACATCATAAATCTTCGCTGTGCACCATAGAGGAAGAAAATGAGTACTTTAGCGATCCTTCACTGAAGGCGTTACGCGAATGCAATTTCACCGGTGCAAGTCTGACTCAGGGATATCTTGACTGCCAGTCGCTGACAGAACCAGAGCTATCCGCTTCTAAATATCAAGTCACCGATAGCAGTTGCGAACTTATATCAGGTCAAAGTGATGCAAGTAATCGCGACATATATAAAGCCTACAGTCATGATCCATGCAAGTGTCAGCATCAGCTCCCACCTCAGTGTCAGCCCCAGCCCCAACACTACGACGATTTTCGATTTAAGGACTCTGTGTATCAGGATTGTTGTATGAAACAGACATGTGGCGATTGTCCAAAGAAAAGGTATTACTCTCAGATATTACCCCCATATAGAGAAAATCGTCACCGGAATCATCACAATGAAAAGAAATATGATAAACTTTACCGTTACATGCTGGATGTGCCGCCGTATAGGGCGAATCGTGAATATGGAAATAACTTTCTGAATGTTGTGAGCTTCATCGTATTTCTCATTATATTTTATGGTATTTTTCAATACATTGATTTAGGTATAGGTGCAGGAAAATTTCTATAGTTTTAAGCTCTGGTATAATTTAGAAATGTGCCCCAAAAATACATCTTTGTATACGAAAAGATCAAATAAAAATATTGGTTGTCGATCTGTGCAAGTAAAGTTGTGACTGCTAAAATCAAGGTGTACTCCAAGGTAATAATGTTAGTTTTGACACTACTACCAACAAAAATTATCAAGTATTCTCATTTGCCCATGTTACTAAATAATCTGTTGATCTTGTCGTTTCGCCCTCACAAAACAACACTATATTTTCAAGAACTAAGCGAGTTATAGAGGAAACATTCCTTATAGGGATCCAATGAACAGTTAGCATGGATGGCAGACTTCATAGGGCATAGCAAAAACAACTGATTTATAAGTTTGTCACAAGATATGCCAATATGCCACTAATTGGATCATTTTCAAAGTAATTTCAAGTGTTGTAATGCAAACATTTTTTTCAAGTCCAACGTTAATCCAAGTTTTGTAATTTGAAAGAACGCCTGGTGTTTTCGTACGTGACGAGGGTACAAATACGTTTAACATTGAGGTTGGTTTTTCTTTTTATTAATTCATCTTTTGTAAACGTTACTATTTGGAATTTACTCTTTTAATCCGTTTATTACTTTTTAACTTCAACACACCTTTTAGATCATTTAACTAACGCTTCAAAATACGATGCCTCATGGATCGGTGTTTTCTCCCGCTTAGCTTGGATTCTAATTTTGAAAATAAAAAATAGTCACTTGAGATAAGGTCGAGGCCGTGCCGTGGTTGGTTGAGCTGCTTTAATTCGCAATGGTAACTTTCCGCAGCATCTCTCGAAAATAGCTCGTCTCCACTGGCACAGCCAATTGGCATAATATGTTGCGTAACTGTAGTGTGGTGTTTTTTAAAGTTGATTAACAAGATGCCCTCGCTATACGAACTTTTTTGTGCTTTTTGTCACCTAGGCTTTCTTAGCGATGGGTTCGCCTTTTCTATGCAATTTCATCGTTGCTGTTTTAGGCAAAAAATCCTGGTAAATAACCACTGTTTTAGCCACGGTCACTATTTGATTAATGGTCATATTGTCAGCTTCGTGGAGCTCTTGAAATTTTCGGCTACATACGATACGTTGTTACTTCTGAATCGTGTTTAGCAATTTCGAAACCCATTTTATGTTAATTTTTGTCGTAGCCAAATGCTTGTGGAGCATCTTCAAAGCATTAGATTTTGAAACCGCTGTTCGTTCCCCTATCTCTTCGGCCGCTGATCACTCAACAAGACTTCATCAAGCAATTTCATGCTTTATTTACAGTTACGAGCCATCCTTTTTTGCTCCAGTGAATCAATTTTGGCCAACGTTTAACTATAGCACACGATGGTGAAGAGTCTTATCCATTCGCTCTTTGGACAGTGTCTTTGCTTCTAAGGTGAAAAATGTTATCACTGCATGCACCGCTCAACTTCTAATTTCTTACTTAACTAAGCAGTGGCTATAAACTGCCCAATTATTGTTTGAATGTTAACTAAACATGGATCCGTTAAATGGAAGCGTTTGTTTTTGATCACCTTCTTACTAGATGCCTAAGGCTTAGGATATGTGGACCGCACCTCGCAGGAAATGTTTCCGATCCTGACAACTTCATTACACACACACATTATTCAAGGCTGCTGCAGATATGATTGATCTTTCGATCTTTGTGCCTTTTCTATTTTGCTGCTCGACGTTTGTCTTGTTTTGTTTCAGACTGAATGCTTTCAGTCGATATATCGTCGAGATATCACATATTGAATAGACATCTGAATTACTTTCTAAACATTATTGAGTCAATACCGTTGCTATTAGACAAAACTACATGGTTTATTCATTTTATTTGATTTCGCCCGCGTCGTGAAAAGTCCTTTCTTCTTCTATATACAGCTGCATAGAGTTCCGCTCGTAATTCGACGGTCTCACCGGATTCACGTTCGCAACTGGAATGGGATTAACCCGTTTTATTATTTCCGGACGTGCAAGTAGCGTCGAACAAAGGATAAGAACGTATTTCACGCGGATGCATAGTGCGAGCATCTAGAATGATATAATTGCGAAAGTACGGCCCAATAAAACCGGGTTTACGAGGCTCGTAAAAGCCCCGTGCCGACGCATTGTCTGACACCTACTAAAATTCAATTACCGATGTCGTAAATGAGCATTATCCGCACAACTATATCGGACGGTTGCATGAAACACGATCAGTTTGTAAAAGGAAAGTATTATGGCGGTAATATTTATTAATCAAGTCGCAGTTTAGTACATCGTTGCTGTTATGTTTATGCAGTGGCGGGAACGTTGGGTATTAGTTAGTATGTCGTAAAATAGATAGGTGCAAAATTTTTCGGAATGAACTAATAGAGCAAAGGAAAATGTGACAATTTTACTAAGAGACTGTTGTAACGGTTGAAGTTTTAATTAACGTAGATTTATAAATGTTTTAATTTAGATTTAATGTTGATTATTTACATCTTTAAGGTCATCGTACATTGTAATTTTTTTGTGCAATAATTCTGGTTCAGCATTAGCTCTGCTTTGCCTTCGTAAGTACTTTGGATATAGTTTTTATTTTGCCAGTTCCCAGCATTTTCGTAGTAAGTACATGTTAACACGTTGAACCTACTTGGACGGCTTGTTGAAGCTTTGTTAAAAATGATAGGAATATGTGCAATTTTCGAGTATATTTAATTACGGCTAATGCAGAATTGATAACTTTTGTACATTTGGATCTTACAGCTAAGCGTTCATATAACCAAATACAGTAGCGTCCATGCTCCATTTACCTACTTCCACCTTAAGTAGGTAACTCGTACCTTTTTTTTCTCTCATTAGTCACAAGCGCTTCGAATTGATGGGCTCGAATGTCAGTCAGTTAGATTTAGAAAGTCATCGTTGTATTTTTACAGGAATGTAATCAGTATAAGGACCCACAGAAATAAAATTGAAAGAATGCCGGCACAAATTTTACGTCCTATCAACAACGGATAAAGCTTAAAGGATGATTTCCTTACTGCGCGTAGCAGTCTCTAATAGTAAATAGAGTACTCGCTATCTTCTGTTTACAAATCGTTGCAATAAAATTCTAGCTGGCTGGGTATTAAATTAACGTTCATTAAGGAGTGCATTTATTACAAGGCATGAGGCCGTAGTTAGTGAGATAGGCGCGCGTTAGCGAAGATGAACGAAGATTCAGGCACGCTAAATTAAGCACGGTGGCGCCATCATACTAGAGGCTGATTATATGCATATAGCCGGATGCTCCCTTAATAGTAATAAGTAAGTACATACGACTGATGCATCTACCTCTTCATTACGTAATACCTACATAATTAAATGCGCCGCATTAATGTGTAATGAAGATCTTGATGAGAATTTTTTTTTAACTTCAGCTTAATTCGTCAGATATTCCACATGTTATGACATATTATGACGATCTCATTTAGAATTCCTATTGTGCGCAAGTGACGTAGCGTACGAAGGTAATGAATGCACGTATGTTATACTGCGAAGAGGGAAGTATGGAAATAATGTAATTCGATGTTGTATCACGATGCTACACGAGAATTCTAATATGGTTTATACGACTGGTAGAAGTAGAAAAACTCAAGGAATTTGTTTATGTTATTCGTTATGGTTTAAAAATAACTAATTTGTTTGGTAAGCCTCCCTTTTATCTCAAGCTACTGAATCTGCATATTTCCTCCAACAAATTAGCGTTTTACGCACCTTTCCAGCACAAAATCTGCACCGATCTCGAGGACACTAACTGATCGTAGTTTGTAAGTATGAAAGGTTGTGTAGGGGAGTGCCTGCCTATTACAAGCGGTAACATTATTCGTATATGGGAATCTTTACCAAGCTGGTACAAGTAACAAGCCAACTCATACTGTATGAAGAATTCAATAGTCTTTACATTTATTAATCGTTTGAACAGCAAGAAAGTCTATTGAAATATCCAATGACATCGCAAGTTTCGTTTAAAAATAAACGTGTTCCGGGTTTGGATCGTGTCATGGTTAATCGAAAACTCAGCGTTTCGCCCATAATCATATGGGTCTTCTTCAGGAGAGGTGGTAGCCCGCAGTTACCCAGTAACTCAACGTGTAAACCTTGCTAGAAGCGGAAATCAATTGCTCACGTGATTGTGGACGAAACGTCGAGTTTTCGATCAACCATGACACGGTTAGTTTCGTTTCAGAGAGTTGACATCTTCAGCAGGAAAGATCAAATTAATGATGTTGGGATATCTTCTAACGCATTGAAGCTTTGGAATTTGAGTTTTGAGAAAACAATTCAAGGAGCGTTGAAATTTTAATACAAAGTTGTGTTTGTTTTTTCAAATAGAACAGATAATGTTCAACACGTTTTCAAATATACGTGCTATTCGCACCTTAGAAAACAGTATAGGATCTTATGAGGTATTATCCTTTGTCGGCTGAATACGTCTACGTACAACACACTATGAGCCCAGTTGCGAAATGTCTACCATTGATTGCACATAGTCTATATAACAATATTATTAAAGATAACAAAGACAATCATTTCCCCCAGCTTCAGTTACAATAAGGGTAAGACCATTTCTTAAAATAAATAGGTCTTACTCTTATGTGTAAGACAAGGATAGAAAATTAATCTGGAGGAGAATCGAGGGAACAACAAATTTTAATCAACAATTTTAACGTGTTATTATGTCTTTGAATGATGTTTAATGGTTTATTGATGTAGTTTCCTTACTCGCGCAATTATTCCTCTCTAATAAAGAATTAAAATTAAATTTAGCAGTTTAAAGAGAGTTCTATTTACTCGTTCGGTTTAATTTCGACTTCATTCGCTAGTAGTTTTTCTTCGACTCAAAACGGTGTACAGTCAGTACTCCTCAGCTTCAATTTGAATAAAATTCAAACATAAATTCGATCTATTTACGCAAACTAGTTGTACTTGTACGCAGAAAGTTTTAATCAATTTATTGCTAAATCAGCTGCAAATTTGCATTTACATACTATTGAAAGAGGGTCGCCTTTATTCGAGTCACACACTATTAATCATAACCTTTCAAAATTAAGCATATTCACGACGAAACCTGTCGGGTCCTCGAAGTGGAACCTCACTTCTATAGACCGTCAACCGTAACGACGAAGATATTTCCATAATAGTTTCCAATGGACAGTGATTGCGCATTGAATAACTAGATAGTTTAGATAAAAACTTTCGAACCGATCGAACCCGCCGGGTAAATTGTCGAAAATTACTTCAAAAAGGGAGTAAGTGCGGGAAATTTGTTTCCACGCGGAGCATAAAGCACAGGCATCAAGTTGAGTGTAAGTGGTTCTCACGACATAGTTTGCGTTCTAAATTACTTTAATTTTTTTGAATGTTTGCAATTCTTCTTTTTTTAATTATTTTCTTCTTGAAAGGGAAAATTAATGTACACTGCTTGGCAAAATTATGGAATAAATTCCTTGAATTTGAAGCACTAGGTAGGTGATTATATGTTTTAATACTGAAAACATGTAGACTTTCAGCAGCTAGCTTTACACTATGTTTTACGAAGTGCATTCGCATTTGCATTTAATATTCTTATTTACGAAAATATTTTTATGTTTATGAGTGTACCAACTGGATTCCAGTATACACAAATTAGTCAGAATTAAAATTTCTAAGGATACGAAGTAATTTCTAGAGGAAGTAACTTGGTTAATTCCTGCGATAAATAATTTGGTTATCAGCTGTTGGCAGTAATAATTAAAGTTTAAAGTTAAGGTAAATGTTAAACTCTTCCGGAGATGCACACTCATGAAGCTAATTATCTTTTTTCAATGATAGCCTGTTAGCACAAAACCATTTAAAGAGTTCATCCAAGACCAAATTTGCAGCGCCCTTGATATCAGCTCTTTCCGAAATAATAACGTATAATATCGGCATAACATACTAGAGCAAAACCACTAATGAAATCGATTATGTTAATTAAAAATAGGGAAAATAATAATGAGCCAAAGATAGATTCTCCTCAATATTAAAGAATTTGGATATGGAGTAATTCAGTCTACTTCTCGAAAATCTAATACTTCGAGTTTTTCTAAAAGTATACTGTGCTGGACACACTCAAAAGGCTTTTGACAAATCACAAAGTATGCCGATATAATAAATCTTTGACTCGATGTTTTCTACAAATCTCAAGCAGAGCAGTGTCTTCTTAGTTAAACCATTGTTGAAATGAAGGCAATACGTAACATCTATTTATAAAACTTTCAATTGCGTAGAATAAAGAATATTTAAAAAGAAAATTGCTGCTTTTCTTGGTTTTATCGATGTAATTAAATTTAATGAAATAAAAATGTCATTAGGCAAAGGTAGAATTTGAATCTAGCTTCAGCAATTCCTATTTGCAGAATTTCAGGATATTAGCAGGATAAACCAGAATTGGGAGAAAATAAAAATCGATGCAAAAATGTTTATTTTTCAAAAATAGAATTCGAGAATTTCCTCAAAAAACAAACTGCTTCAAATTCGATGATTTTGCCGCGCACTCTACACAAGCTTGTTAGCTCTTTCGAATGGAACGGCAAACTGCAAATACAATACCTCGATAGGTACCAATTAATTCGCATATATAGAGTGATTTTCACGCGATCTAGTGACGTTGCTAATACATGAATAGATGTGTATTATGAGCTGTGAGCTGGATCATTAGTTGTATACAAACATAAATAGGCCGCGAGCTATGCGGTTACGTGTATAATTTTGAAAGTATGTGTATTGATAAACAAAGTGAATAATTTATGAAAATTGAATCGTGTTTAGAGTACGCACACCGCTAATTTAGGAGGTACCATTTACCATACGCAACCCACTTATACTCCTAAACGTGGGCTGCATCAAAGTTGTCGAAGTTTCCGAGAGGGATGTTATCCAATGGTTTTGAAAGTTATACAGCTTCATCTTCCACAAGGAATCTCAGATCCTTTTTAATCTATTATTTCATAATTTGAAATAATATTGGAGCATGTAATTCTGTTTTTGAAACTAAAGCAATTTGGAGCCATTGGATAAATGGGTATTTACCAAGATTATATACTAGTTTGTGCGGGTTTAAAGTATATATCACAACACTTTACTAAAATATAGAAAAATTTTGGAACAGCAATTCTTCTATTTTAAGATAACAATAAAAATTACAACACGTTTATTTAATCAAATAAAATATGTAGTTGTCTTAACAAAAATTATCGTTAAATTAAATTTACTTAGTTGGGCCTTCCTGTTACTGGCAAGCAAAAGGTATCTCTCTGGGTTATGTTTATATTTCCGTAGTGTATAAATTTTAAAGCCCTAATTGAGATTGTGTCAATTTAAATTGTTTTTTTTTCTTTTAGAGAGTTACTGCTAAGTAATTAAAGTCATTAGTTACAGAGAAACCCTTAGCTGTTGTTATATTGTTGATTACTTTGTTCCATCGCTCAAGAGTCGTAATTTCCGTATGAGAGCTTATTGATATATTTTTTGGTGGCAGTTGCTAAGATAAAAGTGGTGTACGATTTCTAGAAGTTTACAATTTTAACGACTTGGAGTACATGAAACTTGAGGAATACTCGTTGTTATATTATTAAGTCTTGGAATTTTAGTGCAAAGGAAAGCATGAATTCCATCACAAAGGATCCACAAATAACCAAGAAAATGAACCAGAAAAACAATAAAAATGGATTACATACAAACAATTGTATAATAAAATGTAAAATAATTTCGGTTTTAATCTGTTGTGATCGTCCCCTTTTTACATTCATTTTAATTATTCATGTTTCTAACTGTGAAGGTGTTCTTCTATATAATATGCGATTTGGGTCAACAAAATCGGTCGGTCGGCGATAATCAAGCTATGCTTGACACTAAACACACAAGCGTTGTAAACACGACAGCAGTTGGCCATTTTTCAAATAATGTTAGTTAAAGGTCGGTACACATCAATGTCGATATTTCCGAAGATCAGGTAAGTACGCGAGAACGTTGCAAGTCAATGTTTGGCCAAAAGCGCAAAATGTTCACACTTTCACGTAATGCCGTTGTCATGTTGAGCTAAGTTATCGCTGATCGGGAGTTAACGTTGCGCGTTACCAGGAGCCTTGCTAAGCGTGAAACCGGTCACATTGTTTTTGATCTTAATTTATCTCTCGATATGAATGCCTCATGCAGAGTCACCATTTAAGTTATGTCTTAACACGGCAGCCTCCTCCACTATCAATATGAGTGCATTAAATGGAGAAGAGGAAAACACAGTCATTTTACATACGAAGAATAGCTCTTCTGATCCATCTCTCGAAGTACCTCTTTTATTTTTCCCGACCGCCAACGTAGAGGAGGTAAATTGTGGAATAAAATGCCATTTGTGACCATCTTTCGATAAGGAATTTAATCCTCTCTCTTCTTTCATTTTATTATTAGCGCCCACGAAATTTGTTATCATTATCCGAATAAATTTAATATTTTACAGTTTCTAAATTGTTTAGAACACGTTCATTTGTAAAATCGCTAACTATTTCGATGTTACAGCCTTGATTACGAAACATACAAAGACGGCTACATAGATTTTAAAATAAAAACGTAGGCTTCCACGGCCAGAGTCAGTTGAAACTAAACGTGTTCCGGGTCTGAACCGTATCATGTCGTTGGTCAAAATAAAACTCGACGTTTCGCCCATACACAGATTTTGTAAGTTAAGCTGTTTTGTCTTCTTTTGCGAAGTACTTTCAACCTGATAACAATTATCAAGTAAGGCAGTCAATTAAAATAGCAATAAATACTTGTTAGTTCATGTGAACGCATTATTTACTTGTTACATTTTAAGATACATTATATTTTCTTCATATAACAAGTAATAAGAAAAACAAATTAAAATTTCTTTCCATTATAAAAAACTTACAGATGTTTTTTCGCGAACAATTGTAGGTCGTTGTTGTAACAACCTTCCATTTAGAATTCATGTACACTAGACTGTTTATAAATGAACAAAATAGAAATGAAATTGGCCGAGTAAATAAAATTCGCTGTATATAAGTAAGTTGCTCTCTAAATATTTACCTTTTCTTTGTTTCGCGGCGCAAGTTTCTCCCATGAAGAGGAAAAGTTATGCTGCTAAGAAATGCGGACGACGCCCGGAGTGAACGCAGCCGGCAAACTTCCGGAAACTCCGGCCCATCCTAAGTATTAACTTTAATGCACACATATTTACCGTCGAATATAGTACGGTAATTAAGTAAAAGAGCAAATATTTACCGAATAACTTCTTTAATCTCCTGCTACTTCCTAACTTTGCACTTTTATTATGCTATCGCGCGCTTTAGATCTCAGGTGCTCGCCGACGTGTAGCTCGAAAATTGTTTTACAAACGATATTATTCAAAGCGAAGTAATTATCAAGCGTGCTGAGATAGGTGAGATTATTATGGTGCGCTAATTAGTATGAGCAGCACCAAAGGTAAATTTGATATTCACTATTAAGATGAACAGCTCATTTTCGGAAACCAATTTACTGCTAACGTAACAATGTTATCAGTTGCTTAGTTCGGTATCTGAATAGACATTGAGGAGCGTTAAGAAGGCTTAATCAGTGGAAGGGGAATGCTCGAGAAATCAATGACATATAACTTGAGTTCATCGTTAAATGTCATTAACCCGTACGTACTACCTAGAGGGCCCCGGGATCCATCAACTTTAACTCGTCGTGATTAAATATCGGCAAAAAAATGTAAGTTCCTGACATCCAGGTCTAACCAGAAACAAATACGTAGCTTTAACTATAAATGCATAATAACAATGCTCTTGTCACTCACAAACGGTTTGACTTTTGTTTGAGAGAGCGTGTTGCTGAATAACTTTTACGTTGCAAAACATTTATCGAAATGAATGCTGATATGCAGGGTAGGCTTTAACACTACGAGATCAAATAGGAGATCCTTAAGAAGTTTTCAACTATGGAAGAAAACACGGTTCATTAGCATTGTTTGGACACTAAAAAAGTAGAAAATCGATAAATTTCTCACTATATCCAGCATTAAAATGCTTCAAGTCAACAGCCAAAAGGGATAGAGTTCTGACATACATTGCATTCAATTCCTCCATTTTGATCAGTCCTGCTCAACTGGAACAGTCTGTATAGAAGCGATAGATTAGAAAATAACTAATGTCTCCGAGGGAATCATTTTCTTTGTATTTAAAAAATGGTAACTATGCTTTATAATAATTGCCCCATATATTGTACACATTGCAGTAAGTAACCAAGGAATAAAACCAATATTTGCTTTGAAAGGTTAATGAACTGCAATTACGGCAATTGGTACTGGTGTCCGTATTTTCACAAGAGCAAATAATTTCATTCTCAACGCGTAAACAACTTACCACCTTCGCAAGAATTAGGTTAATGTAGGTGGCACTCTGGATGCTCTTTATTGTAATACCTTAGCGTTTTCAGCAGTCCACACGTAAGAGAAAATAAATTAAAAGAAATTATCACCTCGCAGTTGCGCCAAGTTTCGCCGAGGAAATAAATGGTTTCCACCGCATTAATGTTCTGTTGCGTTCCAAGTATTATCACCTACGGGGTGCCAAGAGTTTTTCTATGACGTGGTTTATTATCCGCTTATCATGTCTGAACCGGTTATTTTCCATTTTTACGCGAGAAATTTATTATTTTCGGGCGACGCTGATGCCACATCATTTCCATTCGAGCTAAGGAACGACAAAAAAGTATTTTATTTACATCCAGCGTGTTTATCTAGTCTTCTGTTTATCAGTGCGAATATTTCGAGAAATATATAGATGAAAAGTTCTAGTTTAGTGGAACTGTATGCCTTTGTAAACTCGACGTTGCAGAATTTATGCGACAACATTTATAACATCTGATACATTACCGCCAATCTATACCCAAAGCGAAAAAATATACAAACAATGTAAAAAAATATGGGAAAATATGATATTTTGGCAAATTACATAGATGAAGAGTATCTTTATTGAATGGATTTTACGAGACAGTTATACTTAATTTTGACACTTCAACAAATATCACATTGATCTAGCCTTACGATGTCTGCGCAGAAAATTATGTAATATGCTAAATAAGTCACTCACACAATCGCTGTTGTCCACAGCTAATGCAACAATATTTCGAAACGACGAGCTCGATATTTCTTGGCGGCCTCTAATGTCAAGAAACTCATGCCTGGCGTTTAGAAAGCAGCGACATAAGACATCAATACCAGGAGGAAGCTATTTTAGTTTCTTTTTTTAATGTTAAGGTATAAAGATACACAATTTAACCCAAGCATTGGAAGCCGTGTTTGCTCTGCGTCACACAGAAAAATCTTTTGAAAAGTATTTGCATAATTTCATCCATGCTAGCGCATCAGTAGAAGAAAGAAAACCACATTGTTTCAATTGAATGAACTTTCAGTTAGCTTTAGACACGAAATAACATTTTAACACTTGAAATTCCATTAAAAATGGATCACTGGAACTGACGATTTACTGCACAGTATTTTATTGGCTTGAAGGATATGGAACGACAAGTAATATCGTTGTTTCCCTGGCATTATCGTTAACTGAATGTACCGGATAAATGGTACGTGCACGTATTCACGGCTATGTTAGTAGAGCTCATTTGCAGTCGAATAAACCAATTATGGTTCATTCGACTGTATGGTACCTCTTGCCTCTCAAAATCAAAGTTCTCCACCTTCGGTGGACGCCACTGCAATCGCTGCCACCCTTACACAAACCTCGCGGTAATCCTCTTCCGTAGCCCGTGTACTATCTGCCAAGAGATTGGAGACCCAGTGAAGGAGTGACCTTGAAGTGTTTCCCTACATGCCTACCTACTTTGTTGTTTAGAAAATTTTCAGTCATATAGCAGACATTATTTATGCACGGAACACCTTCTTGTGTGGACTGAGACAAACGAGTACGATCAGACAGAATGAGTGCTTTTATGTTGTGCCAATAGACGCCTTTTGAAATTCTTCTTGGCATCTGCTAGGATAACAGGAGCAAATCGGAGTTTGGTAGGCTGACGTGCAGTGCTGCAGACTAATGAAAGTCACGAAGTCCGAAATTCTCGTGCTTTGCGGCGAAAAGCTGCTTTTGACCCTCGTGTGTTGGTCTGTTGTGTTTATACGTGTAAAAGTATTTTTACCTTTCCACGTGAGTCTGTATACAATATTTTTGTTGATTTTTGATCTCTGCACACTTGTACGGGTATAAGTATTGCTTGCAATTTTTTCTATGTCACTCTGCATTCTGATTTGGACGCACACGTTGTTCCACGAAATAACTATCCCAAATAGTTCATATTTGAAATATTCTAATAATTTGGAGAGAATACAGACCCAATGCATGTTCACGGATGAAATCTACAATAATCCGCAATTGATTATCGATGGTTCCAGAAAACATTCTTCCCACATCGGTATTCGTAAATTTTCCAAGAATGACTTAAACTCAATAGTGAAGCTTAAAAGCTCTCATATTTCTGGCGATGATCTGGTACCTACCTTTTCTTTATTAGAGACAGTAAACATTTACTAGTGCGTCCGTTAGGAACGATTTTTTCGACTGGCTCTAGAATGATCTACCTTTCCAGACATATGGGAGATCAAACTCTGTCGAACGCGAGTTTTTAAATATTGCCTAGATTCCACTATGTTTCAATGCATATCTTCCCGTATCATGGCAATGGCAGCAGGGTTCTGACTTCTCAAAAGCTTTTGCCGGTTTGGGCCATATAAATTAACGTTCTTTGGGTTAACATATCTCGTCGATTTCTTTAAGTCGTGTCTACTCAAGAGGCGCCAATATGTCTTCTACAACGGGTTTGTTTCCTCCAGTTCTCACTTCTAGCGTCTCCAAGGAATCCAATCTAGGCTCACTTATTTTCAACATCTTGATTGACATCACTGCATCTACCTGTAGCAATGTCCTTTCGTTTGCGGACGATTCAAATTATATAATAGCGAATTGCTAGTGTTCGCGATTGGGCTTTGCTCCAGGATGATCTTGTTACTGTTCGCCACTGAAGCAATGACAATACTTTATCACTAAATATTAGGAAACGCAAGTGATATCATTCACTCGGAACTTTATAAAAATGAACTTCGGATACAATATTGACTAGATAGATCTGCGACGCGTTACGCTAATAAAGGATTCGCATCAATCACCGCGTCTGTTAGAAGAACGCTTGGTTTTATTGTGCGGAATTTCACGTGAGTCTGTATACAATATTTTTGTTAATATTAAATAGATAGTAATAAAAAATATATTTATAGAGGAATGCGGTTTCACAATATTTTATATTAATAATTAATATATATTAAATATTTAATTTTAATATATTTTTAATTTATGTTTGGTATATTATACTCATGTCCTCTATTTTAATAAAAAAGATACATTGTGCTGCAATATATTTATATTTAGTTTTGCACTGTATTTCTCTTCGCGCATTACATGTACATTAATTAGAAGAATATATCTGTTAGAGGAATTCTAAGTTCAATGTTTAGAATATGTGAAAGCAATAAGTTAGATTCCGGGAGTTACCTACTATTATATTATAACGTCACAGTTAATTTCTTTTTTATGGAGTCAAACACAACGTATGTTTATAGTCTAATTTAAGTGATAATTATCTAAAGAATGATTCATACTTATTTCTTCTTTTTTTATCTAACATAAACAGTTTCACTAGATAAAATGTATACGATACAAAAGTTTTATGATTTGTAACATAATTGAATTTAGTATAGGCATTAAACGTTCCTATCTAGAGAATACATTACGCTACTATACAACGAAATGATAAATGCGACTTTACGAAGCTCAAGAAAGAAGCACGGACAAATTAAACGTCCGCATTAAAAAATACATTAAGGATTTTGTGGCTTTCCATTTGCGGACCGTAGTGCATGAGTCTAATGTCACCATTATTCCAAACTCCACTCGGTAAAATCTTCCATTACGTCTAAAAGACTACTCGCTGCTATTGAAAGAGATACCAAAATGAATAAAGTAATTCCTTTCAATAAACGGGAGCTGTTTCAATTCCAGTAACGTTATCGTTAAGAAAATAGTACCTAAGGAAATAAAAGAGGAAAGCAAAAAAAATGGGAACGTATAATGCCTGGCGTCGTAGCAATATAACAAACCTTAATTTAGGCCACGACTGATATCCTGCTGCCGTTTAAGCGAGAAGATGGATAAACCATTTGAATAATCTAATAGAGTAGTATTTGCCGTGGCGAACGGGATGCAGCTGAATAAAGGCACATTTCGATTTCCATCAGACTTAATAAATGCAATTGTTCGTCTTATCTTTCCACCATCATCTGTGTTTCTCGTTGTGCCCGTAGTAATCGAGCTACATTTTCCAAATTCTACTTCAGACGAGCTCTCTCTTCTGAACGTTTCCTGATAATTCTATTTCGTTGCTGTACGAAAGAAATTTTAACGTCGGCTCCCTCCCTCCATTTCAACTCCATCACGTCAAAAAGTACGTCTTAGCACAAAGATAATTTCCGCCAGTTATCCAACATCAAAGGGAATTTCATCTGTTGTCACCTTTTATATTATCTTTCTTAATTAAAATCCTTTTCAATTAAGACGGCGATGGAGAAGTTTTCGAGCGGTCTTCGAGTAATTTAAATTGCCCGGAAAAAACCATAATTAATCAGAACTTAAGGGGAACGATGGCGAAATTTCGGCTAAACGAGCTTGAAATTTGGATAATAGCATCTACAGGGCCAGGGGTTGGTGAAATTCGCAGAACCGAAAATAAACTTTTCCATTTTGGTATGGTATATGAATAATTATTGAGAATAATGAGTAAGATTTCAATTATCTTAAAGTGGAATTGCCAGGATTTCGTTAAAATTGAATTTCCTTTGATCTCGGAAGTATTACACTTAACCAGAAATTTAGAAATGTATAACAAAACCCTTAAAAAAGGCATAAACGTAGAAACGATGAATGTGGCCACAGAAGTGGAACAACATTCAATACAGCTGGTGAAAAATAAATTTGACGAATTCGAACACTTAGGCCCACTTGTTATTAATATTTTACTATCCATTTCTCCCTTCCATGATATTTCGTGGAACGCAGAAATGAATACCAAAATGAAACAGAGGATAGCTACTAGGGGAAGGGTGTTCAACAGCATAAAGTCAGTTCTTGAATAATGAAGATATTCCAAAAGGAATCAGAATTTGGAGTAGTTATCACGGTGATAATGTACAGGTATGAATTATGGATCACAGCAGATAGGCAAAGAATGAGACCACAGGCAACGGAAATGAGATTCTTGAGGAAAAAGAACAATAATGGATTGTATACAAACTGAAACATCCAAATAAAACGATTAATAGTATCAAGATTAATGAACGAAGAAACTAGAGGAAGACCACGAAAAATTTAGCAAAATGATATAGAGAAAGTCAAATAAAAGAAAGCGGAGAACTACAAGGAGAAACCTCTGGAAGAAAGATCACACTGTACATTGAACTCTATACCAAGATTAACATCCTCAAATGCTGGATGCCTACTTGAAAAGCTAACCCATTATCCATCCACCACAAACGGATTCGTTTTGCAGTCTACGACCCCTCAGTGTGTCTATCTGGAATTTCCAACTAGCTGAAGCCTAAATTGAATATCCTGTATATTACTGCATATTGTGATAATACAGGCCTAAAAAAAATCGAGTTATGTTTTTTATACCTAACTCAAGTCATTTTCGAGATATTTAACTATTCTTGAAAAAATAGGTAAAGATTCAAGAGGCGCGTCTGTCTCACGTATTTAAGCTAGATGTTTTTATTTATTTTTGGTCGAAGCATCAGGCTTGATGGTAAAGTTAAAATTCCACAGGGTGGACTAAAATATACTTTTGACTTGGTCAAATAACATTCTTCTATTCATTATCGTATTTAGAATCTAATTTTAACCAAAACTGTCTTAAGGTTGTATGTCGGTACACCATCCTGTATATATGGTTTAAATGATATGTGCGAATAGGAATATTTGATAAAGATATTCTCACTCGGTGTCTCTTGTCGAACTAGTCGCTAAAGCGCTTCTACAGAATGAAGTAAGTCGCGTTATTTTAAATTCTGAAATGGCGGTAGGTAACGACTACAGGCTTAACAGCTGTGGTTCCATACCTTTTAATGGTGGCAAGACTGATACCTGCCGGCTGAAATTACTTTTAGGAACTTTGACATACTGCAGGTTAAACCATCCTAGTCTGAACGAAAGCCATGAATCATAATATCGGGTATGTATCGAATCAGTTAAAAATGGATTTAATCTACAAAATAGCGAACACTGGGACGTTCATTATTTCCAAATAATACTCTCAAGAGTTTAGATATTTAGGTCAAATTAAAAAAAAAAAAAAAAAGCCGAGGATTACCTTGGTGTTAAATTATCATTATTTAACGGACTGTTTTCATTCCTTTTCCCACTATAAGTCTAAACTTCTTCGCACACTTATCAAACAAAAACAAATGCAAAAGTACTAATCCCTTCGTAAATACATCCCGCGTATCGAAGGATTCTAGCGATAGCTCTTTCGTCTCCATCACGCGGTGACGTGAACAACTTTAAGCAAAATGAAACGGTCGAAGTGCTTCGACGTAGTAGGAGAAAAACCAAACAAACTTACATTGTACATCGAGAAGCAGTGATACATTTAGGGGCTGTAACAAAGCGATGTGATGGACGATGCAGGTGAGAGTGGCGTTGTGATGGGCACGCATGACCCTCTCGAGCCGAGCGTCGTTCCTAGCGCCGACTTTCTGCTCCCGCATCGTTTCCGAAAGGTTAAGCGCTTGGTAGGGCACTTCTGGAGCGTCCAGTAGGGCAAGCGATCCCAAAGTTAATTCCCAAGACAGCGTGGGTCTCGGGTTGCCGCCATCTACCACGCAAGACACTGTCAGGTCGGTGTTTTCTTTAACCGGGATGAAGAGGTTTCCTGGATCTAGTATCCGGTTATCGATTAGGAGATACGGCTTTCTCGGAGGATCTGGAACGAAATGCAGATCTAAATACATAGTGTTTAGTCATGATGAGCTCTATGATGAGCTTTTTTTAATTTCAGTCTATATCTTTGTACAGTAAAAGACAATAGTTTTGAAAATCGAAACAACTAAGAAAAAGCGATGATACAATTCTTACTAACTGTGTGGAGCAATTAATATAATTTCCACATATTCATTTTATATTATACAGATATAGATATCTTAACAGTATTATCAAAAACTGTTGTGAACATCTAATAATAGTTGAAATTAGAAAAAAAAACTTTCTGACGGCGTCAAAATCCAATATGGCGCTGATATGAAGTAAAAAGTTGATGATGACCAGAAAGAACAGAACAGTTATATAAAAAAGTAACTCTGAGAATGTGTTTTTAGTGTTTTTCTGCAAAGCCAAATGCAGATGTTAAGAGATAAGGGAAGAAAATTAACTTCTTTGGTTTCTTTAGTTTATTAACTTAGTTTTGTGAGAAGCCTGGAATTTTTCATTGGACATTAAAAAATGTATTCTTTATACCAATAGATCCGTTTATGTGATCATCGATATAGTAAACAGCCTATTGTTTTTGAACCAATTTTGATAAAACAATTGCTACATTAACGTACTATTTTATTGTATTTACATATCCTTTTTGTTCAGTGACGTCATAAAATTCATTAACTCACTTTTATTATTTAAGTTCTCTTATCTATTTTTTTGTGTGTACAAGCTTAAATCCCAACCTCTTTTCTCCTTGTATTTGGTTTCTTATTGATTCTTCCAGCAATGCCCAAATGTAAAAATAGGCACTTGTTAAATGTCCTTACGCTAAATTTCTACTTAGGCAATTATTCTATTGAAATTTAAGGTTTTACTGCGCAACATTAATCGATAATGCTACAGCACCGTAAAACCGCGAACGTAGATCTATACATACGCAAGACGTTAATCCTTTTACATCGCATTAGTTATGCGAAATTTCAATTTACCGCCATATATTAAACAAGCGCTCCCGAAACCGCAAACACTGTTCTAATTATGCTGTAATTAGTTAGGGAACACTTGTTACCGGACTTATTCATTGGTCTAGATCGTCAGAGAGTGATTTATTACATAATAACTATGCCTGTAGGTAGGTACGCCGGAAGAAAGAAATTGGTTCATCCAATAAATCGGGAAGTGTTGCACATTTATGCGTTAATTCCACTAAAAATATGTTCATTCAACGTATTAGCGAACACATTCGACTCAGTTGCTTACTATTAACTTACGTAATCCAATAGCTTTGGACCACAAAATTTGTTTCACACAAAAGACACATGTAGAGTTATAATTAATAAAGACGTTCTCCTCTGTTTGACGTGTGTTCTTATTTCACTTTCCATCCGTGTTCATTTTTGATTCTACGCACGCATTTTTCTTTTGCTTTGTACCAACATTCTAATGTAGGTTGGTTGAATATTAATTTTTAAAGTTGATCAAATTCGAAAAGTTCAACCAATTGTATGCTGTTGCTTTAAAAAGTATATTTAACAAACAACGTTGCCCAATCAAATTTTTGAGCTTTTTTAGCTTTCTACCACAAGTAAGTTTATTTGCTCCTGGTTAACTATTTTATATATCTCACCAGAATAATTTATCTGCAATAAGCGAATAATTATTGATTAGTAAGAATCTTAGTTTTCGTGTGATAAATAAACATTTCATGTGTTCCTCGTTTTATTAGTTTTTCTCAGTGTTAATTGAGCAGTTTTCATGGGCATAATATCTCAAATCCAACTTTGTGTCGATCTCTGCACACTTGTCTGGGTATAAGTACTGCTTGCAATTTTTTCTATGCCGCTCTGCATTCTGATTTGGACGCACATGTTGTTCCACGAAATAATTATCTCAAATGGTTCATATTTGAAATATTCTAATAATTTGGAGAGAATACAGACCCAATGCATGTTCACGGATGAAATCTACAATAATCCGCAATTGATTGTCGATGGTTCCAGAAAACATTTTAGTGGTGTTTCTAATAGCCCCTTCTTCCCACATCGGTATTCGGGAATTTTCCAAGAATGACTTAAACTCAATAGTGAAGCTTAAAAGCTCTGATATTTCTGGCCATGATCTGGTACCTACCTTTTCTTTATTAAAGATTGTAAACATTTACTAGTACGTCTGTTA
Source organism: Oryctes borbonicus (assembly GCA_902654985.2). Classification (NCBI taxonomy): domain Eukaryota; kingdom Metazoa; phylum Arthropoda; class Insecta; order Coleoptera; family Scarabaeidae; genus Oryctes; species Oryctes borbonicus. The sequence continues at coordinate 533,697 of LR736857.1, read as the reverse complement.
GGAACGATTTTTCGGCTGGCTCTAGAATCATCTACCTTTCCAGACATATGGAAGATCGTTCGTATCGTACCGTCCAATTACTACTCTGTCGAACTTCGCGAAAGTTTTTAAATATTGCCTATATTCCACTATTTTTCAATGCATATCTTCCCGTATCATGGCAATGGCAGCATGGTTCTGACTTCTCAAAAGTTTTTTGCCGGTTTTGGCCATATAAATTAACGTTCTTTGGGTCAACTCGTCGATTTCTTTAAGTCTTGTCTACTCAATAGGTGCCAATATGTCTTTTACAACGGGTTTGCTTCCTCCAGTTTTCACTTCTGGCGTCTCCAAGGAATCCAATCTAGGCTCACCTATTTTCATCATTGCATCTACCTCTAGCAATGTCCTTTTGTTTGCGGACGACTCAAAACTATATAATAGCGAATTGCTAGTGTTCGCGATTGTGCTTTGCTCCAGGATGATCTTGTTACTGTTCGCCACTGAAGCAATGACAACACTTTATCACTAAATATTAAGAAACGCAAGTGATATCATTCACTCGGAACTTTATACCAATGAACTTCGTATACAATATTGACTAGATAGATCTGCGACGCGTTACGCTAATAAAGGATTTGCATCAATCACCGCGTCTGTTAGAAGAACGCTTGGTTTAATTGTGCGGAATTTGAGAACATTCAGCAAAAATTAAAGCATTACTATGCTTTAGTTAGATCCCGTTTGGAATACGCTTCTATTGTTCGTAGACCCTTCTGCCTGGCACAAAAACGACAGCTGGAAATGGTCCAAAGTCAATTTAGAAAGTACGTGTGGCTTCGTCTCTTGATTTTGGCTTTCATTTCGCACATTCCCTTGTTACCTTTCATAAGTTGTGTAACAATTACATTGATTGTCCCGCTTTACTTCCGATACCACATCTGGGCGTAATTTCCCCATGTTTTATTTACTTTTTGCACACATCAACGCATTAATTAAATCTCCTATTCATACGTTCGCGGTGTGATATTTTGACACTGTTCTGTAAACACTACTAATTAAAAAAAAACTAATTGTTCACTTAATTACTGGCCTAGCGACATTTCAATGCGTATCTCCAAGTATATCTCCAGTTCCAGATAACTAATGCTATTGATTCTATCGTCAATATTCTCCCAATGTGTTACATTGTCAGTCCGAAACCTGCTACGTGTAACAAATAACCAGGTATACAAGCTCGTACGGCGTTGTGCCGAAGGCATTTCGCCGATCAACCGGCCACTTTACTAATTAAATTACCTTCATTAAGTTCATTAATAGCGCTGTATACGTGCATCGGCGGATAGCTCGCGTAACGCCCTCGTATTTGTGTTAAAGTAAAACACCGGATTTAAACGGATTAAATTAAACTGATGAACAAACGAATTTCCCGGCTAAGTATGTACACAATAATATTTATAATCCGGATTAAGTTAGATCGCTGATTATTTCTCTTTGTATGTGGTTTTCGTATATGTATGTGCACATTTATCCGTTCGTATCATGTGGATTTAATTAATGAGGATTTGGTATCATTTGAAAGAAGTGGTTTTGATATCGGTATTAAGCTCTTCCCACCATACGTTAGTCAAGTATCCTGATATAAGAGGTTACCAAAGGGACTTATTGTATATAGATATTGTCTGATATTGTATTTGTATGGTTTCAATAAACTAGTACCTTTCCATTTAAAAGAATGTTTTGTTGGTAACAACGGGAAACTATTGAAACGAAACTGAAAAATATAAATACGAGTGTAACGGACGAACACAGCAGTGAATGTTATATGTCAATGATGGGACAAGATATCCGATCAAACGAACAAAAAATTAATCTTCTGATTTACTCGATGGAGAAAGAATCCAAGGGATTGTTACAGGTTCTTCAGAAACACGTTACATATCATTACTAGACGGCAAGATGTTTTCAAAATTATTTTATTCTTTGAAGAAATTTAATTTTTGAACGATTCAAATTTAATTCACGAGTACAGAAGGCAAGGGAACCGGTGGTCAATTTTATAGCAAGTTTGTACTTATCGGCAGAGCACTAGAAACGTAGTATCTTGAAGGATAATTTTAATACGAAATCGTATAGTTGTCGGAATGATTTACAGAAAAACCAGCGAACAACTTCAAGCGAGTGTAAGCAGCAAACCAAGCGGAAATGCAAGCATCTCAAAACCTGGAAATTTATGGTGATTTGCGTATCTGCGCTATGGACAGCAATACACGTAAGAAGACTATTGGAAGCATCGCAAAGGAATGTAAAGAAAGAATCCCTAATTAGAGGTAACCAGATTGGATAAGGAAAGTTTTTAGAGATTCTGAAGTCCGTTCGGTACAACTTAATAATAAATTTAAAAATAGTAGTAATGACAGTTACCGACCAGTACCTATATGTAACGGAAATACACGAAGGAGTCGAAGCATTATAATACAGCTCCACAGCCGCCTCTGGTTATTTAGGATCAATTTGGTTGAATAATATTGATTATACCGATACACAAAGAAAAATATTAGGACAGGAGTCCTTTTATTATAAAAATAAGAATTATAACACGTTTACACGCACTTTATAAGATTATCGTAACCAACTTCTTTTTTACCGGCCTCCCAATAAGATTGCCGTGACCCAATTCTTCTAAAACAAACAGCGCCCCATCATCAACAAGACGTCCCGAAACATGATGTTATTACGGCCGAAAGTAAACGTTAAAAAGAGCTCAAATATTGTATTTTCTGCTATCGCTATTTCCGGCGTGTACATTTTGACGTTTTAATTAAAAAATATATATCTAGACTTGATTAATTTTTTCGAGAGGCGAAATTTCCATAAATTTCAATATTTTTACCGACTCATTGGGTCGGGCCGAAATAAAAATAAACGCCAATTAGAAGCCAGATACGTACTTTCCGCGAAAGGTTGCCGAGAAGAGAACGAAAACAGGACTATTTTCATTACTTATATAAAGTAAATTGTGTTTATAAAACGGTTACGTTGTTGGAACTTCTCTCGGTGTTCCGACAATTATTTCACGTTTCGGAATTAATTTGGAGGGCCGAAATTAAAAACAGAAACATTTAACTTTGATGCGAAGGAATTTCTTTTGGAAATCTTCTTTTGTTTTCGCGCACCAGTTTGCCATTGACGGAGAAATGTACATTTGTAATGGGAAAATACCGTCTGCAAAGATACTAATGCGAATTTCCCCTTACCCTAGTGGTGTACGCATTATCTCGTAGATGTCCTCTTTTTCTTTTAATTATAATACTTTTGACAATTTCAATTTGTAAGCCACGAGATGAGCGGAATGTTGGTAGCCACAGAAATTTAACCGTGTTGAATCAATACTTTAGCATACCAACGTACTTAGCTAAATGGAATTCTTATTAACACTGGAATTTACGAAAACAATTTAGAGTTGGATATTCTACAATATATAAACAGCTTTCTTCTTTAGTTTAATGTTTACACTAAAAGAATGTTATTTGTGTGCGAGTGTGTGTTTTTTTTTAACAAAGCATTAGTACACTGTTGAGGAATTTCATTACCGTGAACTACCTGCAAATGTATGTAGACAAGGTAAGTCATCTCGGCGGGAAATTATGCCTTTGTGAATAAAGATTTTTTAAAGCGTTTTTTTGTTGTTATTAGGTACAGTTGCATCCAAAGTTGTATTTTTTAAATGTCATATAGTGTCAAAACTAAACATGTTTAAACGGGTTTAGATCGTGGCCTGGACAGGTAATTGAAAACTCGATGTTTCGTCCACAATTATATGGCGCTTCTTCAGGAGAAGGAAACGTGGTAGCTGAACGGGAAGCAGTTGATTATGGTAACTCAACATGTGAACCATGCCAGATGCAAAAATCAATTGCGTTTAGTTACCGTGCTAACTGTGGCCTGCCATCTTTCCTTCTCCCGAAGGAGCTCCATATGATTGTGGACGAAACGGTCTAAGCCAGGAATATGTTTAGGGAATTACTAATCTGTTAATTAAGAAATTATTCGTGGCCATTTTGTAATGTATCTATTACTCTATTACTTAATTTCTTAATTTCTCCCTTGAATGTACGGACATGAAACAGGTGCTTGTAGACATACATCTAGATATTGTGTAGACATGTATTCAATAGTAACATATCCAACATTAGGGACACGAAATATCCCAAGTAATACTGGTCGCATTAGCAGTTGCCACGAAAGGATTTTGTTTAAGGATTTACGGCTATTATATTATGTGAAACAAATATTTGACGACGTTAAGTGCTTCCCATTTCCGTTCCGTGCGGCAAAGACAAATACGTTTCGGCGTCCGGGGAATTTAATTTTAAATCCGGATTATTGCCAAAGTCCGGTCGGTCGTCAAAGGCGTGCGACTAAACTAAAAACAAAATCACCGGCTGCATATAAATAGAATTTAATTACCTAATAGCGAAACTAGATGATGATGATGGTGGGACTGAAATTTCGAGTTGAACGGTCCATACCTCAAAAGAGCCACTACGTAATTCAACGGGATACTTCAAAGGCAATCGACGAAGGTATTTCTTTGAGGTACGTCGACGCTAAAAGGTTTCATGCTTCTTTCGGGGATGGTAATTTAATTTTGCTGTCGGATTGTTTAGATTTATGTTTGTTCGAAACGATGTTACATATCATACAGAAGAGTGCCGTCGCGAATATATTGATTTTTCGGGCAATTTGCTCTAAACATAATTCAATTTACATTTATAAACAATTTTTCATCGAATGCTTATTAATAGAGGAAAGCATTTATTCCAAGATTAGTCTAATAGTTTTCCATATAGGAACGCCTCAAAACTGGCAACCCACTAATTCAAATTTCGATGAAACTGAAAGAGTACTCTTTTTTTTTGCCACTGGATCCCCTGATTTCGAGGTAGAGGGCCCTCATAAACTTGCCCGAATTTTAGATTTTCCTAAACTATAACAGATATATACTTTTTTTTTGTTTAGAAAATAATTGAAAGTACATTATATAGTCAAGGATGATGGAAATTATGCACGCAGCATGGGACCGGGGTACCTCATGCTTCCCGTATTTTTTATATATATATTTTTTTATTTTTAAAAGAGTGGATTTTAGGTAAAAAATGATGTTGCGTAACAAATTTAAATAGTCAAACACTAAAACAAAAAAACAATAATAATGCTAAATATGCCATTGACTGCAACAAAATATGCGATTGGTTTGTTGGTGGACTTATAAAGTGGCCACGTTAGCTTAATAGACATATCAAGCTGTAAGGTGAAACAGGCTATATAAAGATCAAACATAGAGCTGACGTCAAATTAAAATAGGGCCTCGAAGCTGATGGCATGATGGCAACTGTTCCTCCGTATTTGACGTACTTATTGTCAAAAGACTATATCACATTAAACGTACCTGTTAGGATTATGTTTATCAAACTTTTTGCATTTGTACGAAGGACTCAACAATTAAAAAAACTTTATTAAGTTTTAAACAAGTAGGAGGTATGTGAACTATTTAATAACAAGTGATTTAGCTTCTACTGTTTTCATTTACAGTTCCCAAAATTAATCTAAGCTGAGGATTAAAAATAGCAGCGTAATCTAAGAGAAATTAAAAAAAATTCTTATCTATTTAGTTACATTCAAATTCAAAGAAAATTGCTAACTTTTCGCGAATACATTTCCATTTGGCTACATTTATTCAGCAAATTCACTTTTACGAAGCCCATCCTGTGTAAGAGTAACGCTAAACTCGATTTAAATGATCATGAATTTGTACTACCCACAGCAGTAACACCCAGAGCAAGTACCTTCACCCCACGGATACCTAGAAGTATAGCGGTTTCTGTTCGAAGGTATTAGGTAATTACGTTTAATTATATCTTCCTGCTTCCCGGAATCGAGCTCTAAATACGCGTTCCTAGAAATTTCGAGAATTTTACTGATGATCAGGGCGGTATTCGTTTCCCTTAATAGATTGAATATTTTACGGAAAATCAATAATCTAACTCTCTTGGTGTAACGGTATATGTTTGTCTTCGATAACGTAGACATTAGAAGAAATTCGAAAAGTTATGGAAACAGGTTCTTTGAGTTAATGTTTATTTAATAATAATTAAGAGAGCAATAATTTATACTAACAATAAATAAACAAAGTCTGATACATGTGCAGTTAGCTGGATGCTCGCGAAAAAATTATGACTAAAGTTGCAGCAAATTTTGAAAAAATCTCAACACGCTACTGGATCTGTGCTCTAAGCTCTAAGCTCTTGGAAGTTGTTGTACTGAAAACTCCGCTAGAAAATGGTGCTTGCCGTACTTGAAGTTCCTCAAATCAGGACATATTTAGTATGTAAAGTAAGTGGTTCTCAGCGCTTCGTAAATACCTATTTACTTCATCAGCGGATAAAATAAATGCCTGGAGCAAGTTAATCTTGAAGAGCTTCAACATGACACTCCATACTCAAGTATGTCCATAATACATAGTCGTTGTTCATGTGTATTCGTGCTCCTTGAAAATGCCAACTTAATCATTTTCATCTGCCTCGAATAAGCGTTTGGGTAGCAAATCTCTGAACTTGGACCTGACTAAGATGAAAGTATCAGCGGTATAGTGGATTATCATACTACAAGAGATATCACATAGCAAATCGTTTACGTAGATTGGCAAGAACAAAGGACCCAATATAGTTCCTCGAGGAAATCCTCAAGGATCATTGCAATGATAAGGATTACATGTCACGCCCAAATATCATATTTTACCGCAGTACACCTATAAAAGTGGTCTTCTGGTTTTGATTCGCAAAATCCTGCACAGTTTTACCATCTTCACTGTCTAACAGGATTAGTCCTGTATGCCCAAAATGCGTACATTGAACTTAACAAAAAGAAATAATTCTGCATAGTTGGGTCACGTACTTTCTCATGTTTTCTTTTACGAATGGCAGTTCTAAGTGCTATCGCGATATATTTCAGCTACCACTTGGTAGATAACATATTTAATTGATTAAAAAATAGATTCGTCACGCGTACTCTTCCCTATCCTTTGTAGATAGAATAAATGTGTTTTCCAGCACTTATTTTCGCCTAATGAATCCATGAAATTATGGAAATATATCTGCTGATCAGGGTGTCAACAAATCTGTACATTTTAATAAAACAACTTAAAAGCATTTCCCTTTCGTGTTGTTGATGATTTCACACGCCTCCTGGTTTAGGATTTATTAGTTTTGCACAGAGACCCTTCGAATTTTAAGATTCACTTTGTCAAACTATCCCCTTTTAGGCAGTGCTTAATGGTTTGTATTAATCATCTTTATACTTATCGCGACTAAACACTTTGTTTTTGATGCAAATTCCCGCGTTGATGGATAGAATATTTATCCCTAAATTTTAGCATATAATTCATTTCAACTTTCGAAACTATCGTATAAGTATTGGTCTAGCCATTTCTTGTTCTTTTTTACTTCTTCAACGGTTGAAATCTATTTGCTAAGGATTAACTTATCTAAAAGCCGAAACTTCTTCGAAAGAAGTGGGACTCCTTTCAACTGCTAAAACTCTGGTAAATCGCTAGAACGGAAAAGGGAGCGCTTTTGTAAGAATAAAACGAACCGTGTGTGTTTGTGTAAAAAGTTTAAGTTCAGTTTTCTCGCTAGGAAAAATGCCAAATGCAATAAAACGAAACGAAGTTGCTAAAATTCTTCGAACTAAACACATTTATTGTGACCGATACGTTTACAAGGGGAGAGCGCAAACATTCCGCGGAGGAAACTTTGCGCCAACTAGAAATTAAAAACGTCAGAAACGTAATTTAAGTCACCTTAAAATCGCTTTAAATTATACGTTGGGTTTGGAAGAACAAAAAATGTAGAAGGGGTTTCTATCTGATGTATGAGAATTGTGTAATTATTTTAAGAGAAATTCTGCTAAATTGTGTTTATTTATTCAGTTATAAAACTCACTTGAAAGCTTTAAAGCAGGTAAAGTTATTTGTAGTGATCTGGCTAAACATTGTTGAATGTGAATGAGGTGAAATGATAGATTGATGTAGGTTCGATCTATATCTTATAATCAAAAAAGCGATATCAGAAGTAACATCAGCGAAATTTAAAGGCATTCATTGCGTTATAAGGTATGGTTTTACGCAGTATTGTTAAACAGCGATTGCCCAGAAAACCATCTTCACTGGTTCAGAAAACTCTCATTTTGCCACGGAAGTGTCCATGCATAGCTGCCAAATTGTTCAAGATTGACCAGATGAGTTTAAGCTTCAAATGTCGCCTGTTCTCTTAGATTTACACGGATGGAAGGAAAATAGTCCCAGTGAGGAAGTGCGTCCTGCAATAAGTCCCTAACAATAAATTATTGTGAATATACAGGGTTGATGAATCATGGATGAAGCGTTGGGTTATGGAATGTATCTCGCACTTCTAGGCACCGTGATCATTAGCCGGCCCTACTAGGCTTTTGCCGAATCCGGAGGTATTTCAACGTCCTGTAGGGATCTTTAACGCACCAAACTAAGAAAATCAAGTGTGAACATTGTTCTGTTATATTATGTTGCTGAATACCTAGATATGTTTCAATACACATAATACCAGAAAAATGGTATGGAAATAACCGAAAATAATTAAAAAAAGAAGACAAATTTCAAATATTTCACCGTAACTGCTTGATTTTGTAGATTCTGTGTATATTACAAATAGCAGGGATTGAAACTAGTCGTCCTTAATGTTTGCGAATGAAGGGAATGGGGAATATTGAACATAATGCCGCGGTCTGTTTCGCATAAATTTGACTGGCGACCAAACAAATGTGCGACGTACAAATTGTTCTTTCTGGAAATATATTCTTCAATAGTCAGTGACAGTCTCACTTCTTCTAGAGAAGACTAAAGCCCCAGATTAAATTTAAGACAGTTATAGATAATTTTTATACTTCCCGCTTCTATAACCAAGCAATTCAGAAGTATATAAGAAGGTTGGGACCATACATTTCTAAACACCTTGTATATCCACTAACACAGCAGCCGGGAACGAATTTTGAAAAATAGGTCGACGAAAATGTCGATATATCGGCGCGGTAAGGTACACTAATAAAGACCGCAAAATAGTTCATAAAACCGAACGGCTGCTGCTTGCCGACCGCCGCGCTAACATATTGTAACGCTGTTTTTGGCTTTGTTTATCCGTTTTCTTGATAATTTCCTGTTGCTGCAGTTTAAATGAATAACATGGCGTATAACTTTTAGGAACGATGAATTAATTAATTAAACCTTGTATTTTTGCAAATGACCGACTTTGATTCAAACTCTAACTTCAACTTAACTTTAAATACTCTTGATACTAGAAACTACTGAAATACAACACATCGTCAAACTCGTTTTCTCTAAAACGCCGCTCAAGCTAAAAAACCATTTTTGTTTTGTGAACAGTCCTTCTAATATATAACCCATCACAGGCAATGTATGGCTTTTCATTTGTAATAATCAAGGATGCATTAAAAATACTAAAGATTTCCGGTATAAAGTTTCTGGTTGCAGTAATTCATCACCTTTCCGCGATAATTTAATGATGATGAAATTCAAACAATTTAACATGCATTTATGCAATATTCAATAAAATTATTTTCACCGTACGGCGCAGTCTTCATTTTCCCGCTGGAAAATTTACCGGATTTAATTTTTCAGTTCCGCCATTAAAATTTTAATATATTATTGTCAGCGGTAATGAGTTGCGATAAAATGAAAATTCCCTGTAAGAAACGAAGTTAACCCGATTCAGCGGTAATACTGATTTATTAAACCACACCTTAGCGGCAAATAAATTCCCATTTAAATTGAAACCGATTTATAACGGGGTTGGATCGAATCGTTTACATGGGAAAAGAATTTTCTTAAACCTTTTCCTTCCTCTTATAATATACGAGCATTAGACGTAATTTCCATTTTCCACTACTGCCTAGATATCTCAAATGAACTCAGAAACGATTTACAGGACTATAAATATCTTTTTAGCCTCGCATTTGAAATTTACAACGTTGCTTGGGAAAGCTGCGTATTACGAACACTAATTTGTTATGTTGTTCTAGTTAGAAGACTAAAATGCAAGTTTATAAAAGAAGAACTACGCACCAAGTTTGTCCCAAAAGTAAGTGTGTCGATCTTTTATCTAATTATGTGTTCCCTTCGAAGGGTGACACGGTGGTTCTCCAACATTTTTTTTCCATCGATTATAGAAATAGCTGAAGTCAATTTCCGTAAGTGCGTGTACGCGATACGTTACGGATTTTTGTATATCTTCCACCGTGCCGAAATTATGACCCTTTGGACGCAAATGTTTGTCCTTGCCAAATATTTTGAACTGCAGCTTTATTGTAAAACGGAATCCGACTATTGGTAATGTCGTTTCGGACTCATTCGCGGAGGTACAAATTCCTTAAACACGGCATTGGAGGAAAAACAATAATCATTATTTTCACATCGGATATGCTCATACGTGCTCTCGTCGGACGAGGAATCCTTTTCGTGTGTCATTCCAAAAATTGTCGTTTGGTCTTGGGATCGTACACGAGCACCCTTCATTGTTTGTTATTGCTCTACCCAAAAAATCAAGCTCATTTTCGGACTTTTGTAGCAAATCCTCACAAATTTGCATCCGATTCGCCTTTTGCTTTACGGACAAGTTTTCCGTCATTAGTTTTGTACATTGCTGCTGCAATCCTGACTCTGCATTGATGTGCTTCGATCATTATAAGTCGTAGAACTTTCACAATTTCATCGTTTAATGATGAGATTGGACTATTAGAACGATGGCCATCTGCAATATCTTCCTGGCCCTCTTTGAAAGCTTCGTGCCATTTAAAAACCGTAGTTCTCGATGGAATGACATCCCGTAAGCTTCTACAGTATACTAACAGCGGTTGGATCCCAGTGACTTAACCGATCCACTTCAAATAAGTATGAGATACACATAAGGCCAATACCTACGCAATACTACACATCAGTATACCACTATATCACCAGTTCATCTATATAAACATTTACTTTTGGGACAAATGTGGTATATGTGCTTTTAGTGTAATTTCAACATATAATGATACAGTAAATATTTTCTCACATTTGCTTTACTGGAAAAAATTATTACAGTGTGTTCGTCGTTAGTAGGTTAAGCTTTAGTACAATGTCGGTGCGTGACGCGTTACCATAGAGAGTTCGCGTAACGTCAAAGTATGAGGTTAGTTTTTCTTCTATCAATTTTCGAGTGACGTTATTATGCGCTGTTTGCTGTATTGTAAATTGCCGCAAGGGAAAAAACAAACTGATTCAAATTAAAAAATAGTTTTTCTAATATTTACAATATTTACAAAATAATTTATCAACTTTAGTGCAGAAAAGCACAAGCAGCCGTACAAACAGATATTTTTAATGTATCTGGTATAAAATAAGCAGTAAGTTAATTATAATTATTCCCACAATGTGACTAATTTTTCTTTTGTGTGGCTGTTACTGCGGCAGTTTTTCTTACAGCTGCGGTTTGTTTGCTGTCGACTTCTTTAAGTGTCCTTTAAACAGTTATTTTGGTAAACACTAACTAAATATGAAAATCGGAATGACAACACTTGGAAAACACTTATATTAGATTACGCCTACAAAAGCCTGCGTTCAACTACGAGTGGTAGAGACATTTCATAGTGTTTTGAAGAGATACGTGATACATAAATTAATGTGTCTTTTTGTAACATTTTAAGTTTAATCTTTAAAATCATACCTCATTGTTGAATAATTTGCAAAAATTGATTTTTTACTTCTTCCTTAATTAACAAGTTCTACTGCAATTGACAGGTTGCAATTGGTCTGATGTATTCTTGCGTTAGATAGAAAATTGAAATTTGAAAAAATAACATTAAAAATCATGCAGCTAGTTTGATGCTATCGGAAAATCTAGGTTGTCCCCTATAGAAATCGATTGTAATAAGACAAAATAGGTAACCAAACGTATTAATATGTTAGTTGAATATTTGCCCAACATTAAAAAGTACAGTAATTGATCTCAGTCAGATAAAGTATTGCCTCCCTAAATGTTTTATATGAATTGGTAACTTATTGACAAATTTTAGACCATTACAAGTAAATGTTTTGTGCGTATTTTTTGTGATAAACGTAAAAATAATAAATAAAATTAGAAGCACTTCTAATTATTTTAGTATTCCAATCTGTACTACACAATCCTACTATATAAAAATGAAAGTGACACATTCCTTTACAGCTGCTCTCGCTTGCGGAGAGATACCCAGTTTCGGATAAAAAAGTGTATTGCAAACGACAATCGTAAATTTTCCCATGTGTACGGCCCAGATCGATTTTGATATATATGAAAGGCGGAGCAAAGGCAGAGACGAACGAAAAACTGAAACTTCATAAAACGCAGAGCTAGATAAAAAAAATTGTCACAAAAGTTGTGTTTGTAAGGGTCTAAGGATGACGACTACGAGCAGATACACACCGACGAATTTTATCAAGGGCGTTAGAGAGCGGAAAGTCACATTTTTTTTTAACACAGGCGCTGTTGACGTTCTCCTTTACTGGCAAAAAGAGCGGGCGTATCTACCTACAAAGGTATCGCTAGCTAGACGAACACAATATTTTGTCAACACTGAAATCCGCTAATAGGCACTTACTTTTTGAAATCGTTACCATATCAAAGGACGACAGTAATGTGAATTTCCTATAGATGGCTTTATTATTTCCAAGAAGAGAAAAACATATTTGGTGTGTTGGCAAAATAAGTGCTTTTCTCTTTCCTTTGTTATTCGTGAACATTTGGGCGTGAGTAATCTATGCTCTGACAATTTCAAAGGAATCTATATATATTTCAAGTGACGTGTTGGGGTGCTATTTTCAAAAATGTGGTAAATACAGCGTAAAAATATCATGTAATCCAGAGGATACTGAAATACGATAGTGCATATATGGATTAAGGAATAAATAAAAATAACCCTGCTGCATCCAAACTAATTGTAAACAAAATTATTATGTATCCTTTGCAGATTGGGACAACGACACAAATGCTATAATATTTTGTGTACACCAAAGGTCAGTACTGGATTACAATGAGGGAATATATCCGAGACAGTAAATTAACCCATTGTATTTTAGGACGTAGGGAATGTACACCGTTAGCCAATAAATCGGAACACATATTTTCGCAAATGTCTTTTCTACTCACATACTTTTTCCTGTTTATTACATATATTTTTGTCTTGAAATCATTGCTTAGTTTGTTTACATGAATATATGTCTTTGTTTTTTTGTCTCTTGTTACATAATTTTTAACTTTGTTATGCAATTCACATGGTAATGATAGATCCCGTTCTTAGTTGTAATGGGTTGATGATTGCGCTATTAATGTGCGCAATCATCAACTCGTTACGTTCACTTTTGCCAAAAATTCAAATATTGCATTTGCCAAAAATTATGATATATTAGCTGTGAGTTAAACCAATGATGCTCTTCATATTTACAGGTATAGATTGCTGCAATGTGATAGAATTAGTCTCTATTACTGGAATTAAGTAACTATGGGTAGTCTTAAAGTTTAATAGAAGGCACTTGGTGGTTGGTGGTGTGTATAAGCCGCCCTTCCGAATTTATAGGTACTTCTGTGATGTGTTTGGTGAGCATGTCTGAATGTCTGTCTAGATGATTTTAATACCAATTTACTTCGTTCTGGTTCCCCAAATTCTTTCTATTTTAATAATATGATTGATAAAATCGAACTGCATCAACTTATTTCTGTGCCAACAGGGGTTACCAATGGCAGTCTTCCCATCCGGTTGGAGAAAAGCACTTGTTACTCCATTATCGAAAGTACCATAATCTAGCCAGTTTACTGATCTGGGGCCGATAAGTATTCTTCCGGCACTGTCTAAAATTGCGGAGAAAATTATGTACGATCAATTGAAGAATTTCAAGAACATCTTATGTAACTATCAGTCGATCTTCAAACCAGGGCATAGATGTGACATCTCTGCCTAACGTGACTGACCGCACAATCTCCGTTTAGGGTATCCATCTTGATTTTATTGGGCTACAGCAGGGCGTTTGACACTGTTGACCATGGTCTGCTTCTGTCAATTCTAACATCTGTTGGTCTTCGGGTGTCTGTTGTTAACTTAATTAGATCTTATTTGCAAGATAGGCTGCAGTGTGCTATGCTGAATGGTAAGGCTTCGGGTGCTTAGGGGAGTCCCCAGATTCTATACCAGGATCTCTCTTGTTCACTGTGTACACGTCACCGCTTCATAAGTTCTTAGATCATGTGAATATCAGACTGAGCTTTTGAGGATCCAGAGAGATCTGAAGTTTCGCATCAGCATGCACTACCCTTGCAAACCAAATGCAAACTGATATTATTTGGCAGTAAATCGGATGTTGCCCTTCTCCGTGATTGCGTGAGCTCCACTTCATCAACGGCACCGCGCTGCGCATCGTTGGAGAAGCTAAGAGCTTGCGTTTTATTGTGGATAGCAATACCTTCAAAGCTTTAAAAATTCATACCTCGGTTCCTTTACTTATTCGAGATTTCTGACTGGGAAATGATTGCATTATTTTCTAATGATCTTTACATTTTCAAAATTTGCGGCACAATTTACAATATACATTGTATGTATATATATTGTAACGTTTTTATTTTCCAGTTTGTCGTTTCTAGTGTGTCCCTAGTTACTCTTTCGGCTGCTTAAATAACAAATAAATACCAAATATTTACGTTTTTCAAGAATTGTTGTGACGTTTCAATATAATCTCTGCGGTTATGCATTAGATACACAAAACTCCGCCTACTTTTAAATTACCAAACTTGATCTTTACTTCGTATTTGCCTTAGCCTTTGTCACTTAGCCAAACACGTGATAGTACAACGGTGGTTCCTTGATATCTTTATTCGCGGTAGCGATTGTTTGATCACGGCCAATTAGGATATACCTCTGGAATTACAATTTGATTCTTTGATATTACGAGCAATCTCTAACAATGGACTATTCCCAACGAATTTGATGATTTCTTTATGAAAGGTATTTAATTTACGTAATTATGCTAAAGATACAGTTGAATTTATAGCTTAAATTGTTGTAGAAAAACATCCGGTGAAAATTGAAGATTTAGGATGAACAGAAGACAAGTTATCTCTCCGTTCCACCATGATCTTCGTTGCAGGGAGGTAAAATCATCTCCTAACACTCACACGATAGCTAGAGGGAAGCCCGTAGCTACAAAAGAAGTTGAAAACAGATAAAGAAATCAAGGGATTTTGATGTTGAATGAGTGGACATAGGTTGCTGTACGCACGGTACATCATCCTAAATGACTATGTTCGATATTGTAATTTGTAACATTACTCGAAGCTATGTTACTTCAATAAGATTTCTAAGAGTAACGTGTGTAAGTCACGTCACATAAAAGACACTCATAAAATGCAACATACAGAATAAAATCACAAATTTATGGTTCGTTCGAAATCAATTAAAAACTCTTCCGACCATTAGCGTAACCTAGCGCTGCATGCAGCCCTTCCTTACATGTCATTACCCAACAATAGGTGTCAGCTTCAGAACATCAGCCAATTCCAAAAGTCCGGAAATTGTTTTAGTCGCACACCGACATCAAGTAGGCGGTATGCAGCCTTAAACATGACATCCTTGCAAAAAGCCTTCATTAGAAAATCTCAAATAGAAGCTTGAGCAAAGAAAACAGTGCCAAATTAACGCGAGCTTGCAAAAGCGGAAAGATATAGGAATTGTTTCAGAGTAAACTAGGATAAAGTTTGAAATTGGTGTAATTGCGCTATCGAACGCGAACCGGTAGGGATGAGGAGGGGGGAACACATTGGATTTCGTGCAATGAGTGGCGATATAAAGGGAATAAAGTGGCTTCGAGTTCGAGAGTATCGTTTACAGGAGTCGACGACAGCTAGCGCTGCAGAGAGAAGGCAGTGTTGTGGAAGAAAGGGGAATGAAACGCACACACACAGTAATAACACATTTCCCGTAATTCCGTTCGGGCACGGAAGGAACTCTTTATCGACAAAATGGTCCTGCGATCTTGAGAGCATGGTTTTTTCCGTAAATGAGACTTCTCTCTCGATTTGTGGGAGCAAGCAATAAATTAAGAGAGCGTTTGGTCACTGAATTTGCTTTAATTCTTGTTTACTTTACATGTATCAAAAGGTGCATACTGAATGAAACAAAAAGACCGCTGCAGTTTTTAAAGAAATAAGTCTTACTTCACCTGCTGAAATATGTCACCAAATTGGTTCTATTTTGAATTTCTATTTTATCGTCTACTTTCGTCCTTTGAGGATCTTAATGTTTTAAACCAATTATAAACCTGCACTTACAATATACCATCCAAATACTATCAACAAGTTTAACATTGAACGATCTTTAACCACCTATGTAGTTAAAACAGGTTTTAGTCAGTCACGTTTGCAGATACAATCATTGCCTCCGCTTTGTGGTCCAATGTTGTCATTATAGGCCTCTATTTCCAGCTCATTTTATGTTAATTTGAAGCACTTAGGCATTCTGATCATTTTTCTATGGGTTTATCTAGTTTACTCTTGCAATTACTCGAATCCTTTAGTGATTCATTAATCCATTTTTGATCTAATGTTGACGAAATGGCACGATATGCTTTGCCACATTTTGTTTTAATTTCGCGTTCCTAAGATGGTAAATTAAATTATAGTCCTTAGCGTAGTACTTTACTGGCTGTATTAGATAAAAGGCAATTTAGGAAATGAACTGAAGGTTCAGGCGCGCTTGCCTGATCAACGCCATTATATCGCTATTATATAAACTGCAAAGCCTACCACATAGAACCCCTGGGAAATCCATGTTTCATAATTAAGACCACCCCGAACTTCTCCATAAACTTCTTACGCTAGAAGTGTTTCGCGTGACGGTTTTACCTACATACACTCACAATTAGATAGAAGCGGAAACTTTTGTATCGCCACACCGTTTCGTCTGATAATCAATAACGCCGAGACGGAGTTTTAACAGCGGCAGCATAGGTGTGCAGAGTAAAGGCCAAACACGGTTCTTCGAAATATTTGCTAGGGAAAATATAAAGGAAAGGAAAACTTGTAAAATAACTTTCCCAAAGAAGCATTTCTCCGTAATTGCTACTTCGTTATCAAGGTTAAAACGATGTAATTCTGCTTTCAAGCGTCACATGTTCTGTAAATAATTTACCGCCTCGTTAAATTGAAAAATAGAAAAACTAAAACATTAAACCAAATTACTTGCTGGTGTGCGCTAATTAAAAATTGTTTTAGCGACACTATCGAATTCTTGATGAAGTAATACAAAAAGCGTTTCTATCAGGGAGGATGAAGGTAGGCGTAGTGGGAGCAGTGAATTGGTAAACAGGTTAGTACTTTTGGTTGAAGAATGGGACTGATCGAGTAATGAGTAACCTTATTACATAACGCAGCAATACGGAAGGTGTTCCATCAATGAAAATTGTGCGAAGCTATGTCATGCGCATCACGATTAAGGAGGTATATTGAAAAATGCAGTAAATTAAAGAACCATGCAATATTTTTGCAAACTTTTACGCTGATATCTACCATCTTACACGAAATTTACAAAAATATATTTTAGGTAGAACAAACGAAGTTAATCTATGCTATTTGTAGAAAGCACACAACTTGAAAGCTGCATTTTGGGATCTATCCCTTCAAATGTATCAAAGATGCCAGGAATGTTAGTAGTAAGTTACGGATGTTAAGATCCAGAGGGTTAATATTTGCCTCGGTATCGGCAAGAAGTTTACCAACATTAATATTGCGTTTGGAATCTGCGATCCTAACCTTAAAGTAAAATTGTGGATGTCTTTATTCGTACGTGCTCTTGCTCCCATTGTTAGGCGTTCGTATCCTTTTGCACCGTTCCTAACGTGGTTCGGAAGTTTCTCGTCCGACGGCATCGAAGAAGATTGCGATTCAGCAATCAAACCACTTTGATGTTAATGTTAATGTTAATGTTCATCATTCATTGAAAATGCCTCATCCTGGAACGAAGCTGAGAAAGCCGTTTTGGACCGAAGAGAAATGTTTTTGCACCAATTTCATATCATCCTATGTGAAGTAAGTTTTATAGTGAAAAGCAAAGCAATACTCATACTCAAATAATTACAAATAGTCCCTTTGCGTATTGCAGAACGTATCAACGTATTTACATTTTACGGTAGGTTATTTGTAAATATTAAACTTGCAATTTTGAAGTGGTTTTCGCTGAACGAATCTCATACCGCTTCATCTAACAAAATACAAAATTCAAATCACCAAAGCAGATAAGTAAACAAAATATATGAGTCTCCGAACGTGGCCAAAGATGTTTAAATTTTTCCTGTTTAAAATGACCCAAATAAATTTTAACGACATGTTCAGTATCCGGGAAAAAAATAGTTAAATCTACAC
This sequence comes from Oryctes borbonicus, assembly GCA_902654985.2. NCBI lineage: Eukaryota > Metazoa > Arthropoda > Insecta > Coleoptera > Scarabaeidae > Oryctes > Oryctes borbonicus. The sequence goes on along the minus strand of LR736857.1, from coordinate 515,194 downwards.
TCCGCTCTATGTGAAATTTCATTTTAACGGTTGCCAATTTGAAAATTCCATGTGCGTAGCATACACCAGCTGACAGAATGTGTAAGCAAGACAGTTCCGCATGCATCGTGTATATATGCTGGAACTGTTTACGACAGATCCTAATAGAAATTGACTTTGAGCGGGTATATGTGTAATTATCTTTCATGAATATTTAAATTCGGAAAATTCGATTAGTCAAACTGTCTCGTAAATATTTTACGCGTTACATATATGTACATCAACCTCTCCCTGAATCTAACACGATTAGTCCGAACATCGTAGGACGTATGGCGTTAACGCGCGAGTTCCATATATGCTACTATGCACTAATTAAGCTCGTTTTATGCTTTTAAAATTCTGATATCAAGAAATGTTCTCCAACATTTTTTCTCAGCGGTTATTTACGTTTTTGAAACAATCAGCAGTTTGCAGAATAAAGTAATGGAGTCCAAACAGATGTTTCTATGGTTTGAAGTGGGTTCTACATGAAATTATTCATTTAAAGCTAAAACAGAAGAAAAAAATCAATTACTTTAAAAGCTTAACTTCTTAAGTTTGAATTACAATATTTTGAATAATGTAAGAATTTTTTTCATAGCACAATACCTTTATGTAGAAAGTTCAGTTGACAATTACGTTAATATCCTTATTCTTAAAAAAATGCACTTGAAGACTGTATATTAGTCTGAAAAGAAGGATTATTAAAGCATAACTTGTAATTGTTCTTGCGTATGCGGATGACATTAAATTATATTTCAACATTTCTAATCAGGACGACGTTGGCAAATTACAGCGAAACATTAATATGCTAACTGAGTGCTCGGAAACTAACAACTTGATACTTAATTTAGATAGATGCAACTTCATGATATCCACACGTAGAGCGAATCCGCATGAATGAATGTGTAACATTGCTGGGAAAATTAAAACCAATGTTCATAAAAATCTGGGTGTTACATTTAATCCCACGTTAACATTTAATCAGCGTTTATTCATCAGCGTCTAAGACGTTGGCTTTCTTTATGAGAACATCCAGATACTTTAACGATACTCAAACGATATTTTGCTTTAATTTTTGCGAAGCTCATGTACGCCTTCATTCTATGGTATCCTTTCTATGCCTTCTGGCAAATTCCGATCGAACGTTTTACCCGTTTACCGGTAATACTGGTTTTTGAAATCTTTTAAAATAAATGGAGAATACCCAGATTAGCACATTTCATACCTTCTTAATCTTCATCAGATACAATCTTGGGTTGTTCGGTGTGATCAACATAGTGCAAGATTTCTGTAGAAGTTGCTGAACGATAAGGTTGTATGCAAGTAATTTCATCTTTAGTCTTTAATGCACCACGTATGCCATTTTGCTTCCTGTCAACGTTCAACTTGCCAACACCAATAACGAAGTCACTTCGTAAGCCCACCAGCAAACCAGTTGAACATGTCGTTGCTGCTTTGTCGCTCATTAGTTAGCCAAGAATTGATTTTGTTGCATCAGCTGTTTTCGACAGAACGGTGGCTACGCTGCTTTAAGCTAGCATAGCATCCCCTGTAACTGTTGATCCACTTACATATCAATACAAGCTAAACGGCATATTTTGTTGTTAATGTGTTAGCCAAGAATTCATTTTATTGCTGCAACAGTTTCTAAGAAACGATGGATAGGCTAGCTTATTAACTAATGTAGCCACTCGTTGTAATCTTTGAGTTACTGCAGATATCAACACGAACTAAACAGTATCTTTGTTGCTAGTTTGTTGCTAATTTGTTGTTAATTTGTTTCTAATTTATTACTCAAGAATTGGTTTTGTTGCTGCAACCATTTCCGTTGCTCTTCACTGAATAAGCACCCGTGGTTGCAGTAAAAGGTTCTTGTGTTTATATGATATCGTTGTTACCCACATGAGCAGAGTATACAGACGTAAACGGCTTCTTCACTTGAAGCAGATATATGTACCTTTTCCGTTATTCTACTGTTACTCGTATTTCAAGAATTCTTTTGCCCCAGATTTTAACCCCTCACTTCACAAAACTGAGTAGACTCAACTTGAAACTTTCATATTTACTTACCGCACAATTTGGCTTGAAATTCAAGGTGGCGAAGATGGGGGATTTTTAGGGTCACTCTTTGCAGGTGTAACAATTTAATGCGTTGTCGTAATTTTCTTTTGCGATTAAAATGTATCGGAGCCAAAATGACAGTAGTAGTTGCGAACACGTGAAGGCCACATTAATTCCTTAACATTAGCTCAAGTTACGTTCCCGTAATACACACATAACTTGCCATCATAAGCGAGATCTGCTACGTAATTTGTCAACTGATATGTATTTCTCATCTACCAGATCAATATCTAAAATAGATATGTGCGCTCGAACCTGTACGTGTCCATACGTGCGTGTGTATACCTCGACAATGCGTATCCCATCTATAATAACGCTCGTCTTTAGCGTGTATTCCGCTTCGTATCTAATTATCGCAGAGACCGCAACGACTCCTAATAAACCATTTATGTAATAATGACGGAGATATATCCGAAATACGACGCCGACTAGATGGAATTTCACGAACTATGTCAATTATAGATTATCGACGGCAGAAGTAATTTATAACCATGTCTGCCTGGCTCTGTGCTTTGCAGTATCATTGACGAGAAGAGCAAAACGATGATGACTTCGTCTATGTTATCGACAAGAAATTAATTGAAGTAATCAGTCTACATACAGCCGCTTTGTCGTTCTGCGCGATGCGCTCTGCATATAGGCGGATTGATGCATTGTGAGGGTGACGTCGCACGTATGCACAGTTGATAACGGCTGGTGATTAATGCCTGTTATCGTTCGTGCACAGAAAGTGTCAAATTAAACGTATTGTTTCTGGCGAGCGATTAGAAACTTGAGTGAGTGACGAATTGCAATGGTTGCATTTTAGACAACTCATTAAAATATGGAAAAATCCTATTTCGAACGTTGTGATTTATCAACTACACTATTGAAGAATACCAAATTAAGACAACATTGGCAATTGATTCTTTTGAGCTCCATTTTAAATGCTGTTCGCTTCGGACACCACATAAAATAATAGCATTCCTTATTCAGAGCCGGATAAATTCAAATTTAAAATGATGGAGAATATTTAAAGTCAAAGGAGAGTCTTGGAATTGAATATTGGCATCCAAATATTTTCTGGTGTTGGTATTGCTTAGCAACAGTGAACAAAACATACCAACGTTGGCACAACAAAGTTTCTGGGGTAACAATTATTTGCGTTTAAAATGGGAAAAGTACTATTACCATTTGAAACGAGATTTGCACTTAGTCTTGTCCGGTGTATGGCAACTGCGCAAAATGGTAAATAAATTCCATTACGATGTTCTATTTTGCGAACTTTGAATCGCGATTTGTTACGGTTTAGTATTTTGGGGGACCTTTGCGCAGTTAAATTGCTTATTCTTATTGCAAAAAAAATAGGTGTGTGCTTGGAGTTGCCCAGCCAACCTCATGTAGGACTTACTTCAAGGAATTACATATACCGCCATTATTATTTTCGTTGTTCATTCGAGAAGCTCTACTATTTTTAAAAAAACGATGAAAAAATAGCTGTCCGCAGTGGCGATCAGCACTACTAAACGGTGCAGTATTTTAATAAGTTCCACGCGAAAACAGAATATGCACCATATTTTCACACTTTAAAAGGAAAGTATGTCCCTAACTACATGCACATCTACTTTGTAATACAGCAGAGTAGTTTTTAGCTGGCATACAGATATATGACAATTTTTTTTATTTTGTTTGAATATATTCACATATTTGTTAGCTTTACTTGCTTTTTCGTCGTATTCACATCATTTATTGGTTTCCCTTACATGCACTTGTATCTATGCTCATCTGCTGTCGATGTCTATGTTCACTATTGAACTTATTACTAAGAAATACTATTTTCATTGCATTCATTTTTATGGAGAAAATTATATTCGTTAATCGAATTTTGTATTCCTAAATGGATGTATTCAATATCCGAAATGTAATCTCCTACAACAGATGGCTGCTAAGGAATACCAGAAAAGAGTTAAAACGGAGTTAAATCCAAGTCCTTTTATCTGTGTACGTATAAATGGTATTGGTGTATTGGTCACAGATTTACTTAGAGATCTACACTGCCATTCAGTGAAGTTCGGTTATACAATAAACATCTATTATATCACACTGTATACAATTATTAATACATAAAATTAGAAAAATATTAAGCATACGCTCTTTTCTCAGGGATTAAAGCCATAAATTATTATGTAAAGTAGAAATATTGCGACAACCACAATAAAGTCCCTTTTATTATCATTCCAAGAATTTCTCGGAAGTACCGATCTTTTGAAACGGGTCGTTTGGGGATTATTAACGAACAATACATTTAGGAAATATACCGCAGTATCATTCTTGTTTATTTATCACAGGCGTAAAGATATAAATTTGCTTCATTTTACTGTTAAACGTGTGTTGGTGTGCATCTGTCGTTTTTGCGCGAAAGTTTTAAGAAAATTTACTTTAAAATAGCACGCGGCAAGCCTACAAGTGTAGAAAAACGTTCACGCATTATTACGCTGTTTGAAGAGGGATATTCGGGGCGACAAATTGCTGAAAAAATAAATATGAGAAGTTCAACAGTAAATGACATCATAAAGCGATATCGGACAACTGGAACTATAGAAAATCGTGTTCGTCCTGGAGCATCTAGGAAAACCACAAAAGCTGAAGATTTGAGAATTGTATTATTAAGCAAACGCAATGGAAAATTAACGGTGCCACAAATAGCAGCCGAAGTCAATTGCGGCCGTGAAGAACAAGTTTCGGCGAGTACGGTAAAACGTCGACTTCAACAAGCGGACCTTCATGGACGCATTGCCATTCGAAAACCCTTATTACGTCGGGACAACAGAGCAATACAGCTACAGTGGGCCCGTTCTCATCTAGATTGGTCGTTAGATGATTGGAAACACGTTCTTTGGAGTGACGAGTCAAAGTTTGAGGTTTTTGGGCAAAATCGACGAGTTTATGTCCGAAGATCTAAAACCGAAAAGTCATCCCGAACTGCATTGTGCCTACAGTGAAGCAAGGGCGTAGTTCTGTGTTAGTGTGGGGATGTTTCTTCTTTAATTTTGCATCCCTATTGCGCTGTAAGGTTACAACTTTAGCCAGTGGTGATAACACCAAGAATTATCACCGGCAATAATTTGATACATTTGGTATACACAAGTATCATATTGTTTCTGATAATGTATCAAACGCTGTAGTGATAATGGTGAACGTAAATTCTTTCATTTATTTTGTACATTTGGCGATGATTTAAATTTGCGAACTTCGGTAAAAATGAGTTAGTAGATATCTAGTTAAAGTCAACTTGTATAACCTGGTAAAAATGATATATTTATCTTTATATTTAGGTTACTCTGGTCAAAATACCTTGACATTTGTTAGAAGAAGGTATAGGAGACCATTATTTCAATAATCTCAAACGTAATCATCTTAACATGCACTGTTAGGCGCTACTGGTTGATAGCTTTAATAATATCCTAACAAGAATTAGTTTTCAAACTAGTGGTTTCCAGTTACCAAGCACGTACATATAAAAAGAGAATAAAAAAAAATTGTATTTGAAATAATGTTTTGTAATTTCACATATCCTTTTTTTTCTGTAGCATTAAACGTATTATCTATACGTATATCTGAAATTGTTTGTTTCCGAACTAATCGAACAGATCTCCTGCAAAAAACTTTTCCATCGGAGCATTGATGTATACGTTTTTTTCCAATTTTGGAAAAATAACCGCTTTGTTACGACGATAATCCCTTTCGACTGTATTTGTCGTGTAGCACATCAAAACAGGAATGCGGGAGAGATCCGGTACCCGGATCATCTCGATAATGTAACAAAGTTTGCCCAGTAAACAGAACAAAAAAGAATGTTTTCGATCGCGCATGTACGCGATCCTTATACGATACGCGCCTATTTGTCTTGAAGAATTGGTATTTTTCAGAAGCAATAAAACTTGAACAATATCTTGTGAACGTGTATGCACATAATAACTTTCGGTTCGGAAAATATGTGCGGCCAAACGACGTTTCGGAACCAAAGTTTGTGTACACGAATAAACTATAAACGATAACAGTACACATTCACGTACACACAAGGAAAAAACGGTATACACAGCGGCGGCGAGTAAGGGTCATTCACTGTGTATTCGGTACGTCGATAAAAGTTATTATTATGACCTGATTGGAACTGCACACGTGCGGTTTGACAATATCGTTAATGCGAACGGTTATCGTTATTGAGCTCGTTGACGAAATACAAATGCACCAATATGGTAGATTTCGATTATATAAATGTCAGATTATGTGTTTAGGAATAGCGAAGCTTCCACACAATTCTAGTTTATTTCAATTCTGGAGCTCTTCCATTTCTTTGTTTTTCATTCTATTGCTTGAAACAAACATCTAGATCTAATTCGATCAGACGAATAGGATTTAGGATTTTAACTCAATACACAGCTGTAAGAAAGCTCTTCACTTCGCTCTGTTATTGGGCAATACTTTGAAATCGAGCATAATAAATTGGTTTCAAAGTATTAGGGTAATATTTTTTTATAAGTATGACAAATTATGCCATTTGTAAATAAATACTTTCTAGTTCGTAGCATTTGTTTGATCAAACAACCAATATCTGTGAAACTTCAACCTCAGTAATTTAATTTTGTCTACAAGTTTTGCTAAGAGCAAGTTCAAATCAACCTTTTAAAAAATTTAAAATAAAAGGAGAGATGTTTTTTAGTAGAACATTATTATTTAGAGTAAAGAAACATAAACGTGGAAAAAAATAAATTTATTCGTACATTATTTTTGAAAATATTACGTACGAATAACTTTGCCAGCACACTTAATCAACTGTTCTATCCGTATTTGTTCCTCTTAGCAAGTTGTAATCTATTAATACCGACACATTCTTTTTGTAGCTTATTTTTAACCTTCATATTACAGAATGATGTATACAAAAAATTATAAATGCGGCCGATGCAACCTAACTACATACCATCAACGCTATCTATTTTATGAGCTATTAAATGCTGTACTACTGCTACCTGCTGAATACCATGAATCTAAACCGCTAATTTATCCCCAAAGCAGCGCTAATGGTTGCACCAATGCGTGATATTCATCCCATTTGTAAACATTTTGACAATCAGTGAGACGATTTTATTTTCAAGCTACCTATTCATATATCAAATTGCTGCCTAGGGGATTTAGTATTCATTGTGGCATCGATCGCTTGCAGGATATACAAAGGTAGTTTGAAAAGTTTCAAGCTTCACCATAAAATCAAGTTAAAAATATTCTGGTAATACAACTGTAAGTGGGTTGAAAGATACTTTAGAATATGTCAGCCATGGTGGACTCTCAGCTGTTCTTTAACTGCCATTTGCTATAATGAAATTTTGGACAGCTGAATTTAAACGTGGTGATACCATGGCTAAAATCTGCCATCATTACCAATAACGACTGAAAAGATCACCAAATGGTGTGTGGAAAGATAGCAGAAGCTGTGGATATCGCGATAGAACGTGTATATTGACTAAAATTTTGGCAATGAAAAAGTTCGACAATATGAAGACTGAAATTGCAGAAGAACGACCATATTTTAAGATAAAAAGAAGTTTTGTTCCACCAAGACAACGTGCCGTCTTACTTTAGTGGTTGCCATGGCAAAAATTCAAATTCCATTTAATTCAATTTTACCTGTTTCCTAGCATAACGTTCCGCTTGAGGTTTTCATCAAATAATGAGGCCATTACATTTGTAAGTAAAAGAAGCTGCTTTGGACAAATTAAAGTGTGTTGGGCTGGGAACATTTCAGGTTACTCTGCTATATATTTGCCCATTTAATGTTAGTCCTCCTTTAACTTCAAACGATATTTATTTATTGTATTTCAAAGGTTTCCATGTATATTACTTGGTTCCATACGCAGTAAGCAATCTATTTAAAATAATTAGAAACAAACATTCCGAACTTAATGAACGCGCCTTCGCTAGAATAGTTTGATATTGCTATGTCGAATTAAAAGAGCGTAACTTACGTAACCTTTGAGCTGCTTTAATTAAGAATTCCTAAGAGAAAACTATGCACTGTATATTTGTATATTGCGGTATTATTTTCTCAACGGCAATGTAAGGAATTAAAAATGCGCAATATAATAAAAGAAAATTAAGTTGGTAACATTGAGATACGTGCAAACGTTATATCTTAAACGAGAAATCACGGTTAATGTTCTAAAGGCTAATGAAGCTAGAACATAAAGGGAAGTTCGGGGTGGAAGCAGGCAATTAAATGAAAGTAAACTTTTAGACTCGTAAATATTTTAGGAAGGAAAAGGTGTTGAGGGGCATTCCCGGTGTAGCAAACGAAAAGAAAATTACACTCCCCATTTTAGATAAATGTTTCGTTAACGCTGTTTCTTAAAAGACTATAATAAGGGCATTTTTAACTTTATCCTCGATTATGTTGGGTATTGGTAATCACTATAATTTTTTTGTTTAACCGATCTTTAATATCTATTTTTTTTGCAGAAATTTTTGCACACGAATGTAGTTTACAAAAATGTGAACCAGATATTAAATATTCCCAAGTAGCTGTTAATACTTTCTCCCATATGGGGTACGATTCAATTTGTTCTGAGTTGGGTTAACATTGTTTCTTTTTCATTTAGTTTTTTTACTCATTTCCTGCATAACATTAATGGTTCAGTGACGATGTTAACCATATGTTTTTCAGCACTTTAAATCGTTCAAATTTTCCAAGTGATACGCTCAAGAATTGTCATAGCACTTACTGTATGTTATGTAAACCTTTGCTATCTTTTTGTGATTTTGCCAATAGTTGCAAAAGTTTTATAAGTTATTATCAATGTCTTGAAAGATTTGCAGATTGACTAGAATTGTAAGTTGGTAACTTAAGAGTTTTAAAATATCTGCAAGATATTACAGAAAGTAAAGGATCACATTCTGATGAAATATGAGAAATGGAAGCTTACCAACATCGAACATGGACATAATAAAGTTAATCCTAAACATCTCATCTGAAGAAAACCCTTCCAATAAAAATTAAGCAAACACAAAACTGCAAAAGCAAATTATATTTGGCCCCAAGAACCACGTCAGTCTTAACTGAGAAAACTTAAGTGAACTTGACCTATTTTTTCTCTGCTGTTACAAGTTGCACAGATAACTGAACATGCGATCCAATTAATTGCTTACGGATTTTCAGCTAACTAAAGTGTTGAAAATATTGCATTTAAAACCGTTGACAAGGTGACGTCTCCAACAACTTTGGAGTGGGTTATATAATCGAGACCTTCGTTTGTGGCTTTCCTTTCTCTATCTTTTGGATTTTGTATCTCCATCCAAGGATGATCTCGAGGAAACGACAGCATAATTCCACTTCGTATTGATTGTTTCGGCCATTAATTTTCATATTTAATGTAACTTCTTTCAACAAACATGTCGAAAATAATCTGATTTTACTTCGTAATAATTTTCAAAGACAAATAGCGCTTCTTAGCAGTCGATCAAGTTGGCTAGAGAACTAGTTAGGCTAGGGGAAGATTGCGCGCACACCACGATTTCGTTTCTCGTGGCCGCTAGTAGAATATTACAGTCTACTATACAAAACCATCTAAAGAAAATTAATTAAGTGAAATGTAATTGTAGATATATTAAATATTGTTAAAGCGAAAAGTGCATCATAGCTGACCGTAGTTGAGAATCAACTCAAGCTATCGGCGAAGAGATGCCAAAACAATCGAGGCGTTTTAGTTCGGGTTGCATTGTAGAGGTGTGTTTAGTTATGTAGCTTCGAAGTCTAGCTCTAGTGTTAAGTGTCTAGATTTAATTCAAATTGAAGTTTGAATCAAGTTCGGTCACTTGAAAGAATGCGGGATATGCTTGCGTGGAGGGAGCGCGCAGTCTGCTATTCTTTCATCATTCGAAAAATTTTAACCGCTCCAATTTACTCATTTAATACTATCCAATCCACATGAGAGAAATAACCATAACAATTCAAAATATAGCATCACAATACGTAAAATAAAGCTCTCCGTACTTGCAGTCTAAATTTATCTGAATTGGTTTAATATATCATTTAGCGAAAACAGAAACGGATTTTCATCCCAGGTAGTACATTCTAATAATATAGAAAATGGTTCTAAATAGAGCTATTATTAGGCCTAACAACTCCTTAATTAATGACAGTCACCGTTTTTCTATTATAGTCATATAAAACGTAATGTTTCGACGGTAATTTCAATATGTAAGCAGGCCTCATTCATTTAGCACATCCATGCGTGTACTTATCTGAACGAAGCTAAAGCAGCCAAGTTCTACTACTGTACACTAATTTCTCGCGATGTGTAATTCCCAGACGTTACGTTTACCGAGGGACCAAACTAAAAGTTCCCATCATGCGCACCGGCGACGAACATATGAACTTAAACGACACCATATGCTGCCAGCGTTGCATAAGTAATGCACTTCGCGTAGACTAAATGAAAATACTCGTGTTTTAATTAAGAGTTACAATAATAACAAAGAACATTTACAAGTCGCTCGCGTATTTTAAAATTTTATGCTGAATTATTCGTAACGCGCACCATTCATTTTAGGAATGATAAAAAAATCTCTTGGTGGGTGTGGAGGGATATTGTCATTTGCTAATAAATTTTCGCTGGTTTTGTATGTAAAAGGTGAGCAGGTGGTACAGTGCCTTGGCTGTCCTCATATTCAACACCGAATATTAAAATCACTTCTAGTTTATTTCCATGGATTACGCGTAGACCATGACATGAAAACAAAGAGTAGCATAAGAATATAGGCGATTACCAATACGGTTTCAAAAATAACGAATGAAATTTTTACCATTAGACGAATACTGCGTACCGCATTTACCATTGTACATTTATAAATTTTAAGCAAATTTAAGATACAGTGAAACGAAACAAACTGTATGAAGCACTAAAAGAACTTGGAAAGCTTAATAAAGATGATCCTAAAAAGAGCAGAACGCAGGATATTTAAGGACGGTCTCAGAAATGTTTGTGGTGAGCAAAAGGCTCAGAAAAGGCCACATTGTTCAATATCAATATCGTTCCGGACATGGCGCTTACAAAGAAGAGGGTCAGAAAAAACGCAACAATATACAATGTATAATTATAAAAACCAACCCTCGCCAACGAAATAGCCACACAAAAACCAAAGAACATTTCACAGCTCCTTTAGAAGAATTGGAACAATTAGCAATAGACAAAGGGTTTAAGATTAAGGAACGGAAGGGAATTAAGTGACAAGAAACTAACAAGCGAAGATCTAAGACTGACAGTCAAAAATGGGACCAAATTTATTGTAAAATAGACAAATGTTCAAGATACGTCGGGGGATTGTGACAAGTATTGCAAAACGCGAACAGTCAAGAACGTATAACTGTTATATGACTAGCAGTAACACTCAGTAGCGAGACATGGACACTCAATCAAAAAGAAAAAGAACTGTTAGACGGATGGGAAAGGAACATATGAAGAAAAATATACGGCGGAAAGAAGGTAATTCCATTCAAGTGTAACTTGAGTGCAAAGAGTGAAATGACTGGGCCATATATATAAACTATCAGGGGACAGAGCAGCAAGGCCACCTCTCAAAAAGGGAGTGGCAGGGAGACTTGGAAGGAGTAGACTAAAAACAACTTGACGGCAGGCAGTGGGCGACAATTGGTGCGTGTGGGAGTTGAAGACGGAAATCACAACGAGATGGAGGGAAATATCTTTTGAAGTCGTGGGGCAACTAGCTTCGGAGAGCTATTACATATAAAGAAAATGACATGAACGAAAACGAAGAACAAAAATATGCAAAATGCGAAATAAATATGAAGAATAACCTTCATTTTTTAAATTAAGATTAAACAATTTAGCAATCGTTGTGACAATTTGACGCTTTCTTAGGAGAAAGCAAAAACAAGAACAGGCCACACCAAACCTTTGTTGTTGCATATCGGGATATTTTGTTAGATAAAACATGACATGTGTGATACAGGGTGCAACATAAATAAATAAATAAAATAATTGTTATTACTTCCGGTGGCACTGGAAATGCTGATAACACAATTTCCTGAATGGGACATTGAGTTATTATGTTACTTCTAACAAATACTATTATTGCAGAATATACACCTGCAACTGAGTATACTTTACTTTATTAAATTGCAAGTAGTGACTGTGATAATGTCTATTTGGCCAAACGACGAGATCGATAGGTGCCAGATTCAACGGCCTCATGAGGTCGTACAGGTCCGGTAGAATACAATCGTTAAGTGTAGTGCAATTAGACCCTTGCGAAACTATTTACATACAAAGCAACACAAGCTAGATGAATAAAAGAACGGAGCGTTGCCACACTCAGTTTTGTTTAATTTATTGGGATATTGAGTGACCCTTTCCCCGTCCATCTTTTTCCGTATTTTTCACATTTTCTTCTCTTTTCAAATTATCTTTTCTGCGTATTTTTGAACGATATTCATCATTTTATATATAACGAGCAAAACATTTTAACAGAGGAGCACGTGTTGTGTTACATTGTTTGTAGTTCGACATGTAAATTTAACAAGGATCTCGTAAAATAATTCAAACGGAAATTTTCGTCGTGACGTTATTATCGAAGAGTAACGTTTGACAAGAACTTGTTTGCGATGTTTTTCAATTTGCCGACACGTTCGTTGAGCAGAAACGCAGAAAGCAGTGAAACAGAGCTTATGCGAATAAAAACTTTTTAGGTTAATAATGCTACTACCACGCTTTAACTACACCTTTACTGAAATAACTACGTAAACTCAATTGATTTTTCTAGGTAAGGGTTACATGTCATGCAAATAACACGTACATAAAACGAATTCGCTGTATAAACTTGGTATCTACTTCGAAATGCTGCACGCTAGTTGGAAAACATGAACGGACATTTCTCTTTGTTCGATAGACAGTGACTGATTTCCTAATTTTCGTAATTGGCTCATTGATTATAAGTTTAGAAATTCAATTTGTAGCCTGTCATAAATCACACAGAAGTGTAATAACATCAATTTAAGATTGCCCTAGTCGATATCGCTGTAGTCGGTTCGGAAAGACTATTTTTGGCCAGTAAATACCTACATTGATATATTTATTGATAATGTAGACGTTATTTTCGTCAGGAAAAACTGATGTTATTAAGAAAATTAGATGTAAAGGATATCGATTATGTAGATGAATATATGGTACACAAAGTAATAATAGAGTTTTGCGACCGATACCTTTAGTTTAGTTTTATTATTTCTCAAAATGTTTGTCATTAAGATTTATACACCATGCATGCTTAAAATATCGTTCCCACTGTGCAGGTGGTATCTCTAGAACCTGTTGTTTGAGGGCTTCATCAGCTCCTTGACGTGACAAAATCGCTGTCTACGTACTTTCTGTTTGACATTCAGAAACAAAAAGAAGTCGTCGAAGCGATAAATCATGGGACATGAATTCGGTGCTTTCCTTCTTTAAATAATCAGTTGTTTGACGCTAGAGTCGGCATTGTCATGATGAAGAATGAAAGATTTCATCCTTCATCCAACTTCCCAGTACCTACACTGCCGTTCAGAGAAGTTCGGTCGGTTGGTAAAAAACATGAAAAGGTTACAGAAACAAACGAAACTAAAAACAAAATGCAATTTTATTGTATGTACAGGTAAATAAGACAAAAATAAATAAATAAAAAGTTATTCTGGCCTAATATATAACATACTGAACATTATATTTTTTTTTCATCGAAAAAACTTCCTTTGTTGTTAATCACCGCTCGAACTATTCTAGGCATTCTTTCGATAAGTTTTGTTAAAATGGATTGTGGAATATTAATCCATTTATGTTGCAGAATATTCCGTAAATGTTCTTGTGAAGTTGGGCATATTTTTCGGATCCTCCTGTCCGGTTCATCCCACAACAACTCTATAGGGTTCAAATCTGGGCTTTGTGGGGGCCATGTCATTACTTTCAGGGTATGCTGTTCTTCTTGCTCCTTTGGATAGTTCTTACACACTAACGCAGTGTGTTTTGGGTCGTTGTCATGGATGAATGTAAAGTTACGGCCTATTATACGCAATCCTGATGGCACTGCATGATTCTGGAGTATTGCAAAATAATTTTCCTTCCTCATTACACCCTGCACTCTGCATAAGTCTCCCGTCCCAGCAATGGAGAAACATCCCCACACTAACACAGAACTACGCCCTTGCTTCACTGTAGGCACAATGCAGTTCGGGATCACTTTTCGTTTTTAGATCTTCGGACATAAACTCGTCGATTTTGCCCAAAAACCTCAAACTTTGACTCGTCACTCCAAAGCACGTGTTTCCAATCATCTAACGACCAATCTAGATGAGAACGGGTCCACTGTAGCCGTTTTGCTCTGTTGTCCCGACGTAATAAGGGTTTTCGAATGGCAATGCGTCCATGAAGATCCGCTTGTTGAAGTCGACGTTTTACCGTACTCGCCGAAACTTGTTCTTCACGGCCGCGATTGACATCGGCTGCTATTTGTGGCGCTGTTAATTTTCTTTTGCGTTTGCTTAATAATACAATTCTCAAATTTTCAGCTTTTGTTGTTTTCCTAGATGCTCCAGGACGAACACGATTTTCTATAGTTCCAGTTGTCCGATATCGCTTTATGATGTCAATTACTGTTGAAATTCTCATATTTATTTTTTCGGTAATTTGTCGCCCCGAATATCCTTCTTCAAACAGCGTAATAATGTGTGAACGTTTTTCTACACTGGTAGGCTTGCCACGTACCATTTTGAAGTAAATTTTCTTAAAACTTTCGCGCAAAAACGACAGATGCACACCAACACACGTTTAACACTAAAATGAAGCAAATTTATATCTTTACGCCTGTGATAAATGAACAAGAGTGATGCTGCGGTGTATTTCCTAAATGTATTGTTCGTTAATAATCCCCAAACGACCCGTTGCAAAAGATCGGTACTTCCGAGAAATTCTTGGAATGATAATAAAAGGGACTTTATTGTGGTTGTCGCAATATTTAAAACTTTACATAATAATTTATGGCTTTAATCCCTTAGAAAAGAGTGTATGCTTAATGTTTTTCTAATTTTATGTATTAATAATTGTATACAGTGTGATGTAATAGATTTTTATTATATGACCGAACTTCACTGAACAGCAGTGTATATCGCATAACGTACAAGAAAATGTCACGTTTGGAACTGACCAACCACGATTACTTCATTTTATTGACTCTTTAAGGAGAACCTGGAAGAATTTTAAGCAGAACGTGCGCTCTATTTGGGGAAAGATATTCAGACAGGTCAATACCGTCTGAAGATTTAGTTTAACGATTACTGGAAAATTTCTTAGAAAATACACGGTTTAGGCCAAAAATTAGAAAAAATAAGTTAGTGATGAGAAAGCTGAAATTAGTGTCATAGGTTATTTTTATACCAACCCTCAAATGGATGGTGCATCGGCTCCGAACACAAGAAATGTCCCCATACCTTTTGAAAGGCTTCTTGAAGGAAAGTGGGTACATACCTGTGGCCTTCATAATACAGTGTGATAGTACATTAATGGCCATTCCAGTAAGTACTCAAGAATTTAAAAACCGCAAAATCTTCAAACATGCCAACCCAAAACTTGTGTAACTGTACAAGATACAGTACAGACCAAACAGAGTAATCCAGGTTTTACATTGCCCGTGCAGTGTGTAAGGAACTAACTAACATTAAATTTGTAGCATGAGATGTTGTTTCTTAAACATTCTTATACTTGCAAAATTATTATTGAGGCGTTATTTCAGATGTAACAGTAAATTCCGCTTTCGCGGCAATAGCTTCAATTAATTTCCACGCGTAATTCTAATTGTTGTTGAAATAGAATTCCAACTTTCGCTCCTTCCTCTTTCCAACACCTCCTTCCTTCCGTCCTTTCGTTCCTCGAATTCTGAATAAATACTTCATGCAGTTCACCTACCAAAGCTTCAAAACGTCACATTAAATTATCCGAATTCACATAGAGCACGCTGTGCTCTGTCAACTTTCCTAACAAGATCACATCCTTTCCTGCTAGTAAAAATTCTCCGGGGACATCCGTATTTTCACGTAAGCGCTTCCCTTCTCCTTTCCGTTTGGTGCCTATCTTATTTTTCCTTTTCTTTCTAATTTTTTCTTTATTTTTCAATTTGTATCAAACAAGGGCGGATACATGAGGCGGACGCATCACGTCGAGGACGGGCGAAAGTTATAAAGCTCGCCCAAGCTGATTCGATACTTAGCACATAATTCAACAAATTTTAACTCGACTAGATATATAAACTCGGCGGATTGCTATACGTTGCACTCCTCTGTATTAGGGATCAAGTATTTATCATTGTCTTGACTTACGGGAAACTTCAGCGCCTGTGTCTCAGGCGTTTCCTACGTATGGGAGGTGTATATATGAAATATGTCAGACGTAAAATATTACCTTTTATATTGTACACTTCCCGAGAGAAAAAAAAGGGAAAAGGAATAAGGAAAAAGAATAGGCGCGCTGTTATATATAATAATTGATCTCACAGATCATTAAATTATCATAATTGGGACTGCGTATGTTCTGTTGTGTTAAAAGCGCATATTTTAAATTGGCAGCTTTCTTAGTTTTTTGGTTTATTATTTCTCCCCAGTTTCTGCGATTTTTTTCAGCTGTGAAAGCAAATAAAACGTCAACAAAGCTATCGATAGCAGGGTTTAATAAGGCATGCTTGCTAAAGTTTGGTATTGGGTATTTCTAGAAGTTTTTGGCAATACGTGATTTTTCTTCTGCGAACTAGCGTCTTCAAGATTCCTCCCGAAATCGCCACACTTGATTTATGTTATTTCGATTTTCCTTAATAATAGAATGGAATAAATTAAAAAAGGTAATTATGAAATAGTCAACATAATAATGTGAATATTTGTTACCAATTCTTTGTAGCAGAGCCTTTGGAACGCCAATCCCATATTTACTTATTCATCATTGGATGACTTGACAAGAAACTTCGATGTAATCTACTTAACATAAAGCAGTTTTGAGCTCAAACTTACTTCACTTCGATTGGCATCAATTCACTCGATCATATAAATTGCATTCTGAAGAAGCCGCAAAATGATTTAAGTACGTCTAGGGCCGACGTCGTCTTTCGATACAAAGAGATAAGCAACCGCGAACACCATCATGTTAGCGAGTGAACTACAAGACATTGTACGAAATCGCAAGAATCATTTGCCAGTCACACAAACACACCGAACGTCTCTTTGTGCCATTTTACGCTGTCTAGGCAGTCCTGGAATTACGTGCTCGCTCCAAATTAGAAAGATATTGGACGTGAATTACGGCGACTTATTGAATTGCAGTTGCTACAGTTAGACTCGGATTTACGCTTAAATACGGCGCAGTCTGAATTAAATGCGAAACGTGTAAACGTGACAGCTCTGAGAGTATGCAAATTAATGCAATCGCTGCGAAATAAAGCGGTTAGAAAGCGAGGAACTGTTTCGTCTACGTGCGAGACGATATTTCGTCTTCGTCTTGTAAGTAATATTGCCTTTATTTGTGTTGCGCGAGAGACAGGTACTAGTTATCTCTATTCATATGCATATGCTGCACGGTACCCTTTGTTACAGCTTTTAGTGAATACACATAAAGGTGAAATGCTTATTTCTCTATTATATCATATGTCTTTGTAATTATACGTCCAATTTTGTCACGTTGTTAATGTATCTTGTTCAGTTAATCACTTTTGGTTAATACCCAAGAATACTCGCTTATATTCAGCTGGTCTTAAGCAAAATTAGTAGCGGGGAAAGAATAGAATTCATACTGGTCGTTGCCTTGACTTCAAAACACCAACGAAGTGAAGCAAGAAGACTTGATATATATTGAAGTTTCTTATAAAGTACCTCTGGATGTGAGTTAACAAGAGTAGCTTCTTCCAAGAGTAGCAAACATCAGGAACTATTTTAACTATATTAACTATTTCTGTAATTGCTTCTTGTTTTATTTTGAATCTATTATTAACTAGTTTAGTTACTTTATTGATGTAACTGCTCAAAATGATCCGCGTTTCTTGGTTGAGAATGAATAGCAAGCATCATTTAAAAACGTTTGAATACTTTTAGAGAACACTGGACTTATACCACAGATAAAAGAGGTTTATATTTAGCCAATGTATTTGGCGCAATTGAACTACATACATTTTAGCTTATTTAAGGTTTAAAAGGTGGATGGAAAAGTGAATTTGAGTAGGTTCTACGCATTATTAACCTAGCTTTTAAGGGAAATTATTTTTATTCGTAAATTGTAACGTATCCTCTGTATAATTCACACATTAGAATGCAGAAGAAATGCAAATATCTAAAACAGCAGAAAATCTCGATGACCCTAAGCTAAATTTCACGAGTTACAATTAAAGACAGTTCCCCATTCTGCAAACGATGTAATTTTGGAAAAATTTATTATAAAAAACAAGAAACCTTACTTTTGCCATCTAGATAGTGTTGCATTGAAAACATTATAAATTTTCTAAAAAGTATGAAATCATTTCGTCGTATCTGCTTTTAAGCCTAATGGTTGCAATAATTATAAAAAGTATAAAAATTGAGAAGGCGGATAATTTCAAAGCTGATTCTTGAAAACCAGACATCTTTTACTACGGTAGTAGATTTATGACCCAGCACCGAACGGGGAGTGTCCTATTTGCCAGTCCAATCGCGCTCCGGTGAAATATTTTTGATCTACCCGTATAGTACGTATCTATCTATCTAACTGTATAAAAGTATTTCAGCTGGAACGGGAATGGCACTACCATGTAACATATGCAGCGCGCAGAACGAAATTGATATGAGGAGTACAGTGCAGAGCACTTGAGCGATTGGTTGTTTCATTATATTATTGATAATAATTAAAGTTTAATAATTTCTTGTTTGTTTTGTTAACAATGGAAAAATTAAAATGTGTTTTCTGTACAAGTATCTGTGTGTGTATTTTTTTTATTTAACAAAGAGATATCTAATAAATGCATCGAAATATTAGAAGGAAAAGTGGATATTTAGTCTTTTGGACAGAAACTACGAATTACGTGTTTCAGAGTTTTTTTGGAAATTCATGACCTAAAGGAGTATAATAGAAGATAAAAGATCTCGTGATAGTTCCGTCATTTTTAACAGTTCACTATTGCTGCATCGAAACGTGCGCACAGTTTCAGTGAAGTGTTTGTGGTAAGGGGTAATAGTGAAGTGTCTCATTTAGATTTTTGGTTAAAAATAAAGAAAAATAAGAGAACGAAGGGGCAGAGTTTTGAATTGGAATTTTCAAATATTTAAAATCAATAACTTTTAGAAAACCACTTCTTAAGAGGGTAAATTGGGGGTAGATAATTTTGCAGGAGCAGATTCCAACATTCGATAGCATTTTTTTTTTGTTTCTAACCAGAAGCTTAAGTATCAAATCAACCATCTTAAAGATTGATATTCTAAAAATGCTGAGTTTCATCACAAGAGTCCCCAATGAACTTCCATCCCTTAGTTTGCACCGTCAAGGGCTAAATTTCTGAAAATTATTGCGTAAAAGGAACCTACTGTTCCAATTTCGTGTTTGTAACTTTAATAGTTTTGCTATATACATCTTTTGTACCTCCGCTGTGTAGAAAGAGAGATGGATTAAATAAAAAATTGGAGCAATAAAAGTCTTAAGGCGGATACAGGAAAATAATGCAAATACTACAAAAATATTGATAAGATACCGATCAACCCGGCTTTACATCTCTCAAGAAATATAAACGTTATGTTTCTATTGGGAAATCATGTATAAATACTACGATTACTTCTTCACAGAATCATTTATTGATGAGACATATTTCTTTGTGGCAACATAATATGAGGGAAAAAAGTAATATTACAAATTATACGTCTCGTATTTTCGCTTCTTATCGAAATTCAATACCACATTTCCTTCCTGTCATGAAACTCAACAAAACAGAAGTTATGAAACGAAGAGCGGAATAACAGTAATTAACTGCACATCCATATCAGAGTATTTTTTGCCCTATCTCCGGGGTCCACAAAGGGAGAAACTTTTCGTTCCACGATATTGGCAATATATTTATTTCACATGAATGAGTCCTGATTTAGCGGGCTTTCCGTAAAGTTTTCAGACGCAATCTAGTGAAACGTCTAGAGATATCTGCGGGATATATCTCGACAGCCGAACCCGGAACGTTCTCCTCTTGCTTTATTCCAAATTTACGCTAGCTCTAGTTCCGAACTAAGAATATATGCACAATATCCACTCCATCGGTAAGCCGTCCAGAAGCGACATCTATACGCTGTTGTGTCCGCTGTCCTTCAAGCGTTTTATTTTTCAATATGTCAGATAGCAAATCAAATTTACTACGCGGCGGATTTTCTAATCTTAAGGAAGCGCCGCATCTGTGCGTGTGTGTGCGTTGCCAATTTTCTTCTTTTTTCGGGTCGGTAACTGGGGTGTTTTATACCCCGCTTGCATGCGTATTATCGATTCCATTTCGAGAAAAAAAAGCCCAGCACTCATTTTTTTCTCTCCTAAAATATTTGACGTGAAGTTTCCTTTCTTCTATCTGCTACTCGCGTATTGAGTAAATTTTATTGAAAAACATTTTCGCCTCAAACTTTTTCGACTTCTCATTCGTCCTGTACTATAATAAATGTCGTCGTCTTTTTTTGTTTTTCCTTCCATTGTTTCTGTTTTCGTTTCCGTTCGCTCCGAAGAGTTTGGCGTTTTCCTTCGGTTGTTTATTATTTATTGGTTTTGGTTGCTCTCTTTTATCTATTCGATTTCTTTTCTCACTTTAAGAAAACGCGTATTTTACCAGTGATTTCCTCGATATTGTCTTCTTTCGTTTCCTATATTCACATGCTCTATTTCTCCGAATATCCTTCGTATACATTTCTCCTTCGAACATATCCAAACTGATCTTTGTTTGGTATAATGAAAGAACTAAGAATTAGTTCCTCTTCTTTGCACATATTGTGTTCGCTGTGAATAGAACCATACGAGATCTTTATGAAAGCGCTGCCAAAAGACGTAGAAAAGAAAGTTTATGTAATTGTATGAGATTCGGACAAGGCATGTTTATAAAGTTAAAAATATTTATGAATTGCCTCGCTAAGATATTAAAAATTTTCAATTAAATAAAATAAGAGAACATTATTTTAAATACGCCATATGTAGAAATTTAACAATAGTTTTTATTTATTCTAAATACGTCTTACTATCAATATATGCACTTTACGTGCCAAATTAACAATAATTTCAATTTATTTGAGATACACCAATTGTGTCAATTTAACAGTAATCTTTGTTTATTTTGCGCCTTATGTATTAGCAATAGTGCTTATTTTCTTTTAGTCAATTCAAGGCCCTGGCTGTGCTGAAAAACAAGTAATACTCTTTTGATCGTTTGCCGGAACGCACATTTATAACGTTGCCCTTTTAACTCCGAACTAACGAAATATATCTAAATAAAAAGAAAAATTCTCCAATAGCTTTCTTCTGTGAATTAATCCTACTTTGTTTCTTTTAGTTTTCTGGTTAGTTCTAATCCGCCTCAAAGGAAAAAAGCTAATCAAATGGTGTCCCGCCTGTAAAAAGGCACTAGTGGGTATGTAGTTGCAACGCTACCGGTGCGGCATTTAAATAGTTGGTATTCCACTTCAGACAATTCCGAATTAATTACAATTAAATCCCGGTCCGCAGCGTGTCGGATGTTTTTCCAGGAACTTTTCTAATTAGAAACTTTGTTGCAAATTCGTTTGGTTTGGACGTTCGTTGAGGTTCAAGCGGCATATTACAGATGTAACATTATCTTTACACTTCATTGTTGTTGTTGCTATTTCGATACAAATAATAGTATATGTTTCAACGTAGAACGTACCATTGTTTCCAAATTAAATGCGAATCGAAGCTCGGTAATTCTTCTCTGGTTTATGTAATCGAAACCACACGAAATTAACGTGATGTTGAGTTTTTCCTAAATAATTTTTAATTAACATTTTAATGCATGATTTTTTTTAACTTTATTTAATTTTATGCACAACAAAAGTGATTTATGAGGATGACCGCTAATTTTATATTTAAAATTTACATGAAAAATACCTGCTTAAAAAAAAATTAAAGGTGGCTTTATCGGAAATAATCCAAATCTTAAGATTCTGTATCTGTTGATCGTTTTTGCTTTTAAAATTCACACGAAAAATACTTACTTCCAAAGAAAATTTTAAAGATGGCCCTGTCATTCATAGCAAAATTTTTCGAAAAATTAAAAAAAAAAACAAAAGTTAATGTCACTCCCACTCAAAGCACAAGTAACATGAACATTTCAAATTATTCCAAAAAATCACGATGCGATCTACAATAAGCCCCCCAAAATTCAAAGAAATGTGCTGACGCATTTTATTCAATAACTCATCTTAATATTAGCGCCACAAATTAGTTTAAATTAGCAAAATTGTGGTAGCGTTTTTGATTAAATTTTCTAAAACAGGTGAACCTTATATTTATTTAAATGTAAGGCCATATGTATATTACCATCTAGTTCGATGTAGAATTATTTTTTGATAACAAATATTATTGTAATATCATATTTTGAGCTTTATGACGTTTTTATAAATATCTTTCTCTTGTTGGTTAATAAATTGAGAAAAAGAACTCTTACGAATGGCGAACTAATGAAGAAAAGAAGTAATCTTAAAACCACGATGTTCACCCGTCATGTAAACGTTCCTTAAAATACTCGGAGTTAATTCAACTTGAAATTAAATTTAAATAACTCGAAATTGCTTGAAAAATACGACAATCAGCTAGACATGTTTCTTCTTAAACACAACTTGAGCCAAAAGGTTTGTATTGCCGCGATACCTCCTCGCCCATCTATTATCGATAGCTTTTGTTAATATTCAGTCATGACCAATGACCATATACTTTTTATTTTAACAATATTTAATATTCATACCATAAGAATGTATTTCTTTTTGAATTTTTAAAACAAAATAAATTTATTCTCCACGTGTTTAGCGAAAGAAATTGAAATAGATAGATACGAGAATTAATGACAGAAAGAATGCAAGTGAAAACGAATTACGTTGTTGTTCATCGGAATTATCGTTGTCTGCAGATATATTTACCGATTAGAACCCGAGGACAAAGAGACAATAGCCACAAGAGGAGTCTCAGCTGTATAATCGATAAAGGCGTCGGAAAAGCGTTACTTCGACAAATATTACCGGAGCGCCCGTGGCTGAACACCGTTCGTGGCGGCTTTAACTGACAGCAATTTTAAAGACGGTATTTTTAACATTACAATGCACTTATATATGATGCCTATTCATTATCAACAATTCTCGTGATACATATATGACTCCAATTACACAGATATGGCTTGAATACAGATTGTGATGTTGCGCACAAATGTCATTTAGAATCACATATTTTAAAACTATTGGAAAATAATCGACGTAATGCATGTAAAATATTATCCTTTAACTGATTCTGTAACTGATTTATTATCAAACCTTGTACGTTCTAGGATTCCACTGCTTTGATAATTTAAAGTACTTTGTCGGGTAAACATTCTGTATATGCAGGGGCTTATGGAGATCTTCTTTAATAGAAGAGGGCAGAGGAGAGAAATTTGTCAAGGCTATACAATTGGGTATTGAAAAATACCATATAATTATCGTTATTTTCAAAGTCTGCTGGATTATGATGGAGAAATGGAATTTCGGACTTTTGTATTTGCAACATTGGAATAATGATCAATAATGATAGCAAGTACTGTGGCGTAGTATGATAAACAACACATAAGTATCGGCACCCTCCGTCGCCGCGAGAATTAGATGCGTACGAGACAGTTTACATAAAAAATAATAAAAATCTGATGAACAGAGAAAACGGACCGTTGCCGTACTCTGTCCTTTTTGACCTTTTGCAGTAGGCTGACACTTGTTTATATTTTGGGTTATAAAAGAGATCTTCCCGTCTATCTGGCCGTGTTTTTCGCATGTCGTAGTTTAAGACGCGTAGAGGGTAGAATAGGCACTTGTAAAACAATATTTCTTCTCGGAAGAAGGGATAGTTCATGCATGTTATTTTTCGCACGTCGTAGCTTTAAGGCGTGCAGGAGGTAGAAATAGGCACTTGTAAAGAATATCTGTTCTAAGAAGTAGGGATAGTATATGCATGTTTAGTTTTAGAAAAAGTTTTTTCTCACGTCATTTGGTCACCGGTTGATGACGAGGACCATTCGTGTCCTCGAAACGGCCGTCCCAGACTAATTATTATATTACTATATAATAAATTAAACTTGTCTGGTGCGGAGGGTGCCGATACTTATGAGTTGTTTAACACTGGAATAATTTAAAAATAGCTTGCTTGTTCTAACAAGAAGTCTGTGCAAATAGACCACGCCCGCAATAGCACGAGATATTCTGGAGTAAAAATTATGCTGTTAGGCTCTTAAATGGAGATGGTTTTTTATAGTATCTATTATGAATTTCACTTTAATAACAGTTATTATCTTTAAATTCCTCTTCTTTCATCTTTTAAGCAAAATTAGTCTTAAATGAAGCTCACAAAATAGTTATGTTTTCCCCATTTACTCATTTTTCTAACAATTATGATTTTCTAAATCCTTACGCTACAATTCAAAAAAATACATATTACACATTGTAGTTTTTAGCCATATATTTCGGTAACAACACGATAAATGTTAGCCTTTTATATGTTGTATGCGACAAAGAAAGGTGAATAAACGTGATACAGTTTTCTACCGTTTGGTTTAATTGAACCTATTCACAAGAATATCTGTAATGATTTCTATGTCTCTTACAAAACTGGCTAGGACATTAAAAAAATATGGCTGCCAGAGAACCTTTGGATAGCTTATTCTGAAATGTCCAATGGTAAAATCGAATATAAAAATAAATAGTTAGCCATTTAGATTAGGTAAATCTTCTGTAAGGAGATGGCGTCTTATTATATATTTAATCTACAATTTTACAAGGGATTGTAGCTGATAATACCGGCTAGGTCTCTTCCAATCTTAAGTGAATACATTTAATGCTAATATAACGGCCAATAACAAGAGACGCCTTCGAGGAAAATATTCTTCTGAGATTCTAGATAAGTTTAAGCACGATTGCAATGAATGCCCTTTTGGTTTTAAAGTTAACGTTCTAATTATTTCCAGTCGATATACTTTTATGTTACATTTCCCCGTAGTACCTAAATCTCTTCCATTTTCTTAATTTTAATAGGCAAGATTAGAGCGGCATAAACGGGTAACTTTAATATCCAAAACGCATGCACTCGAACAACAACGTCCTATCATCCTGGATCGCTTTTAATAAGGCAGCGAACGCTATTAATAATCGAGGAAAACTCCGCTTCGGAGAGAGTTTTCGTCCTCGGTCGGCCGTTCCCTGATTATGAGAATGAACGAACCGGTCGATGACCGCTACTGCTGCATAGAACAGCAGCAGCAACAGCAGTAAAAGCGAGGAAGGAAGTAATCGCTAGATGGAGACAGTATCGTCGTTTTATGACCCGGCTAAGCACTGTTTCCGGAATACTACGTATATCCGATCCCCTACAGTCCTTCTCGATGTTATATGCCGGTGTAGCTTCAGGGAGACGCATGTTTTACTGCTTTGTTTACTTTGCCGATACAAGGAAATCTATATTTATTAATATGGATTTCCTTGAGCACTCGAGACGAATTTCTTGTTTTTGCTGATTTCAATGCGGACGTTGAAACAATTGTTAATGATCATGAAGGCATAATTTTTTGATTGGTATTTTCTATAAGAATTTGTCTGATTTCCATATTTATAATGTTAATTAAATAAATAAACAATACTAATTTTTCTTTTGCAAGTTCTTCTAAATCAGAAGATATATGTTGGTTTAACTACATTTTTCAATTAAATCAAAAGGCACGTCCGCAATACAAATGTTATTAGCTTTAAATAAAACTATCACCGCCGAGATCTTTTATTTAATTTAGTTTTATCTTAAAATCCAATTTACACCGAAGTTATACGTCTTCTCCTATTAAAACAAGTACTGAAATTAAACGGGGTACAAAACTCGGCCGTATACCTAAAAGCGAATATCAATTTTCTCCTGGGGATTTTAGCTAAGCTTAATGCCAAAGTAATCCGGTAACAACCAGAATGTTCTGGCGTGCCCGACCGACCAAAGGTAGAACTATGCGCTATTTGTGTTTACCTCATTCATGCGCTGCCCTCTTCCCATATTATCAAATTCTCAGGATAATATTCGGCGGGATATTTTATGTTATTAGATTATCCGGTCGCCCTTACAAGTTAATGTCTAAATTATATCTTGTTAAGGCTTTTATTAATCGCTTTTGGATTTCGGCCAATCTGCCTTTCGGCGTAGATACGTAGTGTACTCCTTATTTGGTGTATGCGCGTCGTATGGTACCTAAAACTTTTCAATTAAAACTTGCCACCAAAGGAATTTCAAGTTTTGAAAATACACCGTTCCATTTTCGGGGTTAATATTGGATTGCGTTTGTTTCGAGCAATATTCAGCAATGGAAAATTAAAATCATGACAAAAATTTTTTATTTTGAAACTACTCAACAATATTTGAACATGTAGCCCTCTACACCCTAAATTAAAGAAAAGGGCAGTAATTAGAGCTAAAGAACGAAAACTGTTCAAGGCGTACCTTGAATAGTTCTTACATTCAGTAATACTCATTGCATTCTTATGAAGATAATATCGTAATAAAGACAATGAAAAATAAATATTAAGTGCCATAAACAGTTTATAATCCGTTCTGTTTATTCCACAAATCATTTTCATTTAAAATAATAGAAAACTTTCGCTACAAAATAAAGAATAAATAGCTCCTTTTATCCAGAAAGGCCATAAATTACATAGTTTATTTTTCAAACGTACCGTATACTAGGTTTAATTTCAGAATAAAGAAGGAAACTGCAACGTAAAATCCCCTATTCATACCGTATTAAATTGACAGCGCTTTAATTTCGACCCTTTCAGAAAGTTATTGCTTAATAATAGGTCTATTTCTGTACAGGCCTTTCAGACGTCTATCAAGTAAAGTATTTAAGTCAAGAGAAATCCAAGACTTACCCAGTACAGTGAGTTGAATGGGTTTTCCTGTAACGACGAAGCCGAATGGATTCTCTGCCTCGCACTGCCATCTTCCGTCGTCCTCGAGTCGCACATTATCGATAAGCAAGTTCCCTAAATTATCCACTAAAAACCTGTGTCCACTAACGCGCTTGTTGTTCGCATTATCCTTCAGGATAGTCTGAACGATCTGGCCGTCCTTCAGCCAGATGCTGGTGCTAAAATTTATGTTAACGGCGCACTCCAGCGTTAGCTTGACGTGCTGGTTGGAGTAGAGCTGTACGAATTTCGGTTCAGAAGTGGAGGAAGTTTCCAGCAGGCTGTTTTCGTCGTCGAGATTCGTCCGTATGTCAGCTCGGATTGAACGATGATGTGTACTTCCGGTATGTGGGTGACGTGTGTGCGATTTGGTTTCCGCTTGACCTGCAACAAAACAAACCGCTTTTGTTTTCTGGTTTTGTATGTGTGGATACGATGCTTTTCTCCTGGCACTCGGGGTTTTTCCCGTTGTATACCCCGTGTGCGATTTTAACAAACAATGTCAAGAAAGTAATGCCTCTACGTTGATGTCTTTCTTCGGGAAGATGACATAAAAATACTTTTTGAGGTTCAGATTTCTCCGTAAATACATATTTCATTGTTTTTAGGGAGCGTTTTCTCGAAATATAACGGAATATAAAAAACATGATATGATGAAAAATACTTAGGAAATTGTGATAGGTAAGTTTTTTCTTGTTTGTTACGTTTAATTCGAAATATTACTTACATAACATTTTCTGACGATTTTATGGTCGTAGATTCGGGAGTATCTTTATCGGCAGCTTAAATGATTAACTTGATAACAATAATTTTTAAAAATGATAGAAAACAAGTTAACAACAACTTCATGCAAGGATATTTTAAATTCACTTTCGTTCGTGTACAGTGTTCAAAGCTTATTGAAGTAAAATGATAGTTGATGTTTTTGCAGTGATTCTCGAAGTTAGCCAGACGTTAATTAAAAATATGTATCTTTCGGGGATAAATGATAAATATGACTCGGAAGTGAATAACAAAGTTCGTGAATGATAGAAATATGCATATGAATTTTTCCATTTGTGCAAAATTACGCCGAGATAGTTGTACAGCATACAATACAAAAATAAATATAATCATCCAACGAGCAGTATTCTGGCAATATTTAGTTACCTTTAATATTTATCATTTTACCGAAACGTGAAAATAAAATGAAAAAAATTGAAACGTTATTGTTTCACTTGCGAGTGATATTTTTCTGTGATCTATATTTACCATTCATTGTTTGTTCATGAGTGATAAATATTCCATTCGAGATTCTGGACGATATAAAAATAAAATTGCCTTTATAAATATAGCTTATGAAAAATAGTTCTAGCACCCTTCTAACCCGGCTTTTAACATATCTTCTAGAATATGGAATTAAGGCTGTGTTTCCTGCAATTGAATCGAAAAACTGCTAAGGAAATCTTTAGAATGCAAGAGTACGGCAGCATTAATTCCGAAACGTACTTGTTACAGTCGTACATTAGGGGTCAATTTTGATGTACGCGCTTTATTACAAAGCTATAGCAAACAAAATGGCAACCCACTTCTTTTTGTCAACGTATCCTAAAGGATCTTGTATTATTTGAACGATACATCCCAAAATCGTTTAAACATTCCACTTTTTTTTTCTCCAATGCATCTATACAAACACAATTCAATATATCACCGGCCAAGTGGTTTGAGTTATTTTCTTCGAATATATATCGGAAACCGAAATCGTAATTTTCGTTTTGCGGAATGGGCCTGTGGTCCTGAATAAGGCGAAAATACCAATAACAATATTTCTAACCGACATCTGAATGCTACCCGAATAAAATATCCTGGCGAAAATTCTATTCTGTCCGAACGTGAGGAAGTTTCGCGGCCATCAGAGCACCAAAAGAATTCAATATGGAATTTTTTTCGGTGTACAGTAGAGGATAGCGCGCGAACAGAACACAGAACGATTGGAGAAGTGTATTATAGAATGTCGGAGTTTCCAATGCATATTTATGAATAAAGTAAGAGCGATGACGATCCCTTTTTTTTCTTTTTCTGAATGACACAGAAAACCAGCCCAAGATACAGGATGTTGCTTAAGTTCGACGTGGAAGAAAACCTTTACAGAAGTAAACTTTAAAATTTATATATGTGTGTATATCTTGTCGGCGGTGAAGTTCTACGCTGACTTGGATATTTTAATGTTACTCCCCTATTGAACTATACGAAGCTTTTTTTGGTTACTGCCGCTGTCTCCGTAGTTTTGTTAGGCGAGTCCTTCCTTTAAGATATTCCGTCGCCCGAGTTAAGAACTTTGTACAAATCCCTTTACATAATTTTATAGGTCTCTTGGCGCGCCGAAAGTTTCGTATTCGTTACAATTACTTCGCGCGGAATGGAATTTTAAGGGAGAGATTTATAGAACTTTTAAGCAAACGCCGAGTTGACAACCGAAATGGCATGTATTTAGTTTTGATTGAATACGGTGAATTTTGATTTCCATTTAGCGAAGTATTCGGCGAAATGTTTAAAAGATTCCACTAAAGAATGTGGGTTTCCGGGTTCAAACTGCGTCGTAATTGCGATGTTTCGCTCTCTGTTGCATGGAGCTTTTTCTAGACTGCTGCATGTTGTATCGTTGCTGTGTGTGGTCGATCGGGGTATGGTTTTTATAAAGTTAACGTTTTTATTTAGAAATACAATTTAAATAAAATAAATAAATAATTAAAAGCATTTATTTAAAGCTGTTGGAAGTAACTGAAGAAATATTCTGAGTAGAATAAATAAGAAAATTAACTTTAGAAGCTAAATAAAACAACCAGATAGAATTTGGAAGAAAAGGATTTGGAGCATTAACGTAAAGGGGGAGAATTTCAATGAAGAATTACAAAACAAACATAGACGCAACACACTTGCTGCAGCTAAATTGAATCTATTTTTGTAAAAAAAAAAATAAAGGATAGGGATTTGTGATTTCGAATTCGATTTTTCGTCTATTAAAACTTATCAATACGTTAAATATTATAGCAGATTTTCATTTAGGTGACTGACGTTATTCTGTAAGCACAACAGAAACTGACCAAAAAATTCTATCTTCCAAGTGTTTAAATTCGCCCGTACATCAAACCATCTAGCGAATTTACCAAATTAAAACGGGGAATAAATGGCACAGAAGAAAGCGAGTACTTAGGAAGGCATTCTGTGAGTAGTTTTACGAGCGCCTAGGGTTCATATTAATTTTAATTAGAATCCCAGAATTAGCATAGAGTGCTCGATGTTAGTCGAATCGTGTCTACTTCTCTGCCTAGATTCTAATTTATTCCCGCTCCTCAGAAAGCCACCACCTCTTACGAGGTCGAGCGAGTAAGCAGTGAATAAACGGAACAATAATTTACCTAGTGAAGGAATAGAAGAGAGCAGGGTTTAGGGAGTAGTCCGTGGCCCTCAGCGTGACTCTTACGGTTAGTTAATATTTAACGAGGGTACGTTAAATTTTCAAGCGGGTAATTGTTTTATGAAACTCGAAGGGGAATAAAGAAGAGATGCTTGAATGCCAACATGTGTCTGAAAATGTGAGCAGCGTAATAGTAGCAAAAAGAAACAATGTTCAGCGGATAAAATTTGGTAAAATAGCGATGCAGAACATAACAGATGACTTAAATTCATTAAATTTGGACAACAACCGAGATCTCAATTGTCGGGTTAAGCACAGGAAAGACAACGACAAGTTGAGGTTGCGGAGGTTGAATAATTACATTTCCGTATTTGCGTGTTAGTTCATGTTTAAAATGGCCCAACGGAGTGAAAGGGAATGAATTGAAAATTTAACGATGACTGTGGAAATAGACAATGGACTTACCGCGAAGTGATTTATACCCATCGTATCTGAAGCAAAACATCTGGTTTCTTAATTGGTATTGTACAGGCTGTCTTGTCGGGAACTGCATCGATCGATATATAAAAAACTACACATTAAAAAATCCTGGAAACTTGCCGGTACTCTAAAGTCGACATGTGCTATTGAATTAAAATGTTTCTAATAATCTAACACTTCTGGTTATACCGGAAATAGCTGCCAATTTTATTTTAAATAGAACAGCCTATATATAACAGCTAGGTCTCTTTCCATTTTTCTAACCATATTTGAAATATATAAAAATTTCTGATAAATGGACGAATGTGTGTGGGGTGTTATAGCTGAAAAAGTGTTATTTTTAAATTTTGTTTGATAAAACAACTATATCACCCAGATCATGACCAGCACGGATTATAGTAACAACAAAAAAGTCTTCTCCTAGCGTCCAAGGTGGTAAGACCTTTGACCAGCGTCGAAGTATCGACGGTTGGTCGTATAGGACCACAAATGCCCGAAAAGTCGAGTAAAGGGTAATAAATTCTCTATATCTCATAGAAGAACCAACAATTGACGTTTCCGTCATGGTCAGAACAGTCACGGAAGAAGAAAATAAAAAATTACGTGGTATGGCAATAGAGTTATAGGGTACAGAGGTATGCTAAGTACTTCACAAAGCAAGGGCGTTAACTACAGCCAAAATAGTGGCTTAAATGAGTTACATTACCACCCGGAAATCGAGAAGACGCTGTCCATTTCCCGCCAGCAACACGCGTTAGTTCGCTGTTAACGGACCGCAGCCATCATAACGATAAATCGCGCATCTTTTGTTTATTTTTATATTCATATTTGTTTCAAATTTGTTCTTTGAATCGTTTAAATTATATATTCCTTTTGTCACAAATTTTATATTATTTTCAGAGGCCCCACTCTCAGTAATAAATTACCATTTTGTGTATTTTATATCTGTTGTTATTTAAAATAAATTAATTTATTTCTTGGGGCAAGACCGCTTATTACTCGAGAATCACACGACCTGAGAAGCTATGTACTACCAATCATTTAAAAAAGTCTCAATTAATATCTTAAATAACGATTTTAAAAGTAAGTAATTCTTTTCGTTATATTTCATTTAATTTGCAATCAGCACCGTGGCACAACATGCAAGAGAATTATCCAGTTGTACTTCGTATAAAACGCTATTGATCGGTACCACTGACTCTTCTTTCGTATGTGCGAAAATCTAAGCTATTGGCGGATTTCGCGTTACCATGCAGCCACAAACTTAATTATAAAATTAAGCACTCTCTGCGTTTGGTAGTATTAGTAGGATGGAGTTTAGTCGCTGGAAATTTAATTAACTTATTTTTTCCACGCCGCGGCCTTTGCGCCCACGCCTAACATTCTTATTCGTTTTTCTTTTCTGTTTGTCTTACGGGTGTGATACGAAGTTAGGACTTATCCTCCCTAAATAAAACGACATATTTATAAGTTTGCGGAACTAATTAGATTATAAATTTAGGAGGTTACTCAACTGGATTGTAATAGGCGCTTGAATTTATCAGTTTTAAGAAGGAATCTCGTTAAAGTTCTTTAGAAGTAAGAAGGCGAATTTCAATTTACTTTTAATGCGTTACGATATTTACTCGATCAGATAAAAAAGCTTATTTCCAATAGATTTTCACGTCGGCGCCGCGCATACTG
Organism: Oryctes borbonicus; assembly: GCA_902654985.2. Classification (NCBI taxonomy): domain Eukaryota; kingdom Metazoa; phylum Arthropoda; class Insecta; order Coleoptera; family Scarabaeidae; genus Oryctes; species Oryctes borbonicus. Next base: position 482,273 of record LR736857.1, on the reverse strand, counting down.
GAAATCAAGAGGAAATGCTTTCGTATACTTCGTTACGTCTTTTCAATTCTGTATCAACGTTGTCCTTATAAGGTGGCTCCTTTCAAAGTTTTGATTTTTCCATTTTCTGAGCTCTCTTTTTATTTTATTCCTAATAATTATGGAATAACGTAACGTTACGGCACTAAGTAGTAGTTTTACGTTTCTCTCACTGAACTAAAGGGCTACGATTCTGATCCAAGCTTGACTGCCTCACGTCTCTGACATTCTTGATATATCACTTGGAAGCTTTTACTGCCTTGTAAGAAAATGTAGAAATTTTATGCTCGCCGAATTCGCCGTTTGTTAACACCGGAGTGAGTACTACGAGGGATACCTTTTCTACAAATATAATGATGAATATAATTGTTTTCGAAACCTCTTCTTCTCTTCATGGTTTTTGAAGGCTTCAACAACTACTTGAGGTGATAGAAGTCGATGTCTGCGCATTTTTTGCTTGACAAAAAGAAGTCGTTGGGTGATGAATCAATTGAATACAGGTAATGAGATATTAATTCGATGTTTTTCTTCTTCAAATAATCAATTGTTTGATTTGCTGGGATGATGCGACGTTGTCGGTTGTTTTTCCTGATTTTATTGATAACTTCTGGCAAGCAAATTGTCAACATTCAGCATTGAATTTTCTTCGATACTGCAATGCTTAGTGTAACGAAAGAAACTCATTTTCTTGGAGCTGCTTGGTGGGCGAAAAACTGTTATTGGATGAGAACATCCAAACAATTGATTGTTGCTTAGTTTCTGGCTGATACGAATATATTGACCATGGCTTCAGGCAGAATTGAGTAGCATCGTGTAAGCAATGACTTCCGTCACATCTTTGAACAATGGCAGCACCTGATACACTCCTGAATTGGAAACAGTTCAATTTAAAGTTATTAAAAATTCTGATAATGAAGCAAAGTATGCTCGTGTTTTTTCATATGTCTGTGCCTGTAAGATTAGGAATACTTATTGCAAATTGGAAATGTTCAGAAATTAGAACAAAGCAATAAATAAAGTATAAACAGTTTCGACTTTGCATTTGCCTTCATACATTAAACACTCAACATTCTAAAATTGACATCTTATACCTGTTTGAAATAAACAAGACTAACCACGTCTTTGGCGACGAAACGGACCAGTTTGAACCAGGTTAAATTCTAACGTCATCGTTTTATGTTAAGAGCTGATATAGTTATCATTCTTTAATTTTCATTGCTTCAATTTCACGTTTCAACCTGTAATTTCAAAATTGAGTACGTTCCAAACCGCTACCATTTTGACATTAATATTACAACGTCAAAAGGTAATAAAGAATTAGTAACAAGGTTCGAACCAATATATCACCGGAAGGCGCCCTAAAATGATACATATTAGATAAATAGCGTGACCTCTGTAATGTTAGACGCAGTACACAATTGTACATTATTAAAAAGAAGTATACTGAAGAAAAAACTATATGTAGTACGATATAGCAATTTACTGCATACATATACCATGTGAAAATAGACGATCCCATCGGGTGCATACAATATTCACGTAAGCAATTGCCTTGTATGAAGTTTTCGTATTCCGAAGAACAAAATACACAACGTAAGCTGTAATAAACCATGATTCCCAGGTCTCAATAAGCAACTTCCTTCATTCGAAATAAGTAACTAATTTAATTTTTTAAGTAATTGCTTACAACACTACCTTTTCTTCGATGATATTCTCACGTCTAAAATTTAAAGAATATTGTGTGTAGCACAATCTTTGCACAATCAGGTGTTCTACGGTTACTGATATTCATTAGTACTAGTTTGTTACAGCAGCTTAAAATTTATAACATTACAATAAATATGTTTCTTTAACATATTTATATGCAAGACCCCACACTACCATCGTTTACTGCAACAAGAACTTGGTTGGCAAGGCTTTTCCACAAATGGTCCTTCGCAGGATGGAAACACAGATGTGCGTGTGTTCGAGAAGCCATACTTGTAACACCTTGTTTTACTAAGACAAACCATGTTAAGTCAGATAATAGAGATGCAACTGAGACGATAGTCGATATTTATTATGGATACCAGAAGGAATCACGCTTTATCCGCGGGAATGGATTGTCTTATTTTTAAAAGACTGATCTATCCAATTTGGAAAGCAATTCGGATAAATCCGCGTCCCAGACAAACAAGACTCACGGGATCGCATTATCTTCAATTTTATACATTTCCCTTCGTAGAACGTAGTTACAGTACCGTGCCACCATCCGCTATCAAATGGAGCTGCCGATAAAACTTAGCGAGTTAATAGTTGCGCCCCATTCAGTAGCTGAATAATTACGTCTCTCCCTTATTAGTCCAGGGACCCACACATTTGCCCTACAAACACGAATTATTTATCAAGCGGGAATTAAATTGACCGCTCTGCGTTCTCGGCTTAATTCTGATTTGCCGGATACACGCATCACAACGTGATCGCTTTCCTGGGAAAACGTACGAAGAATATGCTCGAGAACGGCGTAAATAAGTTTATTTTTACAGGGAATTTTTTATACGCAGCGTGGAATCCCTAGCAGGATATCTGAATATTTTTCGTTCGCTTAGAATTTTGTTATTTTTCGCGAATTACGCAAATATTTAGATTGAAAGTACGTTACGTGCTCGTGGAAGTTTCTACCGTCGCTTTCAGTGTAACGGTGGTAGGGACCTGAAAGCATGTAATCATTTTAAAATAAGTAATGTATTTGCCTTTGGGTAATTAGATTTGTCTATATTTTTATTTAAATATCAAAATATGTACATCCTGGTCACATTTCCATAGTACGCTTTGTCGCTTAGTTCTTGATACTGGTGTATAAGTGTACAGGATGTTCAAATATCAGTAGGCCAAATTTACATAGTTCTGAGCAAGTAAGCAAATAAAGCAATCCTTCCAGTATTTCTTTAAAAAACAGCAAATAACTTTCTTCATAATTAAATAAGCAATCGAATTTACAAACTAACTACGTCTGAACGGTTGTGTAAACCGCTACGATGATATTGTGCTATCGCTTGGAGTAATCACCTGGTCTCCACGGCAGAGCCTCATTGCCCCTCACTGTGTTCTAGTTTGCTTTGTATTTCTTATGAATGGATACCGATCAGTCAATTTTAAATAAAAAGGGTTGGACTACCACTCAGAATTAAACAAAATAAAGTGTTATCAACAATTTCAATATATCCGCCATTTTATAGAAGATTTAATTGAAGACGTCTTGTTATTCACGGCTTGGAAGCTATATTTTCCTAGCTTCATGAATTTACTCGAGTTGATCATGTGTTGATTCTTGAATTCATACATATAGAAATCCTTAAGCGGCAAGGTTGGTGAATGGTGGTGGCCAAGGGTGGGTCCGTTGTAACCGATCCAACACCTAAGAGGATTTTTGTCAAACCAACTCCCTTCTGCGTATGAGCTATGAGCAGGAACACAATCATGACAGCAATAATGACAATAGTAATAATAATATATAATACTTGCCCTCTTAAGGGGTCGTATCAAAATGAATTGTGCAATTCTAAAGTTGCGAGTAAAGAATAATAATAGTTAAGTAATTATGTGCGTAAAGGACAGAATGGTGAATTAAATATAAAAAAAAATAAATTCAATTATCAAAATATAAATAATAAAAAATGACATATGAATAAATAGATAAAGCCACATATAACATGCCACTAGCAAATTCAGGATTTCGTAGAACTGCGGCCCCGAGAGTATTGTCTTAACTTAATTTTTAAAATGGCTCAGATGTTCCCCAGTAGTGAATTATTTTCTGGAAACTGGGCAATCCATGATACGGTATTGTAGTTTATTCCTTGATCTAGTGGGGTATCTATGGAAATTTCCATATTGAAGGAATGTGTTTTGTTTCACTCACAATTGCCAAAATGAACAAGGATGGATTCTTCTTTCAACGTAGGTTTTTAAGCTGTCTCTATGTTCTAGCTTCCAAAGGAACCTGATAGCCTTCTTTTGTAGCATAAAAATTCTCTGAGCTTCCGAAGACGTTCCCCATAACACATTATGGAGTGGGATTTTGTGGAGTAGGACGCCATCATGGTAATACACAATGTTTCATCAAGAAATAATGTTACGATTTGCTCATTTATTGATACTAAAAAATTACTAGCATCAAATCGGCGTGACAAGAAAGCGATACCGACAAAAGTATAGTCAAGGAGTCCAGCTAAGACACATTCGAAATTATGATATTCTTTTAAAATAAGGATCCCGTTCATTATATACAAAGGTTTGTGTTACTATTTCTTTCTGATTCTGAGCCTAAATCGTTAGGCGAAACCGACTGAATTTCTGTCGTAATTGCGTATCATCAGGTACGCGTAGTGATACGGATATAGGTTATTATTAATTCCGAATTCGTTGATTGATATATGACCAGATTACCTCGGCACTTATTGTTTCCAATCTTCCGAGTTAACTTCTAGGTATTATAATAGCTACACTTAAAATGAATATGAAGTACACTTTCCAGAAAAAAGTACTTCTTCTGTCCTAAATCGTGCATATTATAAAGTTTGGCGATGTGTAATGAAAGGGAATAAATTTGACTTTATCTGAAGGTTAAATTAACTATAAAGCTCCATACTGAATTTGTAGGATTAGGACTTTTCCAATTATACAATGAACACACCAAACATTCAGGCGATTTCTAACAGCCGTAATATGCCTACAGTGATTAATGCCACGGCTGTAGCACTAGAACATGCGTTGAACGGGAGAACTTGAAATATCTATGAAAATACCTACGTATATGTACATTGTATATAAGAGAGCATTTCGACTACAATTCGCCTTCATAATTAAATGAAACAAAACCCATTCGTATATACGGTCGAACCTCGCATTTACGACATGGAGCGTTTTTATGACGGACTTCGATCCCGTTACCGGGAATCGGGAACATATGCCAACAATCAAATCCGATACGCCGATTTGAATATTGCCCGTGTGCAGCGGAAAGGTACACAAATGAATTCGCATTGAATTCGAGGTTACACGGTTAGGCGGTTGTTACCAGTGTCGAAATAAGCTCATACTCTGGATTACCTCGCAACCTATATACTAGCTAGCTATGCATATATTGATATGTGGCAATTTGGTATATTCTTCGAAATATCAAAGTACAAAAACTGAAAATTAAATGATCAAACAACAAATCAAATAAATCTAAAAAAAATATTTATTTTACTTCTAAAGTGGCTGGGATCACAATTTAGTAGTTGTTGCTATTATTATCGTTGCTGCTTTCGACCAAAACTATTGGCCATGACCCAGCACGCATACCGTCTTAGCTAAAGCGTTAAAATTTCTTATTATATGCCAAACTTCTACTATCTGAGGTTTCCTCTGTCTCTAGCATCTCTGCTGCGACCCTACGTAGCAAACAGAAGAGGTTGCGTGTTCTACAATACGTACTCACCTTCGACATGGCCAAAGATTTAGTTTAGGTCCCTTCATATTTCATATTTAAACGATGTCTTTAGCAAGTAAAAAGACTGTAACAACTTTATAGAATTCACCTACAAGTTAAGATTTCCAACGACTTCAAACTACTAAAAATTTGGGCGTAATATGTGCTCCCCAAGTGTAATACTTACTTTATATATTTTCTCTACTTGAGGTGCCTGTAGGAAATCATTATCATCAAGTTATTATCATTACTGTTATTATTATCTAATTAGAGCTTGCCAGGAACCTTTATAGTGTGAATAACTACCGGTTTCGGGCAATGCATAGCTTATCATCAGGCCAGCTGAAAGCCATTCATAAAATTACAATTGGAATAAGATTTTTAAATAATGTATTAATGTATTTATAATGGCATCGCCATTGATAAGAACTCCATCCACCAAAAATTTTGCTCGTTCTGTAACTTTCGACATAGACTTGCCAATTATCTCTCTCCACTGAAAAATTTAATAGAGAGTTAAATATTATCAATTATTATTATTATTATGCACCATTATGATTCTAAAGAAAATTCTGAAAGAAGTTAGAAAGACTTACTTTGATGAAACTATTGTACCAACTGACGTTGATAAACATCATATTTCCCTGCCTTTTATCGGGCCCTACAAGATGGCTAATATGTTACGACCTTAAGCAACCTTAACCTTAAGTTGCGTTTAGAACATTACACTCCCTTTGAAATGTGTTGTTAAACAATAAAGATAGGGTGGATAATTTGAAGAAGAGAGGAGCATACGAACTTACACGCGATACATGCCAATATAATTATATTGGGAGGATGCATCGCGATTTTGATACGATTAAAGATGCTTACAAGCCAATGCATCTAACTTCCGTTATTTTGTCAATCACCAAAAAGGGACTAACCATCACTTTGATGCCGAAGATAATTTTGTTATCTTACCTACCGAATAAAGGTGCTTTTCTCAATAATCTTGAATCCTCTAGAGATCTTACATCAGCAGTTAGCAAATAAAGAATTATCTTAAACGTCCAACTAAATTTTGATTCGGCTTATACCTTTGAAGTCTTGTTTTATTTCTCAATCTTATCATAACATAGTTGAGTTTCTATCGGCCAGAAGTTAAACCGATAGATGCCGCCAACTTATGTTTTAATTTCTTTATACTCAGATGTAAGGACGAAAAAAAATCATCAAAGTTTTATTCATTAATATTTATTATTATTCTTCAGATATTTTCACAAAGAGAAAATTTCCATATTTACTTGTAATTTCTTCATATTTAGTTTTATTTCGTTGTTTATATTTGTCATATTATTAATTGATGATGTATACCTAAAAAAAATATTTTATTTAACCATTTTATTCCAATTGCAATTTTATGGATGACCTGAAGATGAGCTGTGCATAGCTCGAAACCTGTAGTTATTTATTAGAGCTTTGTGAGACTTCGATTGAGATCTTTCTTTCCATTTACCCCCCATTGCTAAATTTAATATTCATTTCCATTATTTACTGGATTGTTATCGTTCTTTTGAGAGGCGGGGTGCATATACATCACCCTCCATCCATACGTATACGTTGGTATGTACGCACAGACATATCCTCGTAGGTGTATACTGATATGTGTAGAACTAGGTGGCGCAGCAAGTATGAATATAGAGCACTTAATCAATTTGCTGTCAAGCGTAATACCGATTGCTCGTATATCAAGCTGTTGGATTAATGACTACGACAAGCGCAGCTATCGCAACCCGAAATAAACGTCGATTTTATGGTATAAATAACTGATTGACTCTTTACCTTTCCTTCTTATCGCTGTTTATAATGATGGACTCATTGACATAGTATTGAAGTGACCAAATTCAATCTACTCTTACCTGCTAAATGTCTAGTTTACTTTTTCATTGATAGCCTTCAATAGTAGCATTTGGTGTTAATTTAATGCATTAGGTTTTCCTATTACTACGCTCTACTTGTCAGATCGTTTGTTTATTCTAGCAGTTTTCCTTTTTTTTATCCACTCTCCCATTGCTCTTGTTTATGGTTGCATTCAGGTATTTACTATACGTGTTCCCTTTTTAATTGTTTCTGTTTGATAATGCAGTTTGTTATGCACTTTTATAAATTAAAGGTTTTTATTAATATTACAATCAAAATACTATTAATTCAGATTAACGGTAGTAAGGACTATTAGAGTATAGCAAATACGGAAAATATCGGTACACTCCGCGCTATATAAATTGTTTAAATAGTTTAATGTTTCGAAAATTGCATTTGCTTAGTTGGTTCTAGATGTACTTGTGTGTTTAGGCGTCTTCTAGTCAAAGAGAAAAAAGAGACGCCCAAGAAGTTTATGGAGCTCTTTGGCTAAATGTAGTTACTTAAAAATTAAACTCAAAAACTTAAAAATTTTTAGAAAAGGGTCAGAGTTGAATATTTCATAAAATATAACATGAGTTGCATGAAAAATGGTTAATTTTAGTCTTCGATAGTAAGAGTTGCAGCCTTTGAAACATAAACAAAATACTGTCTTGCAGCTAATAAAACTAATTCCGAAGAGAGTTTGTTTTATTTCCTCTTTAAACCAAGAGATTTAGGATAAGATTGAGTATTTTCTCATATTTCTTCAAAACGAACGCAATATAAAGCTCAAATTTGTTAAAAACCATGTCTTAAGTGTTAATATGTAAAACAGAACATATAACGAACTTTCAGAACGAATATCCGCTTGCGCATGCAGCCGGTTTCTATCAACCAACTCATTGGACCTTCCCCCATGCTTCCCCCATGTTTCCTTCTCAACCTTTGATGGGTAACGGCCCTCGAGGCCTAGGTCGCCAGAACTGGCAACTATCGACCAGCGACGGAAACGGAACCGTAAAGTACAATCAGTCCGCCCGTGATTTAAGCCTACACATAAGGCCAAAGCCCTACCAAAATCGAGCGTGGCGGGATGTTCGTTGCCAAGAGACCTGCAATTGAGACAAACCACGACGGCTAGCTGCAGGGTTTAAGGTCCAGGATACCATTCTGACCTGCCACATTGATAGAACCAAACACGCAACCCAAATCACATGGCGACAAGTCCGGGCTGTAATATGGATGGCATCCGATAGGATTCTTGAAGTCTTTCGTTCGCTAAAGTAGCTGTATGGGACTCGGCGTTGTCATGGAGACGAAAAACTTCTCGGGTGAGGTAGCCACGCCTTTTCATCTGTATGCCAGCGTTGATGGTACGACGATCATGCAAAAAGTTAACAATCCCCAAAAAACTGGCCATAACTTTGCTTGCTAAGCAGCGAGTTTTGGCTTTTACCGAGGTTGACTCTGCTTTCCATTGTTTTTCACTAGGCAGGTGTGGAACCCAATGGGCAAAGATTGTTTCTAATCATTGCCTGTATGCTACCAACGCTCATGTTGAGTTCCTCACAGTCACGGCCATTCTTGAACTTAGTGAGCTAAACTATCTTTAAATATGCTTAACGCAAAATTGAAAATAACTTAAATATCACCAGTTATTCTATACCTGAACTTAGAAAAAAAATCTATACTTTCCAATTTATTAATGAAATTTATTCTGTTTATTTATTAAATTTGTATGGCTTTTGGACAACTTTACTTGCATAGTTGCAGAGTTAATTAAATTTTAGTTTAGAATTGTAACAATACTTTATTATTAGCAACAATTAAACAAGAAATTAAATTATTACAAGAAATTAAGAATTTCTTAATTTAAACGTTCGTAATAAAATTAAAAATTGAAAAGATCACATTTTTGCTCTCGTCAACAGAACTTGTAATTTGGAACATTTTGTCATGTTTTAGAATTTACACGAGTTTAAATTTAAACAAGATTAAGTTGATCCATCATTACTGCTAAATTAAGGCAGTAGCGAATCGCGAGTAGAGCAAATTCGACATCTCCGCAATTAACCCATCTCCGGTTATCGATACACTTAATTCGGGCTCGGCCTACATACACATACATATATCAATTTGCCACGTTATAAAATTTATCAAGGGTGGACAATTAATTTCGGAGCGGAATCCCTGTACGAAAACGCGAAATAATTGTATTAATTTCCTCTCCCTTTGAAGTACGTTAATTATTCTGTGCGGTTTCGCTTAAAATGATGGAGTTCAAATAACACTCAACTTTAAACAAAGGCGTATACTTTCGCTGAAAGCTTTATGTTATTAGTTGGAGCGAAATCATTCCGCTGACGACGCAGCTACGACTTCCCTACACTAACGCCCGCTCAACTCGTTCCCTTCAGCGGCCCTCCATTTTGCATGAGTAATTAACGAGAATGTTCGGTTTTTTTAGGAAAATTTTCGTTGTCGGTCCGGCAGACATGCTTTGATAGATTCGCGAACGCCATTGTAAATTGACTACGGGCGAAATTGTACGGATTTGGTTTTACAATGTTATGTACAAAGGTAGTTTTTATCAGCGTTTTAATGTAATGATGTAACTATGTTCCTGATAAAATTTGTTTGTTTACCTAAAATCCTTTGAATTGAATTGAAGCCGTTGGATAATTAAAAGATTGCAGTAACGCAGATACAGACAAAAAGCAATCTTTCAACCTCCTGCAATTGTAGAATTATGCCGATTGCGTATTTTGTTTATTATACCAAACAATACTCGCGGCTGACACTACTTAGATGTAATCCCAGATGCACTATGAGCCTGGGGAACTTGCTATTTTGTTTTTAGCAAGAATTTTAGGTGTGATTTTTAATTTTTGACAAGAATGTCAGACATACGCTTACTAAATTTTGTCCAACAAGCCAGTCTAAAGCAGAAACTGTACAGATCGAGAATATTGTCACTAGACTCGAAGATAACTTAGTTAACTCAATATGGAAAATCACATGTCACGGAATTTAAAAGGACACGAGTTTTGTTAAAAATTATGGAATCAAATCAATCGAAGACTGCAGTAGAATCAAATCTTTTGTACTGTTTGGGGCGGAGACAACCCATCTTGCGAATCGTCACCTTTTTCGATAGATAACTTACTTTTGTGAAAGAAAGAAGGATGCCAATATGGGCTTTATCGTTGTAATTGATTTAACTAATTGGATGAACGACAGTTATTACTACTTCAGTAGGAACCCACAATATAATCAATTGTTTAAAGGTGAATTTAGGTTTAAAGAAGGTAGGTAGAGGATATAAATTAACAACTAAGTTGTATTAGTTTTGTTGTTGAGTGCTGACATGTTAATTAAGAAGCTGATAAGCGCCAACACGTGTCCTGGATAGTTGTTTCTTTCATCGTGTTGATGAATCCGAATACGTGCTGGTGCTTATCTGTTTCTCATTGAACATTGAACATTTAACATTCACTCCAGTTTTCAACAACTTTCGTAGTTAGTTAAGAAAGCATAAAAAATCTTCAATAGCATAAAAGGAATAGTTTAATTTACAGTAACATCGCTTAATTTCCATTAATAAAATCTTTCAATCTGAATTCTTAATTCTTGCATCTTGCATTCTTAAAGTTGGCTAATATTGAAATACCTTTTAAATGAAACTGATCCTGTTTGTAAGAGCGAAATTTCTTTTACGACCGACGTAAAGGAGGCTTGGAAACGCGCGTTTGTCGAGGCTCGATTTACGAAACATTATATCAGCAGGCTCTTGATGTATTCTTAATAGCAAGTAAATTGAAAATCGATGGTAAAGTTGCCATTTGCTGCGTCGACAATGGATAGAATTAGGAGCTTAATATTCGTTTTCCATGAATTTTATTGTGGCGTAATTTTGTCGGTGGGAACGGGGTAATAAAATAACGTCTCCAATAATGGAACAACTTCATTGTTGGTCTTTGAACGGTAGCTTTACGATGATGCGGCTTTAATGAATGTTTTAAATAAATTTATTTCCACGTCTTGAAAAGCAAATCCAACATATAAAACTGAGCAAATTTTTACGCACTTTGTACGCAGTCCAAAAGTTTTTGTTTGGCGTTTAAAACTACTATAGCGACCGCTTCTGTAGGATGCTGCGGAGGCTTGCCTCCTTTTATATCCGCATCGTCTGCAGCTTAAATATTCATGTATTTCCAAGTAGTTTGTGTCTCCCCACGATATTGCAGCAAAATACCTATCGTGACAGAGAGCTAAACAATGTTAAACAAAATCTAAATATTTGAACAATGTTACATAGAATCCAAGTAATACTAAACTAGAATCTTTAACATTACAACATTCGATGCGCGAATTTTAACCAAACACGGATGCTTGAATAGAAGAATAAATCAAAAAGTTTAAAAAGTGGATTTTTGCGAAAATGTTATATACAGGCTGTTACGGAATTCGCGGGCGCGAACTATGGGATGGGATTCAGCATCAAAAAGTGACCAATATTATCTGACTTGTAGCAATTTTAAGAATGTTGGCTACCGTCAGCTAAATCTGAAAATCCGTGGTTTCTTAGGGTTTTCGAACGTGGGGTAGCCGGTTCGAAAATAATTTGCATAATCTTCTAAAAGGTGGTATCTGTTTTAGTTATGAGATATTTACGAAAATTTAAAAATCGTGCAAATTTTTGGTGGGCGGTGTACTTTGAAATCGGGCGATTTAGCACGTTGATAATAAATGTTGTTCTTACACCCAAGTGTACATGTAGTCTTTACAATTTCATGAAAGTCTGAATTTTCGGGATGCCGGTGTCCCCTTGTAAATAGAACAACACGCAATTTCATAGGAACTTTCTGTGGAAATTCTTCGATAATTTAATACTTACAATATTCCCAGTAACAAAAACATTATTAAGTTTTGTAATTGCATGCTCGGTACGTGGTTATAATCCTCAGTTCGCACAAGCATGGTTGTAATGTAAAAGGCGAATAAAATCGTTAATAAAACCTTCCGGAAGAAGAAGAACGTCGTGAGTTATTGAAAAAACCCGAGAAGATAAGCCGGCGAAGCGACGAAAATTAACTTATCTCCTTCGCTTTGTTTCACCAACCTGTGATATTTACGACATATTCGACACTAGAAGGAAGAAAATGTAAAAGAACGAAACAAGAGGGAAGAACCGTTGGAGGTTTTTAGTCATACACAATAAATTCCCGCGTGAAAACAAAAGACGATAAGGGGAGCTGCATTTGAAAAGCGCGAACGGAGCCGAGTTTTTGCGTTAAGTGCCACCTAATAACGTCGCAGATAAGCACTGCGGAATGAAATACAGAGAAACTTGAACAAAACGGTTGCTGAGTTTTCCTTAGGAACTTGGACCCGCTAAATTTTTATGTGAAAATATGGAACTACTTATAGTATGTCACGTGTGAAATTCTCTTTTATTAAAATAATTGCATTTCTTATTACCGTACACAATATGCTCCAAAATTGTTACTTCGTTGTTTCAATTACAAAGGTATGTTGTATCATCAAAACACATCAGAAAGTGCCTAAAAATAATAAAAAAATAATGCCAAAATAGCTTCCTGATGGTATTGATGGAATCATTTACGGCAAAAGCAATGCAAAATATTGTGCCACCTTGTAACGCTGTTTGCCTCACAGTTAATACCACAACATTCGAAACGACGAGCTAAAAATTTCTTGGCGCCTTCTAGTGCCTAACTCCCTTATTTGGCGATGTTTAATAAATTTGCCATGAATCTGAATCTAATGAATGAAGTACGAAACAGAACAATACAATAAGCTTGTATGTTTATCAAAACCAACCAATGCGCCGTAGAACTAATTATAACTGATTCAGTTTAGAACATGTATGTAGAATGAAAACCGCTGAAGTAAAAGTAAATAAATAAACTAAAATAAAGCCAGCGTATATTCAAGATGCGCCGTTAAAAGTTAAAGCGGACGCTCCATTAAAACGTTCGCAAAATAACCTCGATTAATTCGGCTAAAATCTGGAAAATAACTAGTTTCGAGGGGAACTGCTACAAACTGGATCGTTTAAAATCGTCGCGGCATTAACCGAAAAGGATAATAAGCCATTAAGGCTCCCATGGTACGCAACTCGACTCTTTCGTTATACGCCGCAGCGCGTCAACGTATTATCCCACTGTACACTAGCTATTTAAAATGTAGCAGGTAGCGCGGAAAAGCCGTCGGAAACAACGGAATAGCCTCGTGCAATACGAGTGCGTAATACAATTAGAAGAATGGGGAAGGACGCCGATGTTCTGACCATGCACACATTCATAATAATTGCAGTCAAAAGAAATGGAAATATTGATGTTAATATAATCACGTGGAACTTCGTAATACTAACTGGAAAGATGGAGGAAAAAAGTTTTATTTAAATTCAAAAATAAACGTAAGCAATGGAGCTGTAAAAATAATCAACAAATCAGTAATTATTTATTAATTGATTCTTATCAAAATCTAGTAGCCTGTCATCAAAATCTATTAAATCTTAAACGGAAATTTGTAATACGAAGGTTAAATACGACTATCTATGAGTTAACATTGAAGAAGTACCGAAAGGTGAAAGTGAAGAAACATTTTTCGTGCCTTAACCCGTTCAAAAGCAGATGACACTAAGGACTAGCTTTAAGTAGAATAGCAAAACTCACTGAAAGCACTCAAATTATCATTAGAGCTTCATTAGGTTATAAGAGTGTTGAAAAGGTGGTACAAAAAATCGGAACATTTCAAAGTATCAGGATCAACTTGAAAGAATTTTCAAATGATACAGATCATTAAGGTATCATCATGAAGGGTATGCTTAGTAACACACGATGTTGAAAATTGTCTTTTTTGCAAAAAATAAAATGCACAGATACAAAATCAGAACCTTCGTTCCCTTCGTTCCCCAACATGAACACATTTTCGTTTGATAACGCAGCCTTATTCCGGAAGTCTTAAATTTTCTCCAGATGCTGAAATGCTAAGCTTTCTTCTTATTTTGTTAAACTAAAAAATAGTTCTCTTGAAGCTACTCCGTTGAATAAGTTACCGGCAGCGGTGTATCTGTAAATCAACTGGAATACATATTAAAGGCCAATCTTCTCCAAATTTGGATATTCTTTTTCATCATTTTTAGTTTATTTCTTAACGTTGTAACTATTTATGTGTCTGCATATTGCACAGTGCTACCGGATTTTCGGCGAGGCCACTGCTTAAACGTTAAATGTTGTCCAGGTACTCCGCAGTCTCGTAGATAGATCAACATCCATCGATAAACATCAAGCAAAATGAAAGTACATGTAAAATAATGGCAGTGGTCCCACTGAATATAGTAACATTCACCGCTTCTCATCGATTATCATCCATCAGCTTTTGACGGATGATCGCCGAGTACGCACAAGCGCATTACGTGCTAATTCTGCTTAACATCTGTGTAGCGTGTAGCCCTAAAATGGGTTAAAGTTTACATCTGGATATAGAAGAAAAGCTTGGATGTATATAAACATATATATGTATTATTATATTAATCAGTGGAACCGGGTTACCTGCAGTAACACGAGTGCTGATCGATCGCTTTGTGGGAAGTACATACAGATTAATGCACGAATATGGAGTTTGGCAAATGATTACGGTCTTTGATGGGAAAGGAGTCGACAGTTTGAAATTGGGTTTGAAGGTAGTTTTTATGTTGTTCCTGTGGATTTTGTGGTGTCGCCTCGGTTATAAAGTAAATACGCTTGCTTATGGAAACCAGGATTAGGTGAGGGGAGTTGCTGTGAAGAAGGGTTAGAGTTTCGGTGATGTGGTTCAGTTGTTCTGGAGGCTAATTGGCGATTGCTGGTATGAGAGGCCACTAAGACGTTTATCTCTGTGCGTGGGTTAAACGGGACGGCCCAGCGCACCGTCACGACGTCGGTGTACAAGAACATCTAGGAGAGGAAGGCAACCGTTTCATTCGACCTTCACGGTGTAATGTACGGAATCACCTCACCCACGGAATTCAGTAATGAAAGGAATTTGTTTAATTTGTCATTGGCGATGAGGTTCTCTCTAATAATGGATACTGTATCTGGTATGGGAACTTTGGTGAATAGAGAATCGACATTAAGGCAAACAAGTCGTTTGACGAAATGTTGGAATTTTGAATAGAGGAGGCGCTGTGTAGAGCGTAGTGTTTCCGAAGGTTACAAGAGAACTTCGATAATTTGTAGGCAGGGCTATTGATAGTGCCGACAATAGGACGTAAGAGGATATAGGAAGATCGTAGTTATATTATACCAGCAATGCTTATAGTAAAAAGGGTTACGATTTTTAACGATTTGTACTACACGAAGATGCCGCGTCGAAGTGGAGTCAAAAACGCTGCCCATGTCATCCCAAAACACACATATTTATAAATTTGCAGAAATTACTGTTTGAATTTTTTGGGTCGCGATAGTACACGCTATGCACGTGTAAAAGTACAAAACCGATGCTTTAGAAATTTAATTAATTAATTGAAAAGACCGATGCCGACCGCGTCGGCACAGAGACGAACTGCTTTAATTATTTTTAATTGAAAATGCTCCTGCGTAATCGTTTAATCTGGACATCGGTTTCGATAATTAAAGAGCGCACTGGGTTCGTACATATGCATGGACGAGATCGGCTACGTATTGTCAATGTTGTTCGTTTAGCATTTATTCGAGATGCGTGGGGTATACATCGGATATGTTATGGAGGTTTATATGAGCGTTGAATGCCGTTGTACATGGTACGGGGGATTAGTGTTAACGTGAACGAAATGAAAAAAATTAAATTCTGAATTAAACACGGCATACCATTCGAAAAATTCCAATTTTCTGAGATTAAAAGCGGTTTAAAGCTGGTTATAGTCCGTTTTACGATAAACTCTTTTCGCCAGCATAGAATTTCGCTATAAACTCGGTAGTTTTTATCCATTGAAACCAATGAAGCAGAAAAAGAGAATTCAAATAGTTAAAGGGATAACTGGAAGTAGGAGAATCGTGTGTAAACAGAAAAATAACAAATAAGTATTCTGGAATTATCGTTCTTTGGTGTATAACACTAAATAGTAAGAACGACAGACAAACACTGAACTGGAGATAAAAACATGCCGAGTTTAATGTTTTTTTACATAAAAATTTTGTCTATATTTTTGTTGCTTTTCGAAAATTTGATAAATACATATAATAGCAGTTTTCTGTATGATAGTAGTTAAATGGCTTTTTGTAAAGCCAAACTCACACTGCGTTACAATTGAAACTATAGCTTCGCATATAACATAAACAGAAAACTACGACCTTAATATTAGCAAAATACTTGAGTTAGATTAGCTTGAATTGGATGTGGTTTTCAGAGTGGTTTTTGGCTTTTGGTTAAACCGAGTCAATTTTTAAAAGCCTTGTATCTTGTTAGCCGGGCATAGTAACACAATATAAGCATGGCAGTCTCCTCTGTTGCTTGACTGGACCTATATTATCTGATTACCCTGCCAGCCTCAAGTTATTCATATGCTTTTTTATTATATGTGAGTACTCTAAATAGTTCCCCGACTAATATTAATCCGTCCAAACAGTAGTTGGCATGTTATTCTGCAAATTAGGCGTTTACGAATGTGAGAGAGACCTTATTCGATGGAAATCTCCATCTTCCAAGAAAAACTTTGAACCTAAGAAACAGAAAAATGTTGTTTTGGCGAGATCTGGTGAACACCAATTCAGCAATTTTTGCCATGATGACCACTGGGCATGTTTTTATTTATTCTTCAAATGCGGCCGTTTCTCCGCAATTTATGCCTTCAGCTTGTGAAGTAATGATGCGTAGTATGCCTCACTTACAATTCCACGACTACCCCAAAAAACATAATTTTCCTGGCCGATGGAACAGTCTCCACCCTCTTCGGGGCGATTCATCCTTTGCAGTTCACTGTTTCGAATAAGTCTAGGGGCTTAGGAGTACGCAAGTTTTATCTACAGTTATTAATCGACGGCAAAGTTCCAACTAATTTTGATTAAACTGCTTCAAAATATTCACCCGAATGCGTTTTTGGTACTAAGTGAGCAAGCCCGTCTCATTTCCAAATATTCAGTCAATATATAACAAATACGTTCTTTTGAGATAACCACAGCTTCTGCTATCCCTGTAACCTTAATTTGACGGTAGTTTAGCATCATTTGAGTTAATTTTCCGATGTTACCAGTAACGGTTGCAGTTTTTGGTCGTCATTGTGGCAAACAATGGCGCAGGGTCCTTGTAAGCAGTGTCTATCTCGGGTTTAATTTTTAATTTATTTTTAATTGCTTCAATAGATCTCCAATCATCTTTATATTTTATTTTTGAAGAACACATAATTACAAATATTGTATATTAGCAGTAATTAAATAGTATATCGCCCATACGCGTTAAGAATAAAGAGAAAATGCCGGTAATAGGCTGCACAACGCATTATACAGGATATGAAACCCGATACAAAGATCGAGAGTGCAACGCCTCTGAATTTCTATACTTATAATTTCTGCAGTCTGCATAAGCATAAACGTATCGCATTAGAAATTCATATTTAGCTGGTCTATTTTTGTATGCATTTCAAGTGCAGTTCTGTTTCTCCAGCTTTCCTAGGAAGTTTACTAAACGAGTATGAAAGTGTGCGACTGCATCCAACTTTATCTAGAGTACCAAATTTAATTAGCGGAGTTGCAATTTCGAATCAATTACATACGTGCCACTCAAGCATTCGAGCGTCTGTTAGGAACTGCAAACTTTAGGATGCAACCATATTTGTCTATATAAAAAAATGCTTTGGCGTACTTGTCGATGTGAAAACTTGAATTAAATATTATCAATAAAGATCGACTCTTATGCCAAAGTGTTTTCTTTTTACAATAGTTGGATCGTGCGACCAGTTTGGAATGGAACAAAATTTCACTTTTTTCGTTTTTAATTGTGCAAATTATTAAATGGGATTAATAATTTGTACAATAATGTTACGAGTAATTCCTCAAGAAGGAAACGTGAGATAAAAAAAAAGAAATCAAATCGATCCGAAAAAATTAATTAATCCCCCACACACTTACCGTGGGTAAAGGCTGCACAATTGCCTTTTTAGAAGTCACGAAAAATCTTCCCCAGTAAGCAAATGTTAATAATGTACCTGAAAGAAAGCTTACGCTTTTGTTGCCAGCTTTGGCCACTGTGTATATAAATTTAGTCAAAATGTTTTTTATATTTTATTCATCAAACGATTAAATTTTTAAGCTGATACGATCAAATTTCTGTGCGGCAATGTCAACGAAAGCAAGAATGGTGTAAGCAAAAAAAGTAAGAGGAAAAAGTGTAGCAGGCAAAAATATTACCAACAGCATGAAAACAGAGAAAGATGTCATTTCCATTTAAGAACGAACTTTCTCCCTGATATCATGCCGTTGCGCGTTTTTCAGCACGTAAAAAATCATCTCGCTTTCTCTGCTGTTTGGGCGTTGGAACGTGCGAACGAAAAAAGAAAAATTACGCCTTTGTGGTTTTGATATTGTTGATCAGTACTCGGTGCTTTGTAATGAATGTCGCGCACAAGTGCCGGGAGACCATCGGATCTTTTTCTTCCAGCGTTATTCTTCTGTGGCGTTCCTTCTTCCTCTTACGTGCCCTCTTCGCAGTTGCGAGGGGTTGCATTAACAAATTTGAAAAATGTCTTTTCGAGCGTATCCTTCGGCCGGAATTCCAAGTTTTTTTCGTACTAGCCGCGTCAAAGACATTTTTTCTTTTGATTAATTACAACGCCTTGGCGTCCGCCTAAATGAATACGTGTGGAATATACGTTGATTCCACTAAACGGGTTTGCGTTAGGGCTATTGTTAATGGTCCATACTTAACCTAATTTTTTCCCCTTTAGAACTCGCTTGCGACTGGCCGTTGGAGGCGAAAAATAAGAAGCATGTCGGATGTCATAGCTTGATGGTGCGTTGAGCAATAGAATGAGATATACACAGTGAAGCCTGTAGTTTCTTAAACATTAACTTATTAACATCCTCTATACTCATTTGGCTACAGCAAAACAATTAAACACATTAGTTAAATCAGTATAGGTTTCCCTATTTAAGTAGTGTCTTTCCGGTTTTGTCGTGTACGGTATTTGTTACAATTTGGGCAGTGTCTTGTTTTATTGAATTAAATTGCAGTTAGTTCGGAAAATTGTCTTCAAAATTGAATTTAAGTACACTAGATGACCATGAACTTTTAATCGCAGCATCAGAAAAAATGAAACCATAACAATCGTCCAAAATTTACTGCGGATTACAGCTACAGCTTTTTGTTTAACAATAATATGCTCGATTAAAATCGAATGGGAGCTTTTTACTCCCACTAACTGCACATGATCAAGCATGTATTAGGTATAGGTTGTACATAAGTCACTTTCTTCCACAATCAATGCAGAGTAGCTAACACTATTTCGGTCTATACCTTTTTGCAAACATTCCTAGAGTTTTGTTTCAAGTTCTCAAAGCTACTGTTCATCAGTAAGCCTGCAGAAACGAGTCGATTCGCCATCATAAATCTAACCCGCCATTCATACTAAGCCTGCAGAAACGAGGACAGCTTCACGAAATTAGCAGAGACTGGACTGACTCGTGCTTATTCGTCTCGTGAGAATGGGTTCGTGCTTCTTGTTGGTTTCCCCGAGAGCCGACAAAACACGAGTCTGTCTAGTCTCGACTAATTTCGTGAAGCGCGAACTCGTTTCTGCAGGCTTATTTATCAGACTACGGTTGAGTAGATGTTATTTTACCTTTGTAGTACAATTATTAGAAACTTCTAAGACATGCGGTAAGGCACTTTCTCTCTTTTTTATATCACGAGATATGGGAAAACACTTCAATGTAATTTCTCAAACGTAGTGGAAAATAATAAATAAACAACTCTTGCGAATGTTGTAGACACACAGACAATAATTAATACTAAATTTAGCGTAATACGTCTGCTTCCGGATACAAGAACTGGTACATTACCTTCCCATTCCCCTAACAATTTAAGACAAATTTATTACTAACTTATATACTCAGCTGTCCACATCTTCTCAACGACCTTATTATTTTTTACGACACTTTATTTTTATCGTACGACTTTTGGACCTACATTGCTATTACTTTTCCTTGTAGGAGCTAGCTCTATGGGCATAGCATTTTACCTAAATGACATGCTTGTGCCTTTTGTTATCGTTGTCTTGCCATTACAACAAATTAACTTTGGAAGTACTTTTTTTATAGGAGAAAAATAGCGATATGACCGAATAGATTAAAATCACACTATATTTGAACATATACTTATTTTCTATGTGTATTTGCTGTAATAGATGACTTTTCGAAATTAATTAATTAAATTTAGGGTCGGTGTGAGTTCGTGACTATTTTTAGAAGACTCTCTCCGCAATTTAACGAGTATTAGAAGCTTGAAACGAGAAACTAACCTGGAATTGCGACATTCCAACACATACAAACACTATGTTTATATGTTCCTTACTGGAACCCAGTTTATTCAACCCACCACACTTGACTGTAATTTCGAACTACTAGCTGAATTTAACGATAAATACTTTGAAGATGGGAAGGCAAACAAACGCGTATTGCCCGAGTTCAAATTAGACTCAAAGTCAAAAATTCTTTGTGTCTCCTTACTGGTTTATTTAAACGTGATTTACTGTGTTTTAAGCATTTGATAATTTACCGTTCGAAAAATACTTTGATGACGGTACTTAATCAGATACTCTTATTTAAAAAAATAGCATAATGCAAGCTATGCAGGTACGTGACGAACGATATGTAATCTAGGAAATTACAACTGTTGTAGGGAAATTTTACATTAAATCGGTAAAGTTTTTGGATGACAGGAAATTGAACGGAAGGGAAGCTATTAGTCCGTTCCACTACCGTCGTTCACTGGACTTAATATAATCTGCTAACTGCTAGGAGTTGAGGCTACTGAAAATTTTGAACGAATGGACATACTGAATTTACCATTCGTGATGCTAATGACAGCTAAGCTCGATGTTGTAAATTATAATGCCACACTAACTAAAAAAGTATTTGGTAACAAATTACATTTGAATAAGCAGCTTTTGTTATTTATGTGTTTATCATAAAAAAAAATATAATATAATAAAAAACATAAAAAAAAATGATTCCTTTGGAAACTACAACTATTGAATTATCCAGAGTTACTTTTTTTTTGAATTCGTAGTGCTCTCTCGTTAAAGTTGGGGACTGTGTCAAAGAAGTCGCTTCCGTATAACTTTCCCTTTTTAGTTCAGTTTTTGATAGGCTAGAGACTTGGAAATCCTTCTAAATGATGGTCAAGAATTTTATTTTTGATTTGTAACAAAATCATTACAAAGTTGTGTAATTATGTATTTAATATAACGTTCAAGAAGAAGCTGTACTTGCTACAGTAGCAAACGGCTTTCTTTACTTAGAACTCCATTTACCATTATATACGCCTAAATTATGGACAGTAGCGAATATATAACTTCTTGTCCAATATCCTTTTTACCTTTTCCTTTTCCCCACTGCGCAGTAGTGCACAGTTTTCTTCACTACGAGGTTGTTTCATACACGTCTCTGTGCTCTCTCCATTTTTCTGTTTTCAATTCCCAAGACTATTTTGCGTCAGATTTTCGTTCCGCGTCCCGTCAGATACAGTCGTAAATATGCAATGCCTATCTGACTGTTGGTCGGCGGCCACGCCGTTGCGATAGAGGTTTTGAGTTGCGAATCTCATTTAGTACGTGCCCGCATAAACAAAATCGTAAATATTTTCTCGGAAGACGTTTTCATTCAGAAGGAGATCCATCGGCAACTTACGTTCCCGTATTTCGTCGAATCTTTGCATTAGATGTATTTATCGATTCGTGTATGGAACGGGCATTGTAATGTTTAGGGTATCTTCCGTAGGAAATTTGATGTTCGCCTCGTGGGGAGACGGGTGTAGTTCAATAATTTGCTTTTGATACGTGAATTGAAGTTTACTATAAACCAACAAACGGAAATATGACATATTCGAGCCGCGACGGAACATCGTTTCGTTCCATGCTGTTTAAATGTTTTCCCCATAAGAAAAAATACCTCTGTTGTAGAGTACATACTTTGAATGTAAAAGATCAGTACAAATTACACAACGAAAGATCTGAACTGAATTGAAGGTTAGCTTCGCAGTTAAATTATCTTGTTTATTTACCAAAGCTTTAGCAATTATTCCTCTTTTTGCTGAGGCCTTTTTTAGCAGATTATCAGGGCTACTAGCAGTCATTGTACAGTAATAACACTAAAGATGTTAATACTGGGCGTGTTTCATATCGGGATGATATGCTCGGAAAGATGTTGGCAATAACACGTTATTCATTATTCATTCGCTTAACGGTCCTTCTGTTACTATCAGGGTCATCTACAGCCTTTTAAAATTAGAGAACGAATATATTTTTAATCAATAGTTTGACATTCTTCTGCAAAAACAGCAGTAAGCTCTTTAGAGACGATTTTGAACACAAAGTTCAAGTGAACTTTAATAACAATGAATACTGACTGTTGTTACATTTCTCAATCTTTAATTTTCTTTGTTTTATTCCGGATTCTTATGTGTGAATAATTAGCTGTCGTATTCTTATACTTGTTTTGCTTTCTTCGACGTCCACTTTGTTCTATCGTTCATGTGAGTATTAACAATGCGTTGCTCCCACTTATGCGTATCTCGTACTCCATAATAAACAATTTATAAAGCTGCCATAGCAATACTTATATCTTCTTTTTTTCTAATGAAAGATTTGTTTATATAGTTAAACCACTTCCATGATTAATGATATTATTAACGTAATGTCTAGTACGCCCAGTTATCCGTTTCGAAGCTGTGAGTTCGAGCCCTGGGCTCGCAACTCTTTCAGAGTAAGGTCTACCATAGCTTTACCTTACTCTTACAAATTTTAGCGAATAATTTTGGGATGATCTTAAGGTGCTCTACAAATGCAGGCATAGTATTCTAATGACTAATGGCCAATGTTAATTTGAACTCATTATGAAGAAGATCCCATTAAAATATTTAATTTTAAACTATTTTTTGGAAAATTTATTCTTCTCCCGATTACTTTTCTCATCTCCATCCATAGATTCGAATAATTCAGTATATCCTATCGTAACTACGTATGTCAATGAAAAGTTCGTAGATATGTATCATTCAAACTTCCACATAGTGATGTAACTCCAAGTGACACCGCCAACAGTTCACTACACCAGACAACAGGGCCACATTTATGCATACCCCGGTTAATTTTCTAGCCGAGATAAAAGCTTTCCAGGAAAACACAACCACACTAAGTAGACAGTAGCGGTCCGAACACAACTAAGATTATCTGAGATCAATTTTACGTACCTAGGCGACTATTGTGCACGGATAAGAGTATGTATTATCGCAATGCCGAGAAGGTTATGCTTCTTAGCGTTTGTGTATCGTGAATAGAATGCGAACGTTTCATGTGGTCGGAATTTCCCGTTGGTTATTGTTCGATGGCGTGTCCGCGTAATGAGGCTAATCTGTGGCGCCTGCAGGATATTAATTTTAGTATTCTGTACGTCCATGTTTCACGTATCCGTCGTTCATCTAGCGGCGATACGTACACAATAGCGGTATAAGTTCTTGGACTGATGCAAATTTACGTATTCTAGAAGGTAGAATGCGCGGACGTAATTGCGTTCAAACAAAAGTTGGTACGAAGTGGAATTTTTCCAACATGCAAGCAATTTACGTAAGCTCGCGTAATTTACTTCTTGAAAAATAAGTTCCATTACTTTACATGGGATCTACCGTGAATATAAAAAAGTTGATACATGACTTGAAGTTGTTTTCTAAAGTTACTACATATTTCCTTCCTACATATATAACATGGTGATTCAAAATAAGCCGGACAAACCATTACCATCCTTAACGCAATGTTTAGCGACTAGTGTTCAGATAGAGTCTCGTACAATCAACATAGAATGCATTTATTGACTAGCGCGTAGGTATCAATAGAACAAGGTTTTAAAGCCAATTTTTTCATTGTCATTACTTTTTTCGCGTCAACAAACGCTTCCCAAAAATCAGCCAATTGCAAAAAGCAAAAATAGTACTAATTTGGTAGTAATAATTTGGTAAAAGCGATGTCTGTAATAATGTAAGAGAACAATCAGGAACCTTCCGTTGAGGAGCAATACAAGGCTTTAGGGTTAATAATTGAAACTTTTGTTAAAGACAAATCAATCGCTGTCAATTAAGAAAGATATCTACGTACCACCGATGTTCTTACATTTAAAAGAATACAGAAACTGCAGAACTCGCGTTTGAGGCTTATTTATGTTAAAAGAAGAGGGGCGCAAATTTCGTATAAATTAACTGCGACGGGCTGGCTGTCTATGCAAAACCGATGAGAACTACAGACTCTGCGGTTTTATCACAGAATCTTACAAACAAAGTTCCAAGAGCGATTCTGTTTCAGTTTCGCGATCGTAACACGCGATTCCACGGCTTTCTGCATCCCTACGTCGCAATACAGATTGATTCTCTTTAAAAGAAGTTTCTCATGCCATATTTATAAATCGTATAACTTATACTTTACGAAACCTACTTAATGTATTCAAATGAAACTATTATATTGTGCTATTCCGGAGACAATGCGATGAGGTGGATTGTGCGGAATTATAATATCACTCTAAACCTAGTTGTGCTATTAGGATTGAGTTATAGGTTAGGCATTGGCCGTACTTTGTTTCTGTCACTGCTGAATCTCACCTTACGATTATCGGGGAATCATTTATATTATATATTATATATGTACCGCATGCTACTTGATAATAAAGAGGAAAATTCCATAATAAAAGCGATCCGAATCTCAGAGTAAGAACAAATGGGGCCCTGATCTTAGAGATTACTCACTAATATATCAGTGAGTCGTTAAGCACACCAAACTTTTGAATGTGTCGGTGTGTCTTCAGAGCAATAAAATGACAGAGGACAACATTTCGAATCATTTGGTTAGGTTTGAGAAAACATTAACTTGATAGAAAACAAAATAATTATTATTCATATTTTTTTATGAAGAAGATGCCAATCTTCTTAATTCATTTCCGTCAATATAGTTACGGACTTACGTGTCCAGTTGGATAGGCATATCAATTATGCTGCTAATAACTTCTATAAAATGCTCTGTTTTATTTTTAGAACTTGGAGGTCTTTTTGTTCAGCATCTGCCCTAATGGCCTTATTATGCCTATGCTACTCCATTTTCAACGTAGCGCTTATATTAGTGGATCAGAAAAGTTAATAAGTAATCTATGCTAGTTCTACGTGAGTAGTTCATAATTGACTTTTTCTCACAAACTCTGCTTAATATCGGATAGCGACCAGTTGCGTATCATCAGGCCAGAGTAGATCTATACTGTAATATTTTTGATAGATCAATTTAAAGAAATTTTCGAAATATTTACAAATGTCAAAAATTTACTAAAATTGGGGGTCGTGAATCCGGGAATGTCCTTAGACACTCTTTCGGCAAATGAAAGTTTTGTTTGAGGATAGTTTCAAAACGGAAACGAGAAATGAAATGACCACTAACCTTAAATGTTGTAGCCTTCTTCTACATAAACGCAATATTCTTCAAATGCACCTTTGAATAATTTTTAAATAGTAGATCGAAACTAGGAAAAATTGGAGCAACTTCCGAATATATTATGTCTGATGATCTCTCGACATAAAGTTACAAATAATAATTAATTATTGTTAGTTTTCTTGCCAACGCTTTTGTTTTCATAGATACCTATGATAATTCTTAACAATTTAAAATATACGATTATTGAATTGGAT
The DNA here is from genome assembly GCA_902654985.2 of Oryctes borbonicus. Classification (NCBI taxonomy): domain Eukaryota; kingdom Metazoa; phylum Arthropoda; class Insecta; order Coleoptera; family Scarabaeidae; genus Oryctes; species Oryctes borbonicus. The sequence goes on along the minus strand of LR736857.1, from coordinate 456,004 downwards.
TCCGAAACGAACGATTTTACTGTAGTGTGACACAAGGACGCAACTGCTGCCGGGATTCTGTGTTCTAACAAGACATATTTGAACACATGCAACACTACAACGTTAAATTGTACTGAGAATTTGGATGATACGAATCGAAAAACATTTAATTTACATTTATAACCTTTGTACCACTAACGTATGCCCTAGAACTTGCTGTAGAAATTTCTAATGTTACCTTTCGAATAAGAAAATGATATATATAAGTAGTTAATACACGTCTTCCCCACGCTTGTCGTTGGCTGGACTTATATTAATTTTACGCCCCTAACATATTCGGCTCAAAACAGGATTCTTTCCCTAGGGATCGGGCTTCCTACCAACAGATGAACCCTCATACCCGATAGGTGTACAATGTGAACTTAGCAAAGAAGAAGTGACTACAGCGCTGATGACAGCTAACCTCGTCGTTTTTAATAACATTACAATACACACCCGTTAACAGAAAAACGTATGTTCAACGATATATTGTTTGGCGTTTGCATCCCATTCAGATTGTTTGATAGCGTTCAGCTACTAGGTTTCTTTGGTTTTCGTGTACCCCAATGCAATATCCCTAACATACAAGTTGCCACATGTTCTATCTCTCTATACTAATGCAGCATTACCATAATTGTGCAATTAAGCAGATAACATGCAAAGTTCCAATCTTCTAAAACTTCAAACGCCGAAGTTTGTGAAGTTAGTTACCAGTCAAAGTCGTAAGTATACTTTTGTAATTATTAAATTGGCAGTTAAAGTGTTCTTCTAGTGTATTAACCTAATACTTCGATCCATGCTTAAATCTATCGGACAACGTTGTCATCTCTACGGGGAGCTTATTCTAAGTATAAGGCTAAAAATGAATGGACTGTTGCTCAGAAAGAGTATCCATTCCAACCTTATACTTGTGCGAAGTATTTTCAACTACGAGAATAAGGTCCGGCATAATTCGCTAAGTCTGCGATTCATCGTACGTGTTGGTGTGCTTTTATATTAAAAAGACACGTAATTCATGATGCTTGTCAAAAGTCCAGCATAGTCAGCAATATTCAATTTATTTTAGTTAAAAGGCTGTGCGGTATGTTATACTTTTTGTTATTCTAAGGCATTCCTCCTAATTGCGTGATACAGAACATAGGATTGCACATTTTGCAACTTGTTTGTCATCATCATCATTATCATCATAAGTTGCTCCTCTTCCACTGGTATGTATCAAGGGAATTCAATACAAATGCACAAACTTTCGCTATAAGGAATATCCTTCTCGGATCTTCCTTGCAGAAAATAAGGACGCAACAATAGAGACATATCACCAGTATTAAATGGCATGGAGGGCTTGCCGATTCACACGTTAGATGCAAGGTGTCTTCATAGCAAGATGATGGTTAATATACAGATATAAAAAAAAACTAAAGGTAGTAACAAAGGAAAGATCATTGAAACATATTTGGTAAGAGCAATTCTCTAACGAGAACTACATTGTCTTTATTAATCCTCTGGGGGCAAATTTAGGTTTTAGCACTAGTTCCTATTCCCCAAATAACCGACAAGGAAAGATTCCAAGTAGATAATCGCCGATCGGAATCTATCGTTCAATTGTAAAATGCCCGTTTTCATTTCAGTCTGCCGTTTAGGGAGTGAAAGCTACCCCTGAAATTTCGACGATTTTCAGATTTCTGCAATTTACATCATAATTATTCATACCTGCCTGCAATCTACACATATTCTAACCATTCCCATGAAAACAACTGGTATGGTTCAACTGCTGGATGTATACGGCTTTCCAGTATGGAAAACATTCGTGAAAAGGTTTCCAGATATAATTTTCCACGATAATACAGACATTGATTTGCCCCAGTGGAGTAACATAATAAAACCGCAATGTTTAGTTCACAATCTTTCCTTGCTAGTCAATTATCCTTAGACAGCTAAGAAATTATTTGTGAAAATAAATATAACATGATGAATACCTCACACACACAGTCAGAAGTAATTGCGGCATGCTTGGGAAAATTTAACATCTACAGATGCCTAAATCCCTGGATATTTTTGTCATATGCCCTAATAAACAAAACCCGACCGGAGACGAATTCAACAAAGCGAAACAACCATCCAACTTTAGCCCAGCTTTAATTTGCTTCTTCTTTGTTTTGACAGTGTTATTGTTATTCTTCTCCACACCTCGGAGAGGCGGTACGAAGGGGATCGAAGTGTAGCAGGAGGAAATAGGTGATGGCTTGAAGTGGGTAACGTTCCGAATAAGCAATTCTAATTTAATTTTGTAAACAGGCGACAGCCTGAAAGACATTCGAATCGAATGTGCGCACGCGAGCTTTAGCGCAGGGGAAAATGGGTTTGTGTGCGACAAAACGACCCGAACGAAGAGGCATTTTATACTGGCGGCGGGGCTTTACTGCATGTATCCGAGGCGCTCATTCATTCCTAAATGTCAAGTAATTAGAATCTCCGAGGATGAATGGCGTACGCGTAGAAACCCAAGCCGAACTCGGTTTAGGGCAGAGAACGTCGAATTTAATTTCTTTTCTCTTATGTAAACATACTGAACGTCTTTGTACGGCGGTGCGAGCCCTATCCGCACTCTAATGAAAACCTATTACTACTTATCAGCCTGATTAATCGCGAAAGAAAAGGTCGTCATGGAATAGAATTGGAAGATCATTCGGACGTGTTACGAATTCGACGATTGCGGAATTTGGTGGAAATTGGTTTTTAGCAGATTGAGCAGCATATTTTTAGAATTACATAAGCGAATGAAATGCCAATAATATTTGATTTTAAGGAATAAAGCAAAATTTATGTGATTTCGAAATTGAAATATTTTAACTTGCTGCTAGCGATTGTATTGCTATTATTTGGGCGGTTCTTCGAGAGGATTTAAACAAAGACAGCCTAGCTATCAGATTAACTTTGGGTTAAAAAAAAATCTGCTTTATGACCAAAACCATAAACGAAGTCTGTTTATATTTAGAGAAAGTGATAATCAGTATAACGGTTCAAATTTGAATTAATGCAAATTTATAAATAATTTAATTAAGATTTAATGTTGTGTACTTCAACGGACTTGCTCCAGAAGAGTATCCCAGAGAGAATCCCAGCAGAGAAGAGAGTGAAAATTTACAAAATATGCGGTTTTGCTGCTTCATACGTTGCAATGCGCTTTGACCTCCTAACACCATAAGAACTAACGACAGTCTTTTTACAAACGTAGAATACCGTGACTGACAGAATCAAATGCTTTTATGAGATTCAACGTGCTGATCTTGGCATATCTATGGGGATCAAATGCCTGGTAGATACTCTATATTATGCCCATTATGCCAGTTGTTGATCGTGCTTTTGTGTACCTACATTGCTTAGAGGTTGGACATTTCTGGTTTTCTGGATATATAACGAGCTTTGATGGTGTTATATCTTCGAATATTTTCTATATGGTTATCATAGCACACGAAACTTTAAATATTCAATGGAAAAATTTAATTACGAAAATGCACTTCGTTGGTTTTAAATTTGTTTTTGTTAGTGAATTGATCAAAATAAAATACGTAATACGAACAGTTCCTTTAAAAATTAATGCTTACTACATTTAAATAATAATAATATAAATAATTTTAAAATAAAAACTTAGCTGTAGAAAAGAGAAGCAATCTTCAATCACGGATTTTCTATTTTGCGAATTTCTGATTCGATACAATATTTAGAAGTAGATAATTAATTTCTTGTCCACCATATTAGCATTTTCTGTAGAGACAAATCTATTATATATATTCGGTGGTGCATGAAAAGAATTTTATTGTCCCATTGTATCGTTCGTGGCGGATGTCCATTGTCTGCACTTTATTTTCTAGTCACCGTAAGTGGTTGGCGAAATTATACAGATTTTCCGTAATAAATTTTAATATTTCTATATGTATTCTGTCCGCGAAAAAGGTATAAAACGAATTGACCTCTTTTATGTGCAAGAACCCGTAAAATGCCCATTCGAATTGAAGCAATTATACATTCTCTACGATGGATTCTTTCTCATTCTCTCTGCGCGCGTATTGTGCGTGTGTGTGGACGCGATTTAAAACCGGTTGAAAATTATTGGAAAATGGCGATTCCAGCAGAGAGAATTGTTCCCGTTTCGAATTCAAATATCCAGACAATTTGTCGTATGAAATCCGTTCGTATAGAACAAGTAAAAATTTCCTTCATGCACGCAAAAAATGTCGATGTACTTAACCGTAGGGAATAGCCGTCATAATTGCTTTTCGAATATAATGGAAGAATAACGTAAATTTAAAATTTTAATTATTATCTCACAAATTTTGGCTTCAACGGAAAAGTATCAAACACGATTTATTAGGCAGTTATAATCGGACTTCTCACCGTCCTACATTTCGTTTATAAAGAAGAAGCAAACGCTGAAATAATATTTTTCATTTTGACTAAATTTAGCTCATTATCTTGTAGCTGCAGATACAACACATAAAGTATATAGTAAAAGGATGCTCTAATAATAATGTTTTTCGAGACTTGAAGCGAATTAGAAGGTTGTCCGTATTTACACCATTCGAAACTCTGAAAATGGTTTGGGTAAGAAAATCGCCTTTCAAAAAGTGCCTCTGTTCACCGACAGTGGAATTAGAATGTAAAGCAGTCGATAGACAAAGTGGTGCCCCCAATTAAATGAGCAACAAAATTCGTTGAAAACCGAAATACTTTTCTCCAACTCTTATCACGAAATAAGTTCAAGAACAAAAGCAAAAACGTCTGTAATTTGAAAAGACAAGGCAAAAAAAGCTGACACGTGTCCTAAAAATGGTTTACTTAATTTTATTTAACATTTAACGTTAACCCAAAATCACCCGAAGCGGCTAATATAGCATTGATTTAGATTTAGTTCAATAATTGCATACCTAACGCAGGCCGATCTGTAAATATTGGTCTATATGTAGGCAACTACCCGTACGTCAAAATTTCCTGATTTTCTTGATAAAGTCCATCAAATTTTGCGCGACCAATTAACAATCACGTTCGCACGGTAACGGCCGAACCGTTCTCATTTCCTCTCCCGGTGTGTTGCTGCTTTGTAAAAGCGATTATTCGGAATCGGTTTTCGCTTATCTTTTTCTGCGTTCAAAGCTTTACCGGAGCTAATCGCGAAATAAAATATATATTTAATGGGGAGATATTAAAATTCAGGGGTCGCTCTCTGATACGTTTCGTGGTGTAAAGCAATTAGTTTTATTGAAATTCGGTAATGGAAGTTTTATACTAATCATTATTGCAGGTATTATTACATGAAATTTATTCAGAGCATTGGGTTTCGGTCAAGCGGAAGCGGAGTTAAGCAGGGAAATAGGAGGAGAAATATAGTAAGCGGCGTATTATACCTTCGTTAAAGTAGTAGTTAAAACTGAAATTCTGTAGCACATTTTATCGAAAATTCGAAAAACGGACAAGCTGCATTGTGAAAATGAGGGTCTCATGATCGGACGATCATTTGAAAAACACTACAAACTGGCACCTACTATGGCTGGAGAGTAGAGAGAACCTCCGAGAATAAGTGGAGGATACGGCAGAAGAAGGTTTAAAGACCGTTAAGATAACAAACGCAACTGGTATTGTGACTTAAACATCTAAGTAAGAAAATAGGTCAATCTAGTGACGATTATATATTTTTTTTCGTAATAAAGATATAAATTGCAAAAAATCAGAAAATCGTCAAAATTTCAGCGGAGGTTCCGCCAAAAGGGAAAGGAGTGTTTTACAACACTCGCTGTGTGTTATAAATCTGCCATCTAATCGATGAGTGACACCTCAGGGTGCTCCCTTGTTACTTGAAACAAAAAGTAATTGCAGTGCCGGCACTCGTACTTGCTTTCTGCTACCGCTGTTGTAGTGTAGTTGCTTCAAAATCGATTTTGTGAAAACTTTCCAATAGTGAAGAAATTTGTTGAAAACTGCAAAACCTTGCATAATAAATCAAGCCACTTACTCTTAGTTAACTTTATAAACAGAAAACAAGTACACAAACTACTATGCAATATCGGGAGCGCAAAACCGCAAATTTTATACTGTATTAAATCATTTACCATCTTAATTTATTCATAGTTACCTGAAATATTATGATACGTGTTATTATTAGGATTACAGACCTAGACCAAGAACGAACTTCTATTCATCGAGAACTTGCAGTTTTCCGACACGTTTTCAATTGCCTCAGGAAGTACTGACGGCTCGAATTCGCTTGATTAATTGGCTGAATGTACTTACACGCTGAGTTTTCTGGGCTCTATAAAGTAATCTAAATCATTTTGAGCTAAAACTTTTTAAAACGCTAAGAATAATAGATGCAGGAAGTACCTACCTTATTTGGATGATTGTATTAATAGATTTCGTGAATGAATGTGGTAAAGAATAAAGGAGGCGATTAGTAGCACAATTAATTTAAAAATTACATTTATTAATAACATTAACTTTATTATTCGTGATTATATCTAGGCGTTATTAGCGAAAATATTCAAATTTGTCGTTCTCTTAAATTATACCCAACTGCTTAATTTCTTGCATCAAATGTAGCAGCAAATAATTTAGGGTACACGTAATTAATTCTTGATCCTGGACAATAAACCCAAGCACAAATTCAAAAGCTATTACCAAATGAATTAATACTTTGGGTTCAATTTTCTGATCAGGCAATTATGCAGCAGATTATAAAGAACACAAAGAGATTGAAGAATAACTATGCATACAAAAAAAAACTCTTATCTCTCTGTCGAAACTGAATTACGTGAGCGCATCATGGTGAGCAGAATCTTACAATTAAGCAGGTTGAAGGAATTCCTACAATTGTTTCAAGAAACTAGTCTTACGTAACAGTAACACTCATAACTAAAATTCTCCGCTTCACGAAATTAGCAGAGACTAGGGAGAGTCGTATTTTGTCAATTCTCAGGGAAACCAGTAGGCAACACGAACCCTTTCTTATGAGACGAATAGACACGAGTCTATCTAGTCTCTGCTAATTTTCCCTACCTTGCTCTTCTCTACTCATCGTATCCATCTATTATCAAAATTTTAAATATTTTTCCATGATCTGCTGTAAAATTTTAATTGATACAAATAATTGCTTATAACTCGTAAACTACCAGACAGATATAGGTACATCTGATATACATCGATGACGATTGCGTTTTTCCTCACGGTAGTGTAGTTATGTGTATATAGCGCCTTTCATTAAGAAAAAATCGATTTCTGTGAATTAAAAATTTATAAATTAGATCCTAAATTCTGAACACCTCGTATGTAATAAATTAAATATTGCATTGTTACTGGAATACTATTGTTTTTACCTCTGGCGTTCGCCAAGGATCGAATCTGGCACCATTGTTGTTTATACTTTATATTAATGATATGCTTCTGAAAATCAATTTTCCGGCCCTTGCTTAAGCAAATGAAAATTCAGAAATATCATCAGTTGACGACACAACAAAAGCTCACAATGGTCTCGCTATGTTGGCAAGATAGTGCGAATGTTTTAAGATCGAACTAGACCATCGTTCTTCTTCTCCTCTTTTATTGCTCTACCAGATCAGTGGTACCAGTTGATTACGTAATCTAAGATTTAGGTGTACTTCTTGATACCACTCTCAGTTTTCAATCCCACATTAACAGCATGTGTCCTGAAGCCATAAAATCTCCTGGTTTTATTATGCTTTTGAATACCTCAACAATATATTTCCTAGTAATTTGATGTCCCTTATACGCCTGTGATTTTCTAAATCTAGGTGGCGTTCGAAAACTTCTCAAATTCCTCTCATACAGGATTGATGGAGAAGGTACTATTGGAAAAACATAGCATGTTGGCTATGAGCAGGAAGAAGGATCATCGACTGCAGCTTTTTTCCTTGAACAGACGAATTTTCTTGTGCCACGGATAAATTCTATAATAACTTCTGTTCACGAAGACAAACATTATGAGATAAACTTCGACGTATACTGTTTGTGAGGCGGCTAACAGGCAATGTGATTTATTTAAGTAAAAGATATCATCTGCTCTTCATTTACGACATTGTGTGTATACTTACCTGCTATTATAATATCACGTTATTAGTTGTTAGATAATGGAAAATATTAAGTTTCTATTGTCTTCGGTATAAATAGGACATTTAATTGTATTTCTGATATGTAATTCTGAAGAGTACATTGTAAAAGAAGAAAAATCAAAATAACCCAAAACCACTTGATTTTAGAACTAGGGAACCTTAATACAAACGATTTCGCGGCAATCTACGGAATCTAGAAAAGCAATAAAAGATAGGTCATTCTTCAGGTCATTGGTTACGGCTTCCAGTATAACCGGAAGCAATACGAATCTAAAAATAATTCGCTGTGATACAGCGAACGCGCCAATTGCCTGATACAAATTTTCAGCACTAGGCTAGGATGTTAACTACGAAAACTTTTAATGAAGTTAAAAGTTAAAATTGTTCATTGCTTTTATTATAAACGTGTAGATTGACGGCGGAAATATTGTAAAAAAATATCTTCTAATTTAGCCGAGATACACGTTTTCCTTGACTCGACGATAGCATCGACGTTAAAAATAAAACAGCGAAAACAAATTAAAATATGAAACGTCCTTGTTGCCGCCGACGCCCGAAATTGCAAGAGCAAGAATATCCGCTTACTTGAAAACGCGCATACGCCATCTCGTCCCCTATAACTGTACTTTAACGACGAGTATATCAAGTTACCCTATAAATTAACTCACTCTGGCAGATAATTAGAGCTTTATGTGAGGCTATATGGTTAAGCGGCATTTTCATTGAAAATGCTTGTTTTATTAGGTTTAATTTATTACACTTGGTGTATGTCGGCGGCCGGGCGGTAATTCCAAAATTATTATATGTTAGGTGGATAGCGAAGCATGGAATAAACGCATTATAATTTTAAGTAGATTACGCGGCCGCTTAAAAACGCTTATCGTCCATAGCTTTGGCGCGTTGTCGCATCGTTTAAGAAGGGAAAGCTAGAATTCGGAGTGGTTTATTTGGCTACACTGGTTGACAGTGGCGCTTACCGTGAATAAAGTACATACGTACATATGTATGTATGTGGGTGCAGGTATCCGGTAAATCCTTTATGCGGGGGATATTATTAGCGCATTCATTTTAAACCCGCGCTGGGCATATGCGTTTGAAAGGTGGCGCCGTATTTTTATTGGAAATGGGCGGAAATTGCTGTTAATGAAAATTTATATTTACGGCAGCGCATTGAAGGGGGTAACCCTCTCTTTTAATACATCGCATTGGGGCAATAAACATTCATCGTTTGGCTTTATTGATAATTAAAATGTATGCACAGCTAACCGCGGAAAGGCGTAAATGTAATAATATATACAGGATGATTTTTTTTTATGACTAGTATGGGGTATCTTGCAAACTAGTGGAGATAGAGAGACGATCATATGGGGAAAAATTGCAGGTGTGCCTGCCCAATTTAATGAGCCTCTGGTTTTTTGGAAAAAAAAAGCACGGCTAATTATATATATATCGAAAAAACATTTTTTTTTATTTCGTTAAGCACTTATTACTAACTTTAGGAAAAAGGTGTAAAGGAGAAATTTGTAAGCTTAATAATTAAGAGAGACCTCACAAGACGAAGACCAAAAGTTGTTGAACTAATGACGTCACGCTAAAGACCTAGTAAGTACAGTTTTGTGATCATTTATATTATTTCAAAACCGCAGGTTCACTGAAACATCATGTGCGTCGCACCAACCCTGACATCGGCCTTTCTGAAGCTTTCACTGAATATATTTTTGATTTTAACTGAATACCTTCCAGCATTGGACAAGATCTCAAGTATAGACGCATTTTGTTTAAAATCGGTAAATATCTTAAAATAACGTCAACTGCGTCTTCAAGTAATTGCTTAAAATGTTAAGCGAAATATATTTGAGTATTTATTAAATCCTTCTTCACCAAACGTTTGGTACTTTGTTGGAATAAAATAGAAACATTGTTGATTAGAAATTTTTTAGATGTTGCATTGCTAATAGGTAACTAAATCAAGTGATTCGTTGAATGCGTTTTGTATTGGCTAAACCATTTCTTTTTCTCAGTGAACCAACACAAATTATGGCTTTGTTTTCTATTTTGATTTTTACTCGCATTTTAGAACTAATCGCTTGGATTGGGCGCGAACTCGAATTACTAGATTATTGATACCAACGTGCAAGGATGATATGTGTTCATCTAACATACGTATGTACCCCCAGAGAAAAATAATCAATGTTAACACTTCACTGAAAACTAAAAAAATCCAGATGAATATTAATAATTGAAAATAACATGAAAAGGCAAAAAGCTGTGTAGGAATTTATCGGCCTATTTAAAGTAGGTACCTGTTGTTGTTATTGTCATTGCGTTGAGAGGATTCGCGGAACACAATCGGAGGTTATTTTTGCACGCCGGCGATACGATTCGAAAACAATAAGCGTCACCTGTCGTGTCTACCTATCCGTAGTACGGGCCGATTTCTACGCTACGTCGAAAAAAACAACGCCCTCGAACGACCGGAGGGAGGAAAAGTAGCGGGGAAGTGGGTGACAGCTGTATTATACACCCGAATATGAATCTCACCGTGCACATCCTATTTCGAGCAAGTATGTATTACGTGCACACGTGCACGACACAACACGTGTCTGACATGGCGTGCATTCATTATAGGAATTCGCTTTTCGTTGTCTCTTACTGGATAATGGACAATTGTTTGCGTATTGTTTTCGGGATGTTCTATATACTAGGCAGATATATTATTTTAGACATTTTGGTGGGTAAGTTGGAATAAAACATTTTGTAGCGATTTTACCGTGAGTGAAGCACTACCTTGGTGGAAGCCCATCTATAATGAAAAATCAGATGAAATGCGGTTTGTTTTTCGATAGAACAAAACTAGCAAATACGTGGTCCAAACTAAACACCCAATTAGTGGCAACTTTGGAAAGAAGGATCTTCTTAATTAGATGTAGAAGAGACAACATAATACCAAAACATATTCAAGGCGGCAAAAAAAATCTAACCAAGCTTCTTACTACGGATAATGACCCTATGCCCAAATTCATCAAATCTTTTTTAATTTCTCTTCTAATAATAGTAGTAATAATAACAACAACAACAATAATGAATTGGCTGTTATACTGCTCGTCAGTGAGCCTTCGTAGAAGGTAGCAGCCAATCGACAAATGTCGTATACATACGAAGTTCGTTAATACATGCGTGGATGAGAGCACCTAATTAAAGATACCCTCATCAATGATAATTATAACAACTCAAGCCTTTACATCCCGCAGCAGCTTTCGCCAATTTTAGCGGGCCGTCCTAAGTCATCATTATCCCTGCTTCAGTAGAACATCTTGAGATGTTCACCCTCATCTTTCCCCAAATTTGGAGTAAGAAAAGCAATGGAAAACTTTATCCTGAGAGTTGCGAGTCCATTGTTCGAACCCGGTATCCCGACACTGATAAGCGAGTTCTTGTTGGGCAAGCTCGCTTATTTCAAGAATAATTTAATTATAATAATTTAATAAACATTTAAATTTTACTACGTTCCATCATATACATATAAACATTACAAATTTTACTATTTTGTATTACCTCCGTCCTATGGTTTGCAGCATATTTATCTAATGAGAATAAGAAAAGGTATAGAAATGGCGATAGAGAAGAAGCGCTTAGCATTTTTATAGGAAGCTAGATACGGATCAGGCATTCTCCCTCTACTAGCAGGAGCTTACTCTTGACGAAAATATTATATGAAACGATAAAGAATGGAAATTTGTCGGCGAAGTATGAGATGAAAAACGGAATCGGGTTGGAATTTAAGACGGTCTCGAATATGGCGAAAGTCGTGAAGTTTGACTACCGTTTTTCGTCAAAGAAAAGAGAATTAGGGACATTTTATTTATGTGGGTCAGCTTCATATTATGACTAAACTGATTGTTTTGCAAGCGAAATTGATAAAAAAGGAAGACTATGTAACATAAACCGAAGCAACAATATACCGACCGGTCGACCGTACCATTTTTTTTATTCAAACGTAGGCGAATTATCGAAGAGAAGGATTACCCGAATCAATGATTGAGTGAACTGGTAAAGTGGTATTGTTAATTCTTGTATTTGTAAAGTAATTTATTTGGGATGAATAACTACTTGTTAATTGAACATGGGAATTGCTAATGTTTTTTGTTCTTTGGGGAGGGACAAATTAAATATAAAGCAAAATGCCATATGAGTAATATTTCCACACGGTCTATTTTAATGTCAGTAAGCGCATAATGTTTCTAAATGTACAACGTGTTACATTAAAAAATACACAAAACATCTCTTGTCTTTCTTGGGGTATGGGGACTTGCATTATCCTGTTGCAATAACGGACGCTTATGCAACTTTCCAGGCCGTTTCCTGACAACTGCCTCCCGCAGTGGCCAGGATAATAATAATATTCTGCGTTAATTATAGTACTTTTCGGCAGACAATCAATCTTCGTAATCCCAGAATACAGTAAGCATTACCTATCCAACAAACAGAACTGCACGCGCCTTAACTAGAGGCCCTTCTTCCGGTTTCCGCGATTCTTTGGATCGACCTTAGGTCTCAGGATTGAAATAAGCAATCCACGTTTCGTCATCCGTTGCCAAAATTCATCAGCGTAACGAACTAACAGCCCTTGAAGTTGACGACAAGTGTATTGAGTATCTGTTCCGGTCTCAACAGTCTCGGTACCCAGCGGGCTGAAACCTTGCTTAGGCCCAAACAATCATGAACGCCATGAACTTGTCATGTATCTATTTCTAGGCGTACACTAATTTGACGAATAGACTTTCGCTTGTCCTCTTTCAGTAGATCCCCCACGCAAGAATGTTTCTTTCGTTTACCGACGTACTCGAGCAACCACTGCGTCGATCGTCTTCTGATGATGTCTTCTTAAGTTTTAAAACATTCAATCCACCGATATACTCTACTTTTAAGTTCTGCAGACTCAACAAACATTCCTTGCAGACGTTGAATAATTTCTGAAGTTTTCACACCCTCTTTCCACAAAAAGAAAATTATTGCTCTTTGAGATTTAACCGCGTCTACCTTGGTTATAAGAACAGTGCTACGTTGCTTATCTCTTAAATATACAAATAACGACATCCTTTTATTTTATTTATATTTTATTAAGAAATTTCACGTCTTTACAGAAGATCTAAAGTTTTCATTTTAAATCACTACAATATAAGATCCATTTCTACGATAATAATTTCTATATATTGCAAAATTATTCTTTCAAGATTGCAATCAAAGTTGCAGCAGTTACTTAAGAAATCGCTCGAGAATAGATTCTTCCGGGCGTATATATTTCACATTTAAATATTCTAACGGAATTTAGTGTATTTTATCCAGTATATCAGGCGCAATAAATAACCAGATTGCAATCGGAGCCATGTGTATCGTGTCTGACAATATGACACTTGTTAAATGACAATAAACTAGCATACGTTAACTTTATCGCGGTGGCTCTGGACTTTATTCCTGTCTAGTATAAGAACGCTGGTTAGGATTAAGGTAATGGGTTAGAGTTAGTCACGCTACATGAGATACATTTTGCGGAACCGGCGACCTGCACGCTACCTACAATGACGGGCGGAGTACGGCGGAGCTACCTCGGCAGCGCCGCGTACCCTATTTGCGGGGAAAAACGATCAATTGAAAGCGTGCACATGCACGAAGACATATGGCATGTATGTATGGATGTAGTTGCGCTAAGAGTATGGTAATTTGATTTCATTGTTCACCTTTTGTACAGGGAATATGACGATGAAATATTGAAGTGGAAGTGCTCTGTGAGTGATTTGATTGCTTTTACTTTATACGCGTATTCATTTGTATTAATTCCTGTTTAAGTTAGTGATTTTTGCGTTGGATTGACTTTGCTGCAGTTGCTGTACAATATATTTTCTTTATGTGCATCAATTTTTATATTACATGACCTCCCTCAGGTAAAAAGCGATGATTTTCAAGAGATTTCAGACTTCCAAATATTATTATTTATTATGAGTTTTATAGTACGTTTATAATAATTCTTGACAGCGGTCAATAAGTTCAATTTCCAGTTCTTAATAATAAATATAAGAATATTACGTTAAATTGTAACAAAAAAAAATAACGATACAAGATCGCGTTAAAGTTGTCTTTTTTTTTACAAGGTCAGCATCATTGTGAGATTGCTGAAGACATGAATTGTTCAAAAATTGCCGTTGAAAAGATGCACAAAAAGTTTAGAGAAATGAGGCAAGTTGAAAACAAAGAAGGTGCCAGAAAGCTTGAAAAGTAAAATAAAGAGAAAGGAATTACTTGCGTTACTTCATTTAGAACCCGCGCTGAACTCTTGGCAAAATTACCTGAACATGGTATTAGAGTACATCCTTTGATAGTACGCATTTTGACATTTTGCTAAAGAGGACCTTGGAGGAGACTTCGGTATACACAACAACAACATAAAGTTTGGTGTCGTGTTCTGTGGGCGAAGTGCCGATACAAGTAAACCATGTGGTTACCAAGCTTACAAAATCGTAGCTTTTCATTATTACCATTTATTATCGAATATTTTATTTCAATGTGTTTGTTTTTGTCTATCTTATATATTTTCTTCATTTAATTCTAAAGCATCACAGATCTCTCCTTACATAACGCTACCTTGAATAATCTCTTCTTCGTCTCCAAATGCAATATTAGTCGTTGCAATATTCATGATTTTTCTTACAATTAACGAATAAAATGCGTGGTCTCTTAATTATGCACAGTCGTGTATATCTCTTTCTTTATATCGCTCTATTGTTTAAAGCTATTTGGTCTTTAGAGTTTCTTTTTTGTCTTTTCATTATAAAGAAAATTACAGCATTTCAAACGACGGTTTGCTCCTAATAGACAAAATAAATGATAATCATGTAAGAACTTATTTCATTTTAAAAAATTTTCTGCGTTTGCTGCATGGCATTTTAAAATGCTGCAATAACTGCCAAGGAAATGTAACGCAAAGACCAGATCCCATTTATCGAATAACCTAAAGTTGGAAATACCAAATTTCCATTATAATAACGTTGGCTGTGACAATATCTACATCTTATCGAAGGGCCAACAACGAAAATTCCGGGCGTTTAGATAACAATATTGCACAGAAGCTTAAAAGCCTTAAAGTATATTCAAACTTCATAAACTTGCGGAATGAGATTCGGCTCTAGCACTTTCGTACTTGCGCCGGGCCTATCTTAAAAAGTAAGAAAGGCAAATTTTATGGAAATTTGTTTATAGCGAAATGAACGAAGTTTCTCTTGGCTTCTTCTCGGTAAGCGCTTTTTGTACGTCGTGCGCATGTATATATGTATATAAGGAAAATATATTAGAGTCGAGAATAATCGTCCGAGCCTCATTTGCTTAACAAATCCACTTTTTCACAATAGACCCCACTCCGGTCGACGTCGGTCGCTATCTTCCGAATAAATTCAAAGCTCATGAGGTTTAGGGGCGGTAATCTTTATCCTAGCTTGCCAAAATATACCGCATCCACACAAAAATATAAGATATCTGCGTATAAATGCAACTTAATAAACTTTTTTCTTTTCATTTATGTCATAATCCGATAATCTTCGTCGGAATATCACATCCCCTTCGTCCCCCAATGAGCAAAGTTTGATTTGAACCTGGGATGGGAGCATTTCTGTTCCGAACACTAGAAAATCAAACGAAAGAAGGAAAGCTTCATAGGGCCGTCCCGCATTAAAGTAAATAACAGTTCCGTCCTGTAAATTCGTGTGCATGTGTGTGCGGGTTGATCTTCTTGTTTGCTTCACGATCTAAGGTAATTTCGAAATTTTTACGTCCAAGATCAAAAAGATCGGAGTGGAGGAAACGCGCACATACATCATGAAAGATTGATGTAACTAGGGTTAAACGAAGACGGGCCAGATTAGTCTGATTGGGGTTGAGGTTTTTTCTGTTGTTTCCAACGAACCGGTTTGTCTTAAATAAACCTTGTTACATCTTTTTGTCAAAGTGATTGGCTGGGAAACGAATGGTGGGTTGAATACGATAAATATATCTGTGTGATGTAGAAAAGAATTGTGTTCCTCAAAAATAAATTTGAGGACCAAAAGGAGTTTCTGTTTTACATAATTGATAATTGTGATTGTTTAAGCAACCTTACAATAACGGATTTGCCAGAGCGTTTCTTAAAAAGTAGTACAAATAAAGGGGCTTTAGAATAGTGCTAAAATGCTATTCTTCTTCGTAGATTTAAGATGTCTAATGGAAAGTGTATAAGTAATATGTAAACAAATTTTTCGTGATAATTTTGGAAATATTTCATTCTGGAATACATCAAAGTTATGTACGTTTTTCAGTCGCACGTTATTTCCCCACAGTAGTCGCCATCACTATTTATCATTATTACACTTTTGTAGAATTTCCATGGTTTCCTTCGACATATTTAAAAGAACCACGACATTACTGATAATATTTTTCAATGGGACGTCTTAGTGTGAAGCAAAAAGTTGGCTCCATTGTTCTTCCAAACTAAATTTTCATTTGTCATATGTAAAATTATACTTGTTTAACATCTCACTTTGCGCTCAAATAACAATTTTCCAGAAAAGAGATGTCAAGAAAAACGTTATCACTTTATTTATATGTTCGAAGTATAACTGACGCGTGAGTAATTTACAAATTGTATTTCGCCAGAAGTATCATTTCGGCAAATGTGACGCAATCTATATGACGTCACTGTATCATAAGAAACATTTATTAAAAACAGTGAATAGGTTCATTAAGCATTATCCAGATTTGGCTTACGTCGGCGTAAAAATTAAATGTTTAGTGCGCGATATGTATTGGTTACAAACATATTGTAAACGGCATGTGCAAAGTGCAAACCAACATAATATTAAAACCGGTGTCGCCGTAAAATACGAACAATTCTCATTTGATTTATGTACAATGATGATTCGGTGTAATCTGGCGTTTACTTTGTTAAACAGCGACTCATTTATTTCATTTTGGAACAAATACGCCAATATTACATTACCGAGGAGGACCACGTTACGAAATTATTTACCATTTGTGCGTGTACATTTAGAAAATAAAATTAAAGCTGAACTGAAAAATAAAAAAAGCGTGCTTGTATGTGGATGAAACAACTGATTGCAAAAAAAGATCTGTACTTAATGTTATGGTGCGCAAAATGGAACTACATCAATCGTCACCTTCAATTTTATTAGCTTCTAGACGAATAGAAGGATGTACTGCCCAAGTAATTTCAAAAGTGGTGTTAAGGAACAGTGTGGTAACTTTTTACATATTACATGTAAAATTCATGCTCTACATCTTGTGGCAGAGACAATTCGTAGATGTTATCCACAGGTGGGAAAAGCAGTGTTTCTGAAATCCCCAAAACGTATTCGCGAATTTCACAGACTGTGTTCTCATACCCGTGATCCACCACAACCGATCCTTTCCCGTTGGGGAACATGGTTACAAGCGGCATTTTACTATTATAAATATTTTGAGAGTATAAAGAAGGTTGTTCTATTATTCAATTCGAAAGAATATGCAGCTATCAAAACAAGTAAAAAAAAATGGTTAAAAGTGATTTACAAACTATTCACAGCAATTACATCGGAGTAGTGCAAGCGATAGAAAAATTACAAAGTTCTTCACTATCGTTAGAGAAATCACTGCAAATTGTGAAAGATGTACACGCATAGCTTGTTCGGTAGAAGACGCAAAAAATGAGCGTGTTCTAATTAAGTTTGAAAGTGTTTTAGACAAAGATTCAGATTTTGCCACACTTACATAAATTTGTGAGGGTTCGTCTATAGATGCGTTAAATTGTTTCAAAGATTATTATTTTTATTATTCGCATGCAAGAGTCCATTCGTTAGCTACGCCGATGGTGCGCACCCGAATTTGTCCACTCTACTAATGAATTTAAATACCGATTTGATTATTGATTTGATTGGTTCAATAAAATTGAAATAATGTTTTACTTATTGTTACTAATCAGATCACAGTATTTGTCGTAATCCAATAGAAAAGGGTGAATATTGCAAATATCTTTGAATCCAGCGGTTCTCTATTGTTCTTTAATAATTTATATACGTTGCTTCTTGTTTCCACCCGCAGTCATAAGTAAATCTTTAATTCGCTTTCTTAAAAAGCGGATTTACTTGATAGTTTCGAAAGTTACTGCAGTATAGGCAAGCACGACACGAACATGTAATTTTCGTTGTTGTTGGTTCTATGAAATTGGTTAAATTGGTAAATTTGTAGTGCTTTTGCTAGCGATTAAGAGCCGAAATAGACGTGTACACAGCTTCAAGCTACCGCTATCCGTGAGCATTTCGGGCAGCATTTTACTGGTGGAGCGAGCAGCATTTCCACTTGTCACATGACAGTGTTTAATAAAATACAGGGGGTTGGAGAAGCAATTTATACCGGGGGTGACATTGTACATAGAAATTTTACGTACAATATTGCTTCCTTTACACTGAACTACACCATAACTATATCCATGGTTTTCAAGCAAATATGTACGTGTGAGACCCTCTGTATATCAAGTAGAAGTAAATATGTAGAATTACTTGCGTATTAGGGAAAAGGAAACAGAGTAATAATTCTTGTTGTATGGGGAGAATTCTAGTAATTTAATTTACTCATGTTTGAATCATACAACCATTAGGATCATCCACTTTGTGCTTAAACGGAGCCGCTTCCTTAATTTTGAAGTAAAAAAAAATAAAGTCAACCTCTCGCGCTGTACACAACGTAAAGCGCTATAAATCTATATCAACGCTAATTACGAAAAAGAATGGAAGGCGAAGGAAAGGAAAATAATTAAATTTGGTGTCTGGCACATCAACTTGGCCGAGCTCTTTACGTGTAATGGGAAACCGCGCATCAGCTCTGACTGGAATTTCAGCGTTCGTAGAATCTCAACACACAAAAATTGCTGGAGGTAAAATGAAAAGAACGACGTTAAGGATATTTATTCTGCACGGTGTAAATTCGCACTATCCAGTCTACTGCGTAGACTGGATAGTAATCAGAAAAATGTGCCCATAATATTGTTTTCTACGATAAAGTGGCATGAAGGTAGTGTCAAGTCTCAGTATAGTCTTAATATTCTTAATATTCTGAAAGATACTTTTGAAAATTTTAGCCATTTTACTTATTGTTTAACAGTCGTTTGTGGCAGTCGAAATGTGGAAGGTACTTACCTTGTATAACGGGGGTCGCTATCTTAGAATAGCCTACGAGAATGATGAAAGCATGCTTAAAAGAGCTCGCATTCGCACCATGGCCAGAGGGGGTCACTTGACCGACATCATTTTGCATAAAAAATGTTAAAGGCCACATAATAAATAAAATATAGATTATAATTATTTTCAAGTAACTCTCGACGTCGTCCAAGTAAATATTTCCAAAGGAATAGGTTCCTTTGGGCAGAAAAAAAAAAATACGATCGGCGAAGTATCCTATTCATCCAGTGAAAATAAAATGCAAAACTCACAAACTAAGATAAATTTATTAATAGTTTATACTTCCGTAGAAGATTCTATGACATCAAAAAAAGTTGCTATAGAATCCTGCTGCCCTTTCGGAACGGACATATTCAATGGATATTAATCAAATAATTTCTAATCGAATTAAATCGCTGAAGCGAACCCTCTGCTTTCAAGGAAGCAAATCGACCCTATCCCTGCGCACATGCACGAACAATTGGAAGGGGTTCGAACGGAACATCCCGTCTGGCACAACATACACAATATGGCATGTCGTCTTATCCTTGGCGATTTACCTAAATAAATTAACTCGGACGCTGGCGAACGGCTGAGAATATATAATTAAGCGCGTTGTCCTCGGCGTGCAGAGATTTAGAGTCACTCTCTTGGGTGGGTCAGGTCACTATTGGAGACAATAAATTCCACTAATTAATTTTATTCAGACGGCGTCTATGCTCTTACTTGGCTCTCGTGGTTTTATTAGTTTAATAAATATTACTGATGCTGTTTACATGTGTCCCTTCGAATTAGTCGTCGTATCGGTAGATCTGTACCTATACGTTTTTTTTTTATTTACCACTTAGTAACGAATATATTATAGACCCTAAGGAGGCTGCATATATTCTGCATAAATCTGCATTTTGCTCATATTTTAAGGGTACCTTTACGACATCGCAGAAAAGTTTATTTGCAATTGCTTGATTAAATGGGATCTCGATTAATTGTCGTGGTTTGTATGTAGCTTGACTTGAGAGCTACTCGCACTTCCTCGCATAACATGCTGGTAAAATTATCCAAAATTGTAGGGCAAATTGCGAAAGATACAATGAACCAAATTGGTGGTGGCGTCTATTTTTCGATGATAAAATATTAAATTTGTTATTGCATAAGCAGTATAACTAAAAAAATTCTTCCCTATAGCAAATTGGGAAGAAACGGACAGAATTGAAGTTGAGGCATTTACAAATCCTTTGTATCTAACAGGGGCCTCCGGAGGTAGCCTTTCGCCTTCTCACCGTAAAGAAAATAGTTTTTGTAAACTGAAGATATGGTCACCGAAATTTTAATTTCAACGACAAACAACATCGACTAATGGCTCTATGTTGCACTTTACGCAAGTTAGATGTCTTTCATTTTGTTTTATATTATTGGCAATAACACACACAAAACAAAAATGTTAGCAATTTTCGATGATGGCTCGATACCCGATTTTTTCAATTTTTATAGTCACTGACTGAGAACAGCGTCCAATATGGCTGAAAATATATTACCGGAATACTTTTGATTAACGCCATCCTCATGTTGAGGCTTCAAGCTTTTCAGACCACTCCTCGTATCTTTCGCTTCGGCTGAGAAAATTGATTGCGGATTGATTTAGAACATCTTCCTGTAACCGTTTGCGAGAATAAATTAGAGCAACCATATCCGTTGTCAATCTACGACGTGCCTGTGTACACAGTTAATAAATCGTCCCAATCTAGTTTGACCATCGCATGCAGATTCTTATTTTCTACTGTGGCCCCTTTATTTAGGAATTTCAAATAATCCAAGAAATTTCTTTCTTTCGTAATAACGATCTCGAATTTAAAGAAGTAATTGTATGCCTTAACTAATAATGTCTTTTTTCAACCAATAGCTGTAATATTAAAATGTGTAGCTTTCCAGTCTTGCAATTATAATTACTTAAGACTATTCATTAGCATTCAAGCAAGTAGAATCGTTTTTTTTTTTATGTTGGTTTCTCGTTGTATATATTGCAAAATGGTTTCTTTTATGTGTAGTGCCTCGTGGACCGTTTAATCATCTTAATCTACTTTAACGTCTCAAATATATTAATAACCCTTTTATTTCTCCTCGAATTTCCTCGTAAATAACGTGCTTCTGCATCTCCCTTTCTCTCTCATGAGACGTCGCGAGTGGAAACAAGTTTTTAAATTAATCGAGAAGATATCCACATCTTTTTTACCATATTACTGCGGAAACTTCGTCCATAAATCTATAGCAATAGCTTCCATATTCCGCGGCGCTGCTCGCTTGTTTATTATCTTTTATATCTGGCCTTATTTTTAATTGCGCATTTCCGTTATTTAGTGCTTTTTTATTACGTAAACAAACGGCCGTCTGGCGTTCTCTTATCGTTATTTCGCCAATCCTTTTCGATATTCCTTTTCTCTTCTTCGTTCTACCACTTCTCTTACTTTCGTTGCTGCGATTTTTCGGCAGAACTTGCTTTCCGCTTTTTAATTGAACTGAGCTGATGTTAGTGGTTTCGTTCGAATTCAACGTTCCCGTTTTGTTCGCGGAATATTTCCGATAGTTGAGGTAAAGTTAAGAATAACTTTGCATTTAATTAAAGATAAGTAAATATTAAAAATTTTAATGAAGTTTGTTCTCGGTGTTTGTACATCAAGCTTAGATAGTTACTAGTAGACACAGGCGAGGAGTATTCATCATAGTAAAAGGTGCAGAGAATTGTTCCATATTTCTTTGACGATATAATTTCTTTTTCGCTAGTTGAAGCGTAATCTATTTCTTTTTGGTGATTTTTTATTTATATACACTGCACTGGATGAGTTCTATAATTCTGGAATTGTTCCACAAAGCTCGATGAACTGTATCATCAATTGTTTACTGCCATCTGTCTCATCACGTTTAACGAAAAATTCATCATTAACTAGTTCGTTATCCGTTCATAAACTCACTAAATGCTGACGTGCGACACTACACGATCAGTAATACTGTTAGCTTTCCCTCCAATTCCCACCACGTTGGAGCGCGGCCAAATGCTCTGAAATCAACATATCCAGATATTCTTCAGTATCGTCATGCCATCATTATTATCCTTACACCATCAGTATTACTTTACAATATTTTACAATAATGACAATATTGTTAACCGCGTAAGGTGCCCTTTTAGAGAAGGGAAAGATAATTGTGTCACGGTATTATGCATGTGCCAATTCGACGCTGAACTAGAGAGGAAAAGGCTTATTTAGCAAAGAAAAGAAATCTCTACCATCATGATAACGCCCCAGCCCACTCAGCGACAATTGCGAGAACGAAACTAATGCAACTACGGTACAATTGCCGCCCCATCCACCATACTCACCTGATTTGGCTCCCTTCTTTTTCCAAATTCGAAAAAGCTGCTCGGAGAAAAGCGGTTCATGTCTACTGAAGAGATCATTGCCGAAACAGAGGCTGATTTTGCAGAGTTCGATAAATCCTGTTATGTGGATGGCTTAAAAAGTTGGAACAATCGCTGTAGGGAGATTATGTCGACAAACAAATCTATTAAATGCCAAGCAATGTGTTATCTTCCTTAGCGCGAGTATTTATCATACCATCCTCGTATTCCACTCTTTGAAAGAAAAGTTAGAAACCTTTTGTGAAACATGTAACCGATCATCATCAGATTTACGGTTCAGCAAGTAAACATAATCCGACAGTAAAATTATAGAATACCAATTTTAATATTACATCTTCACTAATTACAACGCCACCACTTGTTCCGGACAAACTCAGATTTACTAAATAACTAACGCTTAATTACGATTCAATTCCATTTATCATGGTCGCGCGCAATTAAACTGAGAAACTGTCATTAAAGTGCTTATAGCATTCAATTTCGGCGCAACACTAATTGTACCCACTTAATTCAGTAACGCAGCTATACGAAATCCGTCCGACAGATATTTTGTAATAAGCGCTCCACATAAATCCCCGGAAAATATGTATAACCGGAGGAAAAAAAAACCAGAACGTAAAATATTCCACGTTTGATTATAATCCTTTGCGTTTATTCCATCCCTTTTCTTTGTATGATACTCGCAGGATGGACTCGAAATGGAAAGAGCTGGTATACGGTAATTTCATTATAAACAGAATATGTATGGCTCATCCTTAGAAATGACGTCATTCTTCAGAACTCAGACCATTGCGTTCAGGCTGTAACGGAATTATCGAACATTTTTCAGAATACGTTTCTCATCTCGTTCAACATTCCATTACAATTAGAATACGTCTAGACGAAGTTTAACGAAGAAACGAGAAAAACTGCCGTTATAGTGCTATGTAAATGATAATGAAATAACAACCATAGCAGATTTCGTCCAGTAATACACAACGAAATGAAATTTTCACCGACGACGCGAGCCGATGTCGATTTTTATGACACTGCTCGTCGATAACCGAGGACAAAGAAAAGTATTTAATGTAAAAGTTTGTTTGTGAAAGGATTTTTCCGAGCACGCTTTCGTAAATAGCGGCAGAAGCGGTGGAAAGTTGAAGAAAAGGCGTTTAAGCTTCGAAAAGAATCGATATGAGTGCCGCTTGTGGGCGGATATTGACTAAAATTGACTCGTTAATTTCGAAAAAATGTTTCTTTGTGTGGGAATAATTACCGTTTGTGAATACCTAATTTTTTTTTATGGTTCTTGAGAAAAAGAACGTCGTTTTTAATGAAATTAAGTCAATAAGCCCAAAAATAAATATCCAACCTGCGTGTAATGCTGTTTGTATTGCTCGATTTATGATTCCAATTAGGAGGAAGAATATGCAAAGAAAAAGATAAAATAATGGTTTCGTATTGCTTTAATGTTAAGAAATGATAATTTCAGAAGAAAAAGAAAAAACAGACAGACTCGTGTGTTCTCGACTCTCGAGGAAACCAATAGGCAACACGAACCCATCCTCATGAGACGAATAAATACGAGTCTGTCTAGTCTCTGTTAATTTCGTGAAGTGCTCGGAAAGCAGCGAACTTTAATGATCAAAAGAATTTTTTTATGGAAATGATACCCCTTGCGGCTGAACAAATATCGCTTCTCCCTGAATAGTAAATTTTTTCGGTTTAAGCCCGAAGAAAATCAAGTGAAAGCTTACGACTGTTTATAGTGATCGTATAGAATAGGTAAATATATATTATCTGAAACCCTTTTAATTGTTCGATATTTTGTGACAGCGATAACTACACGATTTAATACATCCCCAAATGCAAACTGACGCACCTAACTGAATTCTGACTCAAAACAATGGCGGAATAAGATGCTCGACAAAATATGCCCAAACTTTTCCCGCCAACCAGAGTTAATATTCTGGTTGTTAGATATTCTGTACCCGCATTATGAATGGTTTACAACGTTTCCGTTTCTATAAGAAGGCAGTAACGAGGAGCAATGCATACTAGCGGTGTTTATCGCAAACACACGAAATAACGAGAACATTCTTCGACTGTAAGCTGCTACTGTCTGCGTAACCAGACGTTCGAACTCTTACAGGGCTTGGTGGTGGCTCTAATAATGTACAAGCATGTAGAATACAAATAAACGTTGCGATACTGAAGATACGGTAAGGAAGCAAAATGCCTCGCATTCGTATTAGGTGCGTTTACAAAAGTAGCGAATTTAAAACATAAAGAAACGTTGCGAAATGATATATACTGAGACACATTTATATAAATGTAAATTATACAAAATTCTTTGATATAAACAAGAGGGAAACCTCACATTTTCTAATATTTTTTATTTTGTTATGCATAAAGAAAACACATACGTTTTGTGAGCTGTCGAACAAATAGGCAACTATTTTATGTATATAAGCAGAAGCAATTGGTTCTTCCTCTTCGCAAGAAAGACAAACCGAAGCAGACGACTAGCAGCAGTGTTTCTCAAATCAAGAGAAAGCAACAGAGTTTATATAAAGAAACAAAAAGTTACGTAAGACCAAAACAAGAACAATCGAACAACCTTCGAGCTTAGGTAGGGGCATATCCTAAGTCCTCTACTATTTGCGATAGTATTAAACAAGGCGATAAAGGAGGTAAAAATGGAAATTAAACCACTTGCAATAGGTTATAGGTTAGGAAAATGGAAAAGATATTGGTGTCAAAGTTATGACGTGGTAATTATGGCGAAGGATAGGAAAACAACAAAAATATAGAATATAAACAAGATAAACATGAAAATCTGTGCAGAAAAAACGAAAACATGATCACGGTAATAAAAGTAGAGAATGAAAATATAGAAATACGCAAGTTTATAGACATTAGCAGGATATGAAAGAGTAGATTAAGAAATAAACGAAAGGGTAACAGACAGGGAAATTTTTTTAAACAGTATTAAGAACTCATTTTGTGTGTGATAAAAGTAATGACACCGATACTGATATAGAACGGAGACATGGACGATGCAAGAAAGACACAAAAGTTAAATATCAGCCATACAAATAAGATTTTTAAGAAGAATCGAAAATAAAATGAAAATAGAAAGGTCAAGCAGTGGAAAAATTAAAGGAAACACAATTGAAGTGGTATGGACACGTAAGAAGAGTAGCTAGACGGGTGTTCGAAACTAAATGAAGTAAAAGGAAAGCAAGGGGTCGACCAAGAAGAACTAAGAGCATCTGCAGTCAATAGGGGAATGGAATGGGAGGAAATGCAACATACACCCAAGATAGAAAGCTGTGGAGAGAAATTTATAAAAGACCAGCTCTATACGACTCAATTCCACAAACGCCATACACCCTGTAGAAGAATAGAATAGATTATATATGTGTACAATTGCCTTTTTATATACGTGCTACATTAGATATTAAATTAAAGAGGAATTACAATGTTTGGTGCTAGTAATTGTTACGACGTCGTGTTCTTACAATATCCATGTTCATTAAATTAGAACAAAATTTTAACATTTGCAGGAAAATTACCGACAAATTACTCATCGGACCACAGACGAGAATACAAGGTAACGCTAAACACTCACTTATATAATTAATTGTTGGCAAACAAAGTTTACCGTTGTGACTTCGGATGCCACGGCGGAGAATGCATTACCGTGGCAGTAGGATTTAAGTTTAAGCGGGCAAAGTTGTGTTGTTGTACTGTTTTATTTAATTGGAAGTTCTACGCGAGGCGACGTGGCATTAGGAGTCACAGTTAAGAAAATTTTGGAAATGCCAGGGAGATTATCCGCAAGATTCATATCTTAATGTAAGCAATTTGCGTACAATTATAACCTCGATTGTAATACGGCGGCGTGGAGTACGCAAAACTCGACTTCCCGGTGTCGTTGCAACGATAACGTCTTACTTCATATTCTAAGAGCCGGATTATTTACTGTAAAATTTACGGAATTAGTGGTGGCAGGGAGATGTAAATTAGGCACTAGGTGTCTAGTCGATGTTCCTATTTGATGGTTCTTCTACGATGTTGTTAGTTTGAATTAAAGATTTGTTTTAACTGCCTCTAAGTAATCTTTAATCCAAAGGCTCCGAAACATTTTTGGAATTATTGTGCGGAAATAGACTCCTGACAAGTGATGACTAAAATGGAAATTCATCTTTTCTTTATAAAGCTAGGAGATCTTTTAATATTAATTGAAAGAACAAACAAAACGAATAGAAAATTTCTTTTGGTAAGTATATTTCCCCCGCTGGATAGTTTTTTTGAGAATTCGATACCTTCAACTCGCCTTTAATTTTTTAAACAATAAAACATGTAGTTTAGGTAAATATAGAAGATTTCCGAATGGTAAATAACTTTGGAAAAGAACTGAGTAGGATACAAAGATGAATAAGACACAGGGTTGATCTGTAAAAGAAACAAATTATTGGATCGAAGTATAAATCCGGATGTAGGTGCCATATTTGTTTGAAAAAGGCAACATCACCACGATCTTTATTAAAAAATTATTTAGTTGCGCCACTGTGCAGGTCATAGAATAACGTACTAGAAAGGTAATTCTGACCATGGTCGAGGTCCTGTATATTAGCGTCTCACGTAGACCTACTGGAAACAGTAGACTACCTGGTTTATTTATTTTGAATCTTTCACAATGTCAAATTTTGTATTTAATACAAATATGAGGACAAAAAACACAAGCTTTCATTTACATCTACATTTATTAGCAGGATTCAAGAATACACATGGGGCGTACGAGTATCCTTCGATGCAATGGGTTTTTCAATAGAAAATACATTGTCCACACAAAAATATTACATTGCGAGCCAAAAAATTTACTGAAATTGGAGTCTATGATGATGTACTACAAATAAGCATGTTTTAAATAATATAATTTACAAATACTATAAATAATAAGCGTGATTATTGCTGTTGTTATAATACTTATCATTGTTAAATTTCTCTGTAAGGGCAGGCTTGAAAAGCTGAAAACTACAAATGTGAAAAAACTGAACAAGAAAGCGGCATGAATTTGGCTCAACCACAGTTACTATGGCTACAAACATCACAAATATCTTACAAACTTCGAAACCCTGGTTATGAAGGAAATAGGTATAGGTTAGTTGAGGCATGTGTACGGGAGGACCAAAAATAATTTTCTCAGTGAATTCTAAGACTCACCCCCAGGTGTAGATAGTCGTCGTGCAAGTTAGAAAAAAAAATGTAGAACAATACGAATAAAAATTGTGGAAGAAAATTATTAAAGAACGCTATATAAAGTTGTGGGGTGAAGCTTTTCTCATAGAGAGAGCAGAAGCGACAAGAGAAAATCGCAGGTAGTGGACATGTACAATCAGACAAAAGATCTACGGTTTGTATAATCTGTACGCCTACGGATTTATGCAAATCGCTAGTGGAAAATGAAAGAATATAGTGTACTGCAGTAAATTTTAAGGTAAAATAGCCTTAAATTCAAAACGATTGACAAAGGAAGAACAATTAGAGAGTCTTCAAGATTACAGCAACTTAGGAATGAAAATAAAGACATTCCGAGAAGAAAAGCGTTCTGCTATTTAAACGAAGTTTAATACGACGCCATTATTGCACATGCTGGATCGGAAAATGGTTGGATTGATAAACTATTGCTTTTACCGAAAAACATGTGGATCACTAAAACATGTCCGGGGAGCTACTTGCAAAAAAAATTGCCGCCTTCTTTATCTCCGGCAAATACTACGGTGTACAAAATTAGAAATATCGACATCACTGGAAAGATAGGAATTGCATTTTAAAGAAAGCTACACGAGAAAAATCCTGGAAGTTTTAGAGATGGAAACTTTTCCAAAATTATATTGCATTGCATCGCAGCTGCTAAGGGATTTACAGCTTTGCTCCCTTATTATTGTTGCATTTTCAATCCTATTGAAATGATTTGGAGTCAGTTAAAACAATTAAAACAAACACTAATCTAGCATTCAGTGACACAACCATGCGGAAGATTCATGATGGAATAACTGAAATTTAGCCAGGAAGTTGAAAAAAAGTATTACGCATATAATCGGTTTGGAACATGTTTATTTGCCGCACCTAGAATCAACCCCACAATGCACCGTGTTGAAAATGAAACTGAAACCAATGATTACAAACATCTAGCACATTCAATGTATGTTTCCATATGTCTTCATACATTTAGTTTTCTCCTTTATATAATTGCAATTACATGTACGTAGTGATAGCAGCAACACGCAACTTCTTTCCGTAAAGTCGTTTGTGCGTGTTTTAATATATGCGCCTTTCTTGTAGTTTGTGATCTTTCTAACTTGTATGAATTTGTTTTTAGATATCACGAGAGTATGCAGCGCTAAGTACAAAAAAAAAAAACACATCTATCCCCATAGAATTAACTCCCCCTGTGAGCCATTTTGGATAGTAAGATCTTATTTCTAAGCGAATAATTGCAAAGTCTATGCTAATACGCGAATAATCAACGTTATTAGATAGAGGATTAATATACTCCTTAGTAAATAGGACTATTATGTGTGCCGGTTTGTGTTTGACCAGCATAATGCTAATTAATTAGTTTAATCCTCAGATGCTTTATGCGCTAACAACCCAGCTAATACATATGGAAATGAACGCATGCTGACATGAAATGTTATATCCCGGATATACGCCGTATAATAGGCACCAATCTGAATGTGCCAAAGGCAGAGATATCTTATTTCTCGGTGACAACCATACATAGATGCATATATCAATGACACATGTAATAATATGCCTGCGAGAAGGATGCACGACCTTTGCTTGAAATTAGATATCTATTTATTAGATGCAGAAACTCCATCCAATAATATTACCGAGTATGAAAGTCTATTGCAAGAGAGAGTAATAAAATAGATTTTTAAATGATATCTCTATTATTTTGAATATTGAAAATTAAACTAGATAAAAGTATTTATTTATTTTGGCAGAGTTAATATATCTTCACAATTGATCTGCGTTGTTTCAAGCATATCTTTGTAAATTTTAATTGTTTAATTTAATTAATGTAATATCTGCCATTAGAACTTCGTCTATGGGAGAAAATTTTCCTCAATCAAAACACAATAGAATTCCTTGCTTGATATGCACTAGGAATTGACTAGCGTATGTTTTGAAGTCCATATTGAGACAATAATAAATGAGATTTTAGCTCATCATTTCTGTTTTCTTGATGTTATTTAAAATTTTGATGATTGGACATACGAACAATTAAGTATTGGAAAAGACCGGCAATAAATGGCGAAATTCTGAGGATTGTGGGGGAATTCCGAGAAATGGGCGTATTTCTTCAAGGATCTATTTAAATTGTTCAGCGATCTACTCAAACTTGAACGAGTCGCTCAGTCACTAAAGAAGTCAATACGCCTCCGTTTTTGTGAGAGATGTACACCGCTGAGGCATCGACATAGCTAGCGAGCCGAAGTCCTTGCGACTCCGGAATATTAGACATGAGCCTGACAAACAACGTTGGACCTGGCAGAGAGCTTCGGGGTACACCTGCTGTTAAATCCCCTATTTGGCCTCACTACAAACTTTCCATTAGAAAGGTACAACCCAATCGTAGCAACCTGGTAACCATTCAAGTAGCTCCATGCCGTCAGTCATCAAATACTTTCCGTATATCAAAGAAAATAGCCATAATAGTTTCATCCCGTCCGAAACCAATTGATTACTTTAAACATCTGGAAGTCCGTTGGTAAGCCCGGCGAGAAAGCAAATTGTGGTTGGGTATGGGCTCCGCTTGGTTTAGCTCAAGGTAGTCTATTTAATATTACGACCTCTGCTAGTTCAGGTAAGCGTGACAATAGGCTAATTGATCAGTAGTTTTGTGGAAGGCCATGGGCTGCGCATCATTACTATCGAAGTGTTTCAGGCGGCTGGGAAGTAGAAGAAACTCAAGATTATCCCCACAATGGCAGCTAGTCCCATCGTTCTTGGGAGTTCCCGTACGAATCGCTCCGTTTTAGAGAATTTTAACTTATCAACACATACACAAAGAACATTAGACATAACATCGAGAAGTTGTATAAAAATATAAACTTATAATTACGTTACAACAAGTATAAAAAATTCTATTCAATCATACTACAACAAAAGTAAATTGAATTAAACTGAACTAAATAAAAAAGAATTTGGCAAATTTGTTCTACAGAAATTCGAACATGCCCACATCGTTCAAGTTAAGTTTTTTTCGTTTGAGAATGTTTCTTTACGACATGGGGTGATACTTAGCAAAGCCATGAAACATTTTGCATACACGAATTAAAGGCATCTGAGCTTATGACGGACTTTGAAGCCTATGCACCTCGTTGGGCCGCCAGCACACGTTGAAACAAAGAAATTCATATTCGGATTATTGGATCGAACGCACTAATGGGTTTTAATTAAATTCTTCTGGATGAACGTTTGTTTTCATTATGCGAATAATATTACATATTGATAATTTAATCACTATCGCCTCCAAATTCATACTACACGTTTTAATATAGACGTATGGTACGTACGTATGCAAACGGATAGTTCATTGTACGTGAATATCGGCTTGTCCTTGTGAAACGCAAAATGTTATATAGATTTAGTCGTCCAGATTTAATAGTTTTCGAACGGACTGGATAAATTTGAATTGTGCATATTATTTCACCGTTTGCATTATAGAGAACACAAAAGTTGGAAAGAGGAAATTGTTGTTCGGCAAAAATAGTTAGTCATCTATGGATTCCAATTCACGTTAAACGAATAGTACATCATCAAGCTAAAATTGGGGCGATCAATACATTACCCTTAAAGCCAATTTAAATAATAATATTTACTCCAAATTTATTGCAAATTGTATAAAACCAACAGAATCACAAAATATATTTGAAAAATGCAAGTAGCGGACAGATTGCCGATATTACTATGAAAATACACGATTACAGCAATGATGTGATTCAGGCGACAGGCCTACTATCAGTCATATTTGAAACTTGTCTTTTACTGCCCCATAGTACTTATTATCATTTCAGTATTTCAGTAATTGGGAGGAAACGAAATTGGAGTAAATTGACAACGAATTTATGATGTACCAAAATGTAAACAAATGTTTCAAATTGCATTCATATAAGCTGCAATTGATGTGAACGTATAATGAATTTTTACTGGTAGTAGTTATACACTCCAACTCCACTCAAGCTTCTTCTTCCCGAGAAAAAGAATTGAGTTAATTAAACTTAACAGACTAGTATTATTCTTAGACAGCGCCACAGAATGCTGGAAAGAACCTGACATTTTTCTTCCAGAGTAATGATGTGGATTTACACTGCAGTTATCGGAACAATGGTAGCACACGGCTCAGTCGCTTGGTAGCCTAGCGTCGATTTGCAACCAAATGTAGATTCAAAGAGCAGCAGAGGCGCATTAAGATCCACGCCTATGGAGACTGTGGAGATCACGCTTGTCCTGCTGCCTCTTGATTTAGTTGAAGGAATAACCTTAGGTACTATGATCCGGCTGTTGTGCAATGGTAAAAAGCAGGACTACGTTGCGACGAATGGGAGAACGTTTACAATAGATTGTCGTTTCTGGAGGCTGAGACGTATAATATTTCAATACGATGAACTCCATAAATTTTTGACACACTAGCAGACGCACAGAGACAAAGATCAAAAGCCAATAAAGGTACTGGAGCATCTGAGGGACTCCACCTAAAGGATTCATGGCCGCTAGGGATGGAGATCACCACTTTCCAAATCTCGAAGATTGTATCAAATTATTTATCAAGAGGCAAACAAGTATTATCAGCAGTAAACCAACCAATAACGTAGGGGGCGTACCATAGCCTGGATGCTGCGTGAAATAATTTACAAGCGATATAGTTAAACTTGATTTAACAAACAAAAGAGGTGGGCGTAATTTGGCCAAAATGCTGTTAATGAATCAATGAGGTGGAAATCAATGCAATCAAATGCTGTAGAGGTATCTGAAACTAATGACTGCTGATGACGTCGGATAGGCAGAAATAGGTCCGTTGGCTACCGTTCTCTCCCCTCACATTGCTTTTGCGATTTCACCAATACGATGAATAGTTGTATTAGCAGCATTTTCTGGTTGTTAGTTCTTACTTGTCTTCATAATTCACCAGCGGAAAGTTATCAAAACAAATCTCCAATATGTCGCCAGCACACAACGCAGATTGCTTGAAAAATTGGAAGGAAACTTATGATATCGTCTGTACTTTAACCAGGTTCATGGTTGCCCTTCTTATTTTAAGGAATGTTATACCTTTGCTTCACTTAGTCTCAAAGCATCGCACATCTATCTCTCCGTCTGCCAAGCCTACCCTGAGTAATGTCTTTACTCGCCTCCAGGTTAAAGGTTTTCTTGAACGATACTTTCCAAATATTTTCAAATGTTGGTGGTTTTTTGTATATTGCCAGAGTTACTGCTTAGCTGTAAAGATTATATGTCAAGACCATAAAAGAACTTGAATTCTAACATAAAGAAACCTGTATGGAGTTAATAAAGAACCACCAAAAAGGAATATTACGTGAAAATGCTATAACCTAGATAGATGGATATAAGTTTAGTAGGATGTGGAATCGTGTACTACGAAACCATCACATCACGATGGTCAAAGGCTAATAAAATGTTTGTAACCAATTTTTGCGAAAATAATGATTAACAAAACATCAAGTTTAAAAATAACGAAACAGCGCAACTGAACAGATGCCTGAATGCCTGTCATTCTTTTAAGAACGAAAATGTACCAAATTCCAATATAAAAAAGCGGTCTGAAAATGGGAAATTCATAGCTCGAAGAGAGCGAATTCCAATAATTTCATTACAACTTTAAAAGAAAGAGTCGCCGTTATAACAGAAATCTCAATAGATTGCGCGAAAATCTCCTTTCATCTCTGGATTACTGTATGCAAATTCCTCCGTATGAGGTGAAAAAACGCAAAATATGTTCTCGAATCTCCGATAAAGACGCAATAAAATCTCTCCGATTTTTCATGGTATTCAAATTCAAATCTACAAAAAGACAAAATCGCGGCGGCGTCCCTGAAAATATTCCAGTTGAAAAATCGAAAAGACTTTCTATCATCTCAAACCATGCGTGAAGATTTGATAGGATAAGGTTTTTGTCCTATTTTCCCAATTGAAATCTTACGTAGGTAGTAGAGAGTAGTCGAGCAACGTTGTTAGCTTTTATGTCCACAATAGCTTCATATACTGGATGATTCATTCATCTTGAGACAACTAAAACTATATTGTAAGGCGCACATTTAATTTTACGCCGTAAAATTAAAATAAATTAAAAATTATATTTACGGCGTAAATTAAATGTTTAGTGTGCGATATATATCTAACGTGTTAGTTACAAACACATTGTAAACGGCCATGTGCAAAGCGCAAACCATAATAATATCAAACCCGGCGTCGCCGCAAAATACGAACAATTCTCATTTGATTTATGTACAATGATGGTTCGGTGTAATCTGGCGTTTACTTTGTTGAACTGCGATTCATTTATTTCATTTTGGAACAAATACACCAATATTACATTACCGAGCAGGACCACGTTACGAAATTATCTACCATCTGCGCGTGTACATTTAGAAAATAAAATTAAGACTGAACTGAAAAATAAAAAAGTGTGCTTGTGTGTGGATGAAACAACTGATTGAAAAAAAAGATCTGTACTTAATGTTATGGTGCACAAAATGGAAGCACATCAATCGTCATCTTCAATTTTATTAGCTTCTAGACCAATAGAAGGATGTATAAGTAATTGCAAAAGTGGTGTTAAGCACATTGGTAAAATTTTAAATATCCAGAGATCAAGTCTTAATGTTTATGACAGATGGTGCCGCAACCATACTTTCTGTAGGCCGGTCTCTTAAGGAACAGTGTGGTAACTTTTTACATATTACATGTAAAATTCATGCTCTACATCTTGTGGCAGAGATAATTCGTAGATGTTATCCACAGGTGGATGCGCTAATTGTGAGTACAAAAGCAATGTTTCTGAAATCCACAAAACGTATTCGCGAATTTCACAGACCATGTTCTCATACCCCTGAACCACCAAAACCGATCCTTTCCCGTTGGGGAACATGGTTACAAGCGGCATTTTACTATTATAAATATTTTGTGAGTATAAAGAAGGTGGTTCTATTATTCAATCCGAAAGAATGTGCAGCTATTAAAATAAGTCGAAAAAAAATTGAAAATAGTCAGGTTAAAAGTGATTTACAAACTATTCACAGCAATTACATTGGAATAATGCAAGCAATAGAAAAATTACAAAATTCTTCACTGTCGTTAGAGGAATCGCCTCAAATTGTGAAACAGCTTTGTTCGGTAGAAGGCGCAAAAAATGAGTGCGTTCTAGTTAAGTTTGAAAGTGTTTTAGACAAAGATTCAGATTTTCCCACATTTAGACAAATTTGTGAAGGTTCATTTGCAGATGCGTTAAGTTGTTTCAAAGATTTTTTTAGTTATGCAAAAATAACATCGCTGGATGAAGAAATAACTTTGGAAACGCACCTTATGTTAAAAATATTGAGTCTGGCTTCTCAGTTTTTCAAGTCGCGGAAGACGCTTAAGACGGTAAGTTTTTTTTTTTTCAGTCAGGGAGACTGAAGGGTACTGGAAGTATTATACAACAAGCTCCTTATCTTATTGGTAATCAGTGTTCAGGTAAGTTCTAATAAGCGTGCCTGACAATTACAAGTGTTTTATCAAGAATTAACCACAATTACGTACCATATGTGAAAGTAAGCTAGATTGCAAAGTTAATGACAAACAATGTAAATTAGACTTTGTTGTTATTAAAGCTCATGCTCCTGAAGAAGCCCCATATAGTTATAGGCGAAACGTCGGGTTTTCATTTGAACGTGACACGTTTAGTTTTAAATGACTCCCGCCGTGTAAGCTTATATTATTTCAGTTTCTTGTTGTTGTAAAAATGTACCAAAATATTCATTTTTGCAAAAATACTCTATTTTGCATATGCATTATTTAAATGAATTCAAAATATGCTGTTATGCATTTTGGATATTTTCCAAGCACCATATGTCATATCATATAATAAATAACTTTATTAATTTCAATTAAGATATATTCTCTTATATACTAAAATATTCAGATGCACTCTACAAATAAAATCAACGCATTGAAAATGAGCCTATATATATTCTATAATAAATGTAACTGCTTGAAATATAATTGGTGAAAATTAAATTCCGCCTTAATATCGCAAATTATAAATAGAATCGTTTATACGTGATAATTTACTAAATCGCCACACTTTAGACTAACAACACCATGCGGTCCGACGATAAAAAATTAAGTTCGCCGTACCACTTTTACTACCGCATTAACAATTCAACGAGAGGCGGACCTTCCCGTTGACTTCCGTTCGGCCGAGAAAATACGCCCAGATTTGGTAAATCAGATGAACCGACGTAATAAAGCGTAACAAGAGAATCATTCCTGGTTTATTATACGGCTTCGGCGTTAAGGTAACATAAAGTACCATTTCGAACTTCGGTCTACGAGATTTTCAGGAAGAGGTCAACGACATTCCATGCAAGCACTTGTTCGTCCCTTCTCCTATTCCGTATGTGCATAGGTATAAGTACATAGATTCAACCGCGCAAATATATATGTAGGCGAGTATATTTACATGATAGGGTATATACACACGTATGTGCTTTTATGTATATGTTGGATTTCGTCTGCGGGTAAGTACGAATGCTGTCAGTCTGTCTTCTGGAACGTAGGTGTACGTGTAAAGAAAGTAGCATTTGGAAAATGGCATACAACATAATGTCATATTTCAAAGAACACATTTCAGTTTGACGTGGTATAGCACAATTTGCATTAAATTTTATACGTCCTGAAGTATAGCCATTGCCCTACTAAATTTTTGTTTTTTTTTTAAAGAAAAAGAAACTAACATACTCCAGTTGTGATAAGCATTTCGCCGCAAATGCATTTTTAACACTGCGGGTGCAACCAAAGGCGTAACTTCTATTTAGAAGTTTCTGAGACTGATATTTAATTCATTTGATATTATTCTCAAGCGTTCGCTCGCGGCTTTTCCGCCGTAGTATTTATATAAACTATTCAATTTGAACACCGTTCTATGGGTAACTTTGTTGTTTCTAAAGATACAAGGACGAAACAATGAATTTTTTGTTTTAGATTCAGAAAAACAACTGGCCGTACCAGTTCTTCGGAAATGACTCTAGCTTTGGTTTTTAAAATGAAACACTTCGTATAAAGCTATGCTTCATTCTATATCTGAAGGCATCATTTTAGTAAACAAATACCTTCATTTGATTTTATTGTATTAAGGAGCATAAATTACAACAGCACAGCAATAGAAGATACAATTAAAAAATTCATTGTTAAAAATTTTCACAAATTTACAGAATAAGTTACTGGTTAAACTTTATCTGACAGTCATGACACACTTCATAAAAAAATATCATTGTCGTGGTCCAATGGAAGAAGTATTTTTTGTTTTCTAAAGTGAAGCATTCAGATATAGAATGATTCGTAAAAAGCAAAGTTGGGGTCATTCCCGGTGAACTGAAATTTATTTTTCCAATTAT
This sequence comes from Oryctes borbonicus, assembly GCA_902654985.2. Taxonomy (NCBI): domain Eukaryota; kingdom Metazoa; phylum Arthropoda; class Insecta; order Coleoptera; family Scarabaeidae; genus Oryctes; species Oryctes borbonicus. Next base: position 418,551 of record LR736857.1, on the reverse strand, counting down.
ATAGTTACCAAATTATTATTTTCATTTGCGTTTTCGTCACATATGTGTCCCTCATTTAATAAATAATCAAGGGTGGGCTCTTCTAAAACTCTTTCTTTTATAACAGATCCGATCAATACGATGCCGAATTAGATAAAATAAAAACTTAGAGTTTTTTGAAAAATGTTGACATTTTAGTTCAATACTGCTCAAAACAAATATCAATATCTAATAGAAAATACCTTCACTCCGGTCAGTAATAAATAACTTTAGTAATTGCCTGGTTTCCAGTTTTTATATTTTATCCTCCATTTTAATATTGTCGTTTCTAATTCTTTCCTCTTTTTTCGATAAATCTGCAATCTGGCATTTACTATACCAAAATTTACTAGTCAACCTTATAACTCTAGAACTTAATAACCTCTAGAATGAAATAATTGCATTTGGAAGCCGCTATTTTAAATGCAGTCAAAACGAACAGCACAAGAAAAAATTTAACTTTTATTTTACATAAGATATAAAATCAGAATACTTTTGATGATGGCCTCATAAAAGTAAATCGACTTTTTAATACAATAAACGTATTTACAGTGTGTTTTCTTCTAAACACAACTTACTACATTTGCAGATACTTGATAGCAACTAAAAGAAACCTTCGAGAAATCGCTTAAAAGCCAAAATAGAATTATCTCTTTAGGATGGACCTCCACAAAAAATTCCTCTGTGTCGTGAAGAAAGGCCTTGAAGATTTATGAGTGAATAAGCAGTACAAACTGTGAAATAATAACGTAGGTTTCCGCAGCCAGAGTCAGTTAAAACTAACGTGTTCCACATTTGGACCGTGTCATGGTTAATCGAAAACTCGAAGTTTCGCCCACACCCGGAGTATGCTTAGTTTTAAGCACAAACTGTGGTGTATTTATTTTTCGCAGAAAAAAGCAAAAACGTTGTCCGGTAACTAAAAATTGGAGTGGAATGTATTGTTACATTTCACGACGAAATGTGTCCTCCGTAGAGTGTACACTAAATGGAGGTACGCACTAATATAAGATTAACGTAACACATTCGGGAAATTCATAAGTGTTCACTAAATGGAAATGTCCGTTAAATAAAGGTGACTATTGTATTGTCCATAACTTGTTTTCATGACTTAAATCATTCATGACTCTCTTAGTATTGAAGGAAGAAAGAATCTTGCTACTTAGAGGAAAACCGATGTATCACTAAACATATTTTATTGAGCATATGTAACACATAAACTTAAGTCATAAAATAAAAGAACTTGCATAAAACGAAAATAAGAGACAAATACAATATGTTTGAATTATAAAACGCTCTCTCAAATTACTCAAAGACAAAGGACAAAGTACACTAAAAATAAACTTAATACGTTTAGATTCGATTAGGTGCTTAAACAACTTAAATAAAACACAAAAGAAAAAGGAAAAATTTCAATATCTAGGTGGTTTTAAAAGCATTAGGTTCTATAGAAAGAATGGCAAGATTTTCTAATTTAATCTAATTGATCTCTAAAGGTTCTTAAAGTTTTTCGCACACATTAAATTTGCCTTGTTCGCAGTACTTTCCAAAGTTACTAATATTTCATAAAAATTTGAAAACATCATGTCAAACCTTTCATATAGTACTGTCAAACATTAAAAAAAAAAAATTTATCTTAAATCTCAACCTTCGGTTTTCTCTCTGCTAATTTTCGCGTTCGGAAAAGTCCTTTTGCTTTTCGCATCCTGGGTACGTTTTGAGTTTTAAATTTAGCACGCACTTCCAAAGACGATGCTAATTCTTTGGCATCCACAAGCATGTTCTTGAAATCTTTATCTTCTATTGAAATTAAAATAAAGTGTTTAAAATGTTAATTGCCAGGCGAAATGTGGCGCCTATATGGACGGCTTGCCCCTGAATACAGCGCTATTGTCTACACCCTAAAGTTATTGAGAAAATTCCTGGATAGTTTTAGAGTAATTCTGTGACTCCAAAACCGTGTACGAACTTGACTTGGACATGCAAAATTTTTCCATTTGACGTGAGAAATTCTTGTGTATAAATCCAAACATATTTAACACGAGAAACTACAAGAGCTCCCTTTATTGGGATGTTTTGATTCCAATTAAAGTTTTCACAGCAAAATTGCTCTGGAATTTGTATATCTTCCGTCCGACGTATCATTACTGGGTTTATTTATTATATAAATCTCTGGTGACTTCTACGGTAGGAAACGTCTTTTAGAAGACAAGCAAAATAATACGAGAAGAAAGATAGATGGCAGTATCTAGAGTTATATAGAAGAACCACACCTAAGGAAGCCAAGCAAAATATGTGATTACATTTCGTCTAAATTGTTTTCCCGAACAAGTTTCTGTACATTCTTCTTTAATATCGCTTCTTTTAACTTTCTGGACGCAATTCATTTCGATTAAAATCATATCTTATTAGCGGTAAAACAAATTCCTTCCACCAGCAACGTCTTCTATTATCGCGTACTTCACAATTACGGAAATGACGCTGAATACCAAACTACTCCCTGTCCGCATTTCCAGTCCGAAAGTAAAACACGAAGAGACAAGTGCGACGCGAACAATTTATACACGTATACATTTTCCATGTCCGCCTCTCGCCGAGTTTGCAATGTTTGTATGTATATAGTTTCCGAACTAAACTTTCCCGCACAGTACGCGAAATAGAATATTTCGCTTACTTATGAAAATTCATGTAAATGACGACGGAGCAAAAACAGATAAATCTACATAAATGAATATTTAACGGTGTTTTGACAGAAAAATAATGCGCCTGTCTTACGGTCGACTGAGAGGTTCTCACGAGACGTATGAAATTTTAAAATTAGTCTTTCGTCTAGTCGGTTGAGCGTCCGCGAAACAGTTTCGAGTTAAGGGATGTATTCAAAAAATCAATCAGAACCGGGATTTCGCTGGTAAAATTAGCATGCGATGGCGAATCTGTTGGAATTGTATCTATTACTGGATCGTGCAAGCGTTATACCTTAATTCAACACGTGAACTACATTATTTCGTTAAGAATAACGCCGCTACCATTATTATTATTAATTAATGTTGGAAATGTTTCTAAATCTATGGCACATATGATTATTGATTGCTTTGTTCCTTTTTCAACAAAAAAATATATTTTTTTCCTTTTTTTCCCACTTCAACCAGCTGAGTTTGTTTTCACTATACAGAAAGCATCATTCGCATACAAAACCATTCACATATAACAAGAACAAAAGAGGTCCTAAAATGGAGCCTTTACCATTTGCGTTTACATTTGCCTTTAATGTATCCATTTTGTGAACATCTTTAAATGTTATTTTCGTAATGTTGGTATAAATACTTATTTTTCAATAATGTTCGATATGTTTGAAATAAGAGCAATTGGGTGATAGTTATGAACATTGGAATTATTCCATTTTTATATATCAGTGCTATTATGGGGTAAACTTATTATTTTTTAGAAATTTTCTTGTTATAAAAAAAGCACAGGTATCTCATGTTCACGTATTATTCAGGGAATGCAGCACTGCAGACACTTCTAACAGGGTTAGTTAAAAACAACGAGGAAGTTTTAACACTAATATCGAAATTAAGGGAAAAACGTTGCGTTTATAGACGAATCGGGTAAATGTTGGACATTTTGTGCAAAAAAACGTGAACTGTTACTTCTGTAGGTACAGCCCAACAGGTGTTCCTTGCTCAACTAAGCACTGGTCTAACTGTACCAAAAGACCGTGGATAACGGTATGGCCTTATTCATGCTAACAACGAGAAGGGAGCTGTCGCAAGTGCTGAGTACCATTTTCTCTGCAAGGAGGTGTGGTTTCTCAATAAAAAAAAAATTATATATTCTTTTGGGCAAGGGGAAAAAATTTCCTGGACATACCAGTCCACGCTATCGCCGTGTTTTAAACCCTCTAGCCTAAATCTAGCCAACTGCTCGCAATTATCACAGTACTACCACGATACTATCGCTTCCGCCATTCAAAAGTATAGCTTCATGGGGGGCTTCATGTTGAGATCTTATTGCATATACTTACATATACATGCTCTTTATACATATGCTGATAAAAACTGAAATTAGCATCTAACTGTTGCATTTGTTAGGATCGTAGAGATTATTAAATGCACATTCGCGGGATCAAAATTTTATTAAAACATTTCCTTACATCTCCTAATTTCTTAAGCAAGTTCAGCGAAAGCTCACAAAGAGAACGTACGTGCATAAATAAATAGATACATTACTTCGAAATAGTTGGAAGTGAATTAAGATACTTAGAGATGCAAATTTGAAGTCAAAGTTTCGCGCAGGAAGCCATGAAGTTGTTGAACTGGGATTGCATTGCCTATCCCGCGCATACCTAACGTTAGTGCATGTCACAACATCATCCGTTTCAAATATTCGCGCACACGTAATTACCATTCAGCGCGTAGTCTTGGTTTATTAATTTCGCTAACCTTGCACTAACATAAAGTTCATCCCTGTATTTACGATTATTAAAATGAAACGGATATGTATATTTCAAAGATAATATAAGACGTTGATGTTAATGAGAAAGTTAAATTACGAGTTAGCGTACAAAGGATTGTACGAGGAGGGGCTTTTCAAGTAGTCAGTACTACTTTAATGTTGATTTTTGCTTTACAATGTTTACTGTAGATTTAATAGGACATGACTCTAAGTATGAATTGAAAGGAATCTGTATACATTTCATTTTTGCTCCTTTTCCTTTTGTAGTTATAGGCATCATTTACTACGAAACTGTGAATGGTGCTAGTTTCGTTTGAAATAGTTAAGGATCAATTAGAGTTGTTAAAACCGGCTAAAGTTAAAAGCCCGCAAAGTACTATTTTCTGTTAGCATCCATGATAGTTAAGAAATTCAAATAGCTACGGTGTACGCTCCGCTTCGAGGGATATTTTTATATAGAAGCCAGCGAAAGCATTTGTGGTTACAGGATCTTGCAATAGCATCTCATCTATTAATTAATAGAACTAATACTATTCTCATTATATCTCGAACCACCCTTGCTTTATTTGGTTGAGGGAAGGTACAAGAATTTGGCACCAAACGCCAAATTTGTATTGTTAATGTTTCTAAAAATTCTTACAGATAAAAATTTCTGTATTTCTTTAAATAAATTTTAGATTGTCAAATGTAAAACTGTGGTAATAATAATAATAATTTATTGTTTTTTTTTTCTCCTCCACATACTCCACCTTAGTCCAGACAACCGCGAAAGTACGAGCGGGAATAGAAATCACGCCAGCCATAGACACGGTAAAGTGCTACTAGTGTTAATGTAGATCAACTAGTGACCCTGAAAACTTATTTATTTAGTCGATAGTGTTACCAGATCAAAAATTGCTTTAAAACCAGACACTTGCTTATATATTTTTATTTATGAATTATTGTTTGCTGTTAGTTATTGGTGATATTTCTTGTTTCTATTTTTCATATAATATATTGTAATCCCTGACTTTTTTAGTGAAGTACTTTAATAAATATAGATCTTAATGAATCTTTTGGAATGATCTATTAAGTTCAATTCCATTTGAAGAATATACTTTAAGGAATTATATAATTAGAATTTAATGTTTAATTTATTTATGTACATTTAGTGTACAAGCACAAATTCATAAAATTTCGCAAAAAAATTGTGTTATATATAAAAAATATACAGTTAAAAATTAAATTAAAATTTTGTAACATTTATATTATAGGCAGCTTGTAAATAAACATTTTGACCAAGATTCCGAAACGTAAATCGATCATTATTTAAAGAAGTAGAATTAACCCGGGATATTCAAATAATAAATTAAACTTTTTAAATTAATTACAGAACCGGTTGAAGAAAAACAGAACATCTCAATAAACATAGAATAGGATTTCAATTATAAATGAATTAAATTTAAAAAGGAAATGTATTTCTCTTCGTGAGACAAAAAATAAATTTCACTGTCAATGTAGCTCGTCTTAAGAATAAACTTGAAATATTCTAGCTACAACACCACTCCACTGTTTAATGCTAATCATTATTAGTACCACAATGAAGAAGGTTTAACCATCAGCGCTTCACCAACATCTGTAAACGTTTCTATTTTATCTTTACAATAATTTTGCAAAGGTAAATATCACGTTGTAATAGATCGTCAAGGCTGGTAGAAAATTTTCATATTCTACGGTTGCCGATATAATTTGTTAAACCCTAGAACGCTAGTATGAGTTTGTTGGATACTAGAACGCGTACTCGAATAACATATTACACAGGTTGTAATATGTTATTGTTAAAGGAAAGGAATTTACGTGATTGTAAATAAAATTGTAAGAATGTAAAGTATCGTCAGTAAGAAATGTGTATTGCGGTTGGCCGTGTGATTAATATTTAACGAAAGATATCAGTAACAAATAAGCAAACGGGCGCCAAGACAGGCGAGGGTTTCGAGTCGTCTTTGGGAAAAGACGTATTTCACTGTCTGATATGTTTTCAAGTAATTTCAAGTATTGCAGTGTTTCACAAGAATGAGAAGTTTTTGAATGACGCAGTAACGTAGAGAGGGCAAAATTTTGAGGTTAATTTTTTTTTTATTGATTCATGTTTCGATGAAAAAATACCTTTTAGTTACATAGATAACAATTTTAATTCAACATTATAGTACCTATTGGATGCTTAAGATATTCTAATATGTTTCATGAAGCGTTTTTTAGAACAAGTCCTCGCCTAAATGCTCCGAAAATAAGAATGGTTCTACTATACAATGGCAGGTTCATTAACAGTGATGTGTTCTGTGTTTCTTTAAACTGCTTCAAATAATCTATAAAACTGTGCATGACGACACATATATGCATGCACAACGTATATGGGTTGAATTATAATTAATTATTATGGATGTGGTGCTGCCTATGTGTCTGTTGGTATCATATGTCTTCTCAAAAATAAATACCACCATCTCTAAATTGTTCTCGAAACGGCAACAGTAGCGGGACGAATGGAATTCGATAGTGTTTAGTGATGAATCCCAATTATCTTTGTGGCACCATAACGGTAGAATTAGGGTGCTTCGGAGATCTGGAGACCAACGAAGAGTGCATTTCTTGCCGGCATTTGGGACACTGTCACTTCTGCTTTTAGTCACTATTAGTACTAATTTGTGGTTACCGAAGAAGCCTGTCCTGGAGGCCGTGGCATTACGCTATTTGCAGATCATTGTCAACGGAATATTGCAAGATAATGCTCGGCCTCAAACAGCCCAACTAACTAAGCATTTCTTTACCGAAAACAATGTAAATTTGCTCCTGTGGCGTGCGAGATCGCCAGATCTCTCGCGTACAGGAAATCCGGTTTCCGCTACCAACCGAAACGAGTTATGGCACCAAGTCTCTGCAGCTTGGCAGGAAGTACTCCAAGAAACCATATCTATTTTAGTTAATTCAATGCCTAAGTGCTATTGGCGCTTTTGATACTAATAAACATTGTTTTGCAAAAATATTTTGGTAGCGGGCAGTGTAAATAGATATTTTAACTGAAAATGGATTTCAAGGAAATATATATAGGTAAGGTCTTATTGGTCGAGTTGCCGCTGCATATATATGACATCGTATTCAAGATTTTTGTTTTTTAAAATCCTTCTCGATATCCGCAGAGAGGTTCCCCTTCTTTCACACAAACATAAAAATAGGACCAATTTCGCAGCGAAACAGAAGGAAACGGAAAGAAATTTCTTAAATTTATTCTTTAATATATTACCGAAAAGGAGACGTTTTAGGAGGCACAATACGCCGCCCGCCGTAAATAAATTTCTATAAAACAACGTGCGGATAGCTCGCGTACGCATCGGTATGTACCCACCCTGCCCACACATGTAAACCAAGAAATAGGCGAGAAAATACGACGAAACGTATGTTTAGTATGCCATAAATGTTTTATATTTCGCGAAACACCTACGTAGCACGGTTCCGCCGCCTGCTTTCGCGGCGCCCGTACGTACGTAATTCGAGAGGAATGCAAAACGAGAAGAAGGACGCGCCTGTACGGCATCAGTTGGGCCGCTTTCGGCGCCGCGTGCGGGGGAAAAAAGATGTGATTTAGGGCTATTAATATCGTGAAGTTTTTATCCCCTTTTTGATATTTCGAGAATATATATGGCACAATATCTCTCTTCTACGGTGCCGTGAGAGATCCTCCCTTGCACAAAGACGCACATATACGAGACGCAGACGCGCTCATATTACTATTGCGAGAAGTGAACGCGTCCGCTGATAGAACAAAGGAGAATATTAGCGCCCATGTGATTTATTACGGACGGTGACAGGGCGAATGTTAGGCGTAAAATGCAATGAAAGGGAACTCTTCACGACGACTACGTCTCTAGCGGGAGCAGCTGTGGGCTGTTTTTTTTCGCGGAACTTTTCCAAGGAATTAGGCTCATATTAGTACAAGCTTTATATTGTCACTTGGATGGATACGACGGTAATTGCTCTTTGGAGTAGATTCTTAGACATAAAGACCAAACAAACAAAATAAAATACACATATTTATTTTGGTTTGTAATAATTTTCATACAGTCGTTATAATTTCCGTCAATTGCGATGTTTTTGGTTGTATCGTTAGATAGTTATTAGTAAATACTTCGAAGCAGATAATTGCTTTATTTACAATTTACTTTTTTGCTTACACCACTGCAATTCACCATGTGAAACCAAAGAATCTCTCACAAATAAAACTCTGACCCAATCGGTAAATTTCATATAGAATGGCATAAAATAAATATCCATCATAATAGAAAAGCGGGTAACAAAAATTTATGCCCGAACGTACATTTACAAACGGACTCACAACAACAATAAAATTCATAAATAAATAGAACGCTTCCGAATCCACCTTTATGTTACGTAGTTTCGACGAGATATACGTATTTCTTTAAGTGTTATTGGTTTCGTAAAAGTATCCTTCCTTTCCTAAAACGTTTATTGCAAGTATGCGTTTAGGAGGAAAGCGGTTTTTCTATTTTTTTGTTTTGAATAGTTATGTTATTTATGCTTATGTGTATTGGAAATGTGAGTTGAATGCATTAAACTTGAAATGCCTTTCTAGCAATGAGTATGCATGGAATTCGTAATGAACACAGCGTTTGTCGATTGTTTTTTTAAAAGGATTATTGAGTTCCGTTTACACTTCTTCAAGGACTATAAATAAGTATGGTAAACTTATGTTCGAATATGGATTAAATATTCTAATAAAAGCCCAGCATGTATTTATGTATTTTCACATCTATTAAGTTCTAGAGGAAACTTACTAACTAACATGTATACGTACAAATCGTTGTAAAAAAAAGAACGGATTATGCTCTCCGATTCTTGTGTTGTAGTGGTGAACTTTATAATTACATAAATAAGTATGCCTATTAGCAAATATGCAAGAAGCTGCCTTAAGAGTATATATGCACGGTAGAGGAAGTATATTTAACTCTTGAGGTTTACACGAGTCCCTAAAGTATGCGCCCACAACGCCGCGGGTAAGTGCTTTCTGTGATATAAAACATGGTGTGCCTCAGGTGATGATCCCCATGATAAAATTCCGTAGCAGTTGCGATTGTATCTCAGCGTAAAGAAATTGAGTGCAAGTTGATACTTGTAATCGTAGACAGCGAAGCAAGTAACCCCTGCTATATATTCTATTTATTAAGGTGCTGTTATTTAGATATAAAAGTGGACTGAAAGGATTTTACTGTTTCTCTGCTATGTCGTTTCTCCGTCCGATTCCAGATCATCCGAATTAACACTGTCTTGTGTGAAACGTCATAATCGTCCTTTTCTCTGCACTTAAGATTAATTTGTTTCGCACAAAGCAGTCGCTTAGAGTCACCAGCAAGTGACTTCTCATGATCTACAAGAACTAAAATATCAATTGTACTGCTTCAAAACATCTGTCCTGCCGGTGCGCTTATGAAGACTAGACCGGTGAATTATGCATAGCCATCATGAACAATAAATAATATACATTTTATCTAAGTACGCTGCTAGAATAGGTTCGATAAAGCATGTAGTTCAATTTTATTCAGTAAGTGTATCTCCAGCTAACGAAGATCCTGAGAATCCCGAGAAAGCGGGAACATAATTCATCTTCGCCCTGTATTCTAACGATTACTAATTCTCTACTATGTAACTTCACCCGCTAAACACTTCTAGAACAATTCTACTTAACGTAAAATAATATTCTCGTTATAATGAGTCATTTGATAGAATCCGGGATTTTATATACGTAGCGTAAAGAGGACGGGTTACACACCAAATTACGAAGTTAGTTTTATAGAATTTATTAATCGTTCATAACATTTATTTAAATTGTTGAAAATGTGTTAATTACCGACAATAGTAAATTTGAAAGTTTTCCGATGTTAACAAGGTCGCCATCGATTTTACAGCTAATTTACCGAATTCGTTTTTCCAATAGAAATTCCTTCTTAGGGTATCCTGCGGCAGATGTACTTGGATGTAGATCAAGTACATGTTCTGTTGAAGTTAACGTAGCTAAAGCATTTGCACCTCGAGGATTCCTCATTTTGCCAACGAATCACCATTTGTTACATATGCCATTTTTTTTTCAGAAATTCAACAAAACGTGAAATACAGACGGAAGATAAAACGTAGCTGAGATGAAATTTAAAAGGAACATCTTTAAAAAGTGATTTCCGGAACAAAATTCTTCCACCAAGAAATTGTATACATACATTACTCGCGTAAAATTAGAATGACACGAAAACAAAGCTTCCGACGTCGACGGCAATAGCATCGCGAGATCTTAATTAAGGAGAAATTATACAAATTTAATGCCATTAATTTCGGGCTCGTTTTATTACCGCGTTTATTGTGTTTTCGAGAGAGACACTACAAGGTCAGCGACTCGCTTGCGTGGGTGACAGTATAATACTATCAGAGTTGCGAAATGTTCGCGTTTGAATAAGCTCGGTAGATATATATCACCTTGCCACATAATGGCCTATTAATATCATTTGTTCTATTCGTATGGTTCTGCGTTTTCCAACGTTACAAGGTTACCTCAACTCCATAATACCAGCATCCAACGTGGATGTGCTTGCGTGTATGAAGGTGTGGAGTTAGGAGCCTGGACGTTCCTTGGTAACCGAGTACAATCGTCTGTAAATGCCGCTTTCGACATGAAAGCAAGTAGCATTGTACACGTATGATTAATTTTAAGATGAATTACAGGGAATGGTTTTCTTGACTTGAAGCTGGATGCTGGAACAGACCATCTTATTGAAAATTCCTCCTCGAAACTAGTTAATTACATAGTATAACCAAAATTACTTACCCGAACATAGTGACCTAACATACTTCTGACCTATTTAGCAAACGGCACAACTATCTTCTTGACTTTGAAATCCGTACTGTATGTATAAAATTTCACTTTCTGTGAGGAAAAGTACAGCAGTTCGACATCCCTTTTAATACTATTGGTGCGAATGAACTATCGAATTCCACAAAACGTAATTCTGGCAAAGAAATATCTTCCTTCATAAAAACTGTTCAGCAACCAAAACACTGATACATTATAAGCAAGCCTGCAGAAACGAGTTGCGCTTCACCAAATTAGCAGATCTGTATTCGTATTTGTTCGACTGATGAGAATGTGTTCGTGTTGACTAGAAATACTGGATTAACTCGATCAAAAACATCAATATGGTAGTTACATGATGGTACATAGCACTGCAACCAAAGTACACAGTTTGCAAAATGTACTTACAAACAAGAAGAAAATTGGTTTCATCATGCATTAAACGCTTTCGTGTTAATGCGAGGGTTGACTTGTTATTTTTGTACATAAACATAACAGTAAACAGTAGATCGACTTAAAGTGCTTTACTGTTTTTCAAAGTATCCTCTACGAAAATTAATACACTTCTTATTCTAACTAATCAACTGTTAAAGCAGCACGCTGCTCATCAGTTGTAACAGCCAAGATTGCCATTTTGCATCGACTGCTTCTTCCGGTGACTGGAACCATCGACCACGCAGACCATTCCCGATTCTAGGAAACGTGAAAATATCGCTGGGATGGTGCTTTGCTGCTCTAAAAGCTTGCACTTTCATGGTGCAGAATAATTCGCCATTGTGGGTTGGGTCTTCGGAACACGGCAATCATTTGATCATTTGATAAACCAGGGATTGTATATCAATCGTCGATCTTCTAGAGGAGCTGTAGCAATATGGCCCGAATTTGAGACAAAAGTTGCTTCGACACAGTTCAGGAACGAACAACTTTTGTTGGCTTTGCCATACCCTGAAACACCGTGAAGCACATACCCAGCGAATAGACGTTTGGTTTCGGGTTCGTTGGAATAAACCCATAATTCGTCGCTGCTCACGATACCAAACATTTTCTAAGCTTCCGTTATTGTACCGACTCACAAGTTTTTTGACACCAATTAGTTTCTCTTATTCTTCAGGTAAAAAATATGAAATTCGACGAGGAACTAACTTTTTCAAAGCCAATTCATCATGTAGAGCTTTTTGGATTGAAGTCTTTGAAATGTGGAAAGATGTCAAAATTTCACAATATGTCACATGTCGATCTTTCGTAATTAGTTGGCCCATAGCGGCGACGTTTTCGTTGAGTAATTGCTGTCTTTGGTGATCCTGTCTTGGGATCGTTGTTAATACTGGTGCATCCACATTGGAAGTGGCAGTACCAACGAGAATTGTTGACCAGGGTGCTTCATTATCATAAACAGAAATCAACTCGCTGAGACATTGTTGCAAAGGTAATTCTCTTCGTTGCAAATCAGTAATTGGGCGAACATTTTCACGGCTCAATTCCACTTTTCGAGTGACTTGTCAGTTTTAAATATTTGCTGTGGCTGTAACACTTGCGTACTTTGATTTTTGGACTTAAGTTCAATAAATATCGAAGTTTTCCACGACAGCAAAGAATTTACCAATCACGCCCTTGAATTACTTGTGCTAGGTAGTTCCTCTATTAAAAAGCGAATGTTTCGTCGGAATTAACTCAGTACATTATAAAAATCATTAATATTAATTTAAAACACATTAATTTGAAATTCGCTAATAGTTTCCATACAATTCAAACCTGAAACTCTGAATTCAACAAATTAAATTATTAATTGCTTATGTTAACAGGTAAACAATGTTAATTTTTTAGTTTAAGTAGTACCACAGTAATCTCCCAAAGAGCAAATATTATTGTGAGTGCAAAAAAAAGAAACCCGTATTCAATAGCGACAACACAACACCTGTCGTCGCCTTCGATAAGAACGAGCCATCCGCAAAGCATAGAGTGAAAGAAAACAAAATACCAATAAAACCGGAACCAGAATTGCATCGCAAATATCTTTGTCACTCTCTACAAGGACTTTACAAGACTGAGAAGCATGCATGCCAACAACAACTGAGAGTAATGTGTATGTATGAATCGCAGCGCAACCATTGATTTTATTGAAAGAAGCAGGGAACAAAAAAAAACCGACGGTGATAAGTGCGAAAACAGCGCAGAGAAAAATGCGCTCTCTTTTATTTATCATTCTTTTCTTCCTGTTACGTACGCTCCCTACGAAAGGCGGCGCATAATAAAGAAAGATGACGACTGTTTGTAATACGTAGTTTTAACGCTAATGATGCTTATCCGTCCGCACACAGATGCACACACCGATATGCTTTAGCGAACGCTTCTGTATTCGCGTAAAGAACTATTACTCAACTCATATTCGCGCAGATCAAACAGGATTATAATGGATGCTTGAAGTCTTTTATGGCGCCTTTCTGCGGAGAGCATATGTGGAGGATATCGATTTTTAAAGCCGCTGATATCTAGATATTTATTTCACTAGTTTAGTAAGGACGATCTACATGTAGCATTATTATAAAAAAACGGTTATTATTTCTGATTCGTACAATATCCTCAAAGGCGAGTTCTTCTGCATATTTCACAATATTTGGTACAATTCTTGATCTGCTATGTATTAGACTAATTGCTTGCAATATCGTGTTTTACTTCTTTATTGCACCGTAGTTAACAGAGGAATGTTATTGGTTTAAATAGACCTTCATAAATACATTTATAAAATTTTAACGCAATACTCTAACAATTTAGTGGTGGTGCATTTTTAATTGCAGCCACTGTAGTAAAATCGTAACCAGTTGTAACAAGGAGAACAACAACAAAAAACAATACTGCAAATACAGTAAAATAAAGGCAATACAATCTAAGTCTCTCTCTTAGAAACAATAACCAAAAATAATGCAAACATAGCTTCTTCATGGTATTGATGGAATTGCTTACTTCTGCCTACCCGGCGTCCTTAGCGTGAGAAAGCCTTTTTGGTTATTGTTTCTGGGCATTTTCTAATGTGTTGTGTTAATACATCGTGGTAAGCCTGTGGGAATCACTTGCATGTGCAATTTCCCAAGGCGCTCCTGCGCACGCTATCTCGTGTTAGCTAGTCCAAGAATTACGCAAAAGATGGCTTGAGGAACAGTACGGTTTCTGTACTTCCAAGCTCATCGTTTCGAAGGGAAGTGGTATGAATTGTAAAACAAGTAGCGGCGTGAGTTGAAGAAAACGCCGGGTGAGTAGAAAAATGTCCGTGAGCTAGTGCCTTTTCCTCTCCCCACATTGTGCCGTTCCATTAACAGCATGATGAAGCTATATCAGCATTATTTTTTTTACAAGGAAAGTTTCTAGACTATTAATTTTATTATTGTTTAAATTAAGCGCAACAATTGAACAAACCATATTTGAATAAACCTGTATCGCAATGAAAATGGATAACAGTAATAATTAGTAAACTGGTTGCAATAAAAAATGCGCCGCCTCTAAATTGTTCGAGCATTTCGTTAAAATTTTATAACGCGTAATACAATGGTGACGCCACTGACGTCGCTTACTCATGGCATTTCGATTCTACTTATGATTTAGGTAACTCTTGAACTCGCTAAAAATTAACACAAAACATTAAAGCTAAAAGTTTGTTTCTCGAAAGCTTTATTATGGTAATACCAACAGAACGAAATATGTCGTACATTCAGCAATTCGGTTGCGAAAACAATATACCGCCAACGGAAATTTTGCCAGCGTACAAACGTGGATCTAAAAAAAAACATAGTCAAAGCTTTGTATACAATTTTACTGCTTTCGAAGGGTGCGCAACCATTGTGGTGATATATTACAAGTAAAATCCATACAATGAAAATCACGTTTATTTAATATAGCTGGTTTTGAGGGCTTCAATTTTCACTTCAGCAAGTTCGTTGAAGGAACACGTAGAAAGATGCATGTATATTTTATACCTCAACTGGCAGTTTCTGATCGATAGCTCAACTTTAGCACGAGCATATAACGAGCGAATTAAGAATATTAAGTACTTCATTTAGAACACCGACAGTACATGGCTGTCTAATTGGTCATTAAACGCTTAATTGCTTTATCTCTCACGGTTTAAATTAAAATTAACATTTAATACACGGCCATTACAACGGACATCGTTTAAGATCCTGCCGTTAATGCGCTTGAGTATTAAAATGGGTCAAGTATATAAGTAGACGACGACCTATTTGAATATTCAAAGAGTGCTGCAAACGCAGACGGAAAAATGAATAACGAATAAGTCCTTTATTCAAGTTACGTTGTGTCATGGTCTTCATCCTTATTAAGACGCTTTTAAAATACAGTGCAAAATAGTATGTTACGCCGTGTATTTTGTACTAAAGAATTATATGCTTTAGGAAAGATCAAAAACTTGTTCACCTTGCCGTTTATATAATTTGGTCCCTTTAAAAAAATTGCTATGTTGAACTATCGAATTTTTTTAATTTAGCACCTTACTCCATACTTAGACAGTTTATTGGAAATCAGAATGTTCCTTTGATCTGTTTCCTTTTCTTGTTAAGGCTTCTATTTTCTTTCCTCCTATCTTCTAGACTTTTTAAATTCTTGTGGGTTATTAATGTTGCTTGTTGAAAGCTGTTGTTTGAGAAATAATAGCAGAGTAACATACAGGACTTCTCAGCACTTGTAAAAGCCACTTTCAAATTCGTAATCCACTAAAATAATGAGTAACTATTCGCCATACTGCATATACCAAGGACTGCTACTAGTTCAAAAAGCGTACCAAGTCAGTTACACTTGGAAGCATTCCTTTTATATGAGAAAAAAATTAGGGTAATTTGGCCTTAAGAAGCTCCTGTTGTTTTTAATTTAAGCAGATAATACTTTAAATTAAGTAGAACACATCAGAAAATGCCTAGAAACAATAACCAAAAAATATAGTGCTAAGATAGCTTAGCTTCCTCATGGTATTAATGGAATAATTCACGGCAAACGCAACAAAAGGAGAGAAAAAAATTACACTAACACACGGACATGTTTCTGCCTACCCGGCGTCATCAGCGTGGTTTCGAGAGTAATTTTTTATCTCTACCTTCTATCGTTGTTACCTCACAGTTAATGCCACAACTTTCAAAACGACAAACTCGATATTTCTTGGCGCCCTCCAGTGCCAAAGAAACGCCTGCCTGCCGTTTAGGAAGCAGCGACATAAACCGGCATAAACCAGATTCGCCATCTCGTGTTTAGCAGTCAGAGAACTGCTCGAGAGATGGTTTGGGGAACAGTACCCGGTTTATGTCGCTGCTTCCTGAATGCCAGGCAGGCGTTTCTTTGGCACTAGAGGGCGCCAAGAAATGTCGAGTTTGTCGTTTTGAAAGTTGTGGCATTAACTGTGAGGCAACAGCGATAGAAGGTAGAGATAAAGAATTACGCTCGAAACCACGCTGATGACGCTGAGTAGGCAGAAACATGTCCGTGTGTTAGTGTAATTTTTTTCTCTCCTTTTGTTGCGTTTGCCGTGAATTATTCCATTAATACCATGAGGAAGCTAAGCCATCTTAGCATTATATTTTTTGGTTTAAGTTAAGTAGTTGATTATTAATTAATTTTAAATTGATTTGAATTCAGTATCCAAACACTTACTTCTTGACAAGGCTGGAGTTGAGTTTTGCTCAAAATGTACAAAAAAAAAACAAAGGGAACTGCACTATTGAATTTATAACATAGTAAAAATTTCAATTGATAAAATGTAAGTGGCATGGAGGACTCTACACTTGCCCATCTACATCAACCGAGTGTAGACGGTGTTCCTCCTTAATCGACCCTAACAGGAGGATTGCGTCTTGGTAGACTTTCTGTGAAATTCTAAATACTTCCCAGCTTCGTCTCGGCTGAGTAACATAAATGTTCTCGCATGAACTAGACCATAGAGTCACCCGAGACTTGTAAGATTTCTACACGTGCTTTGGCAGCCTCGAAAGATAGGTCTACTAAAGAATCCAGTGAAGTGTGCTTGTTTCTCGTTCTATGTGTATCAAGGGCATCGTCTACCTTGCTGCCATCAATGTATCCTCGGGTCCAGGTGAGGGTCACTCTGTTATTTTCACCCAGAATATTAAGATTAGGAATTTTCTGATGTATACTACGAGTTTTTACAAAGTTCTCCTCAGTTTGAGAGCTCACGCTGCAGCTTAGCTAACAGAGAAATATTTTTCGATCTGTGCAGAGGAGCATCCTGATTCTCTCGGCTGTACTTTAGGTTATCAAGAGATCAACCTCTTTGTACACTTTCAGTTATATTTTGATCTTGTGTAAAACAAAATTAGGGACAACATGAAAGTGGTTAATGCTAGTAAAATAAAAAGATTAGCTCTTATACGGGTTTTCCTGGATACGTTTCAATTTCTTTTCTTCTTTTTAGATATTTTTATATTTATATAAATACAAGAAAATAACTTCAGTTTTTAGTTGTAACCTTCATATTTTACCCGTTCAACTTTATCCTGATTTTCAAATATTGGAAAGCATGAGATAACGAAAAGGAAAGTTACGAATCTCATCTACTGAAGCGTCTTTTTCTTCTTCGTTTATCAAAGTTACCTTGAAACTTTATACTGTTCATAAACCTACATCAAGGCGTAGACTCTTTACCTAAACACATCGACCTTACCTCGCACACAGCTCGCATTTACCAGTTATTTAATACTTATTTGTAGCCTATGTTTGCCCTGCTTTTTGGAATGCCGCTAGAGCGTGTAACTTTACACCTTCCGCTTTTAAGGAACGGGAATCATGGCTGTTGTTGCCGTTCCTCCTCCCATCCTTTCGTAGAGCTAGCGGATCGATTTTTACACGCGGTCTTCTTCCCGATAACAACAGCACCACCGATCCAAGAAATCATGGCCGGCGTATTTACTCTGGTCCCCGCGGTGGGACCATCTTACTCTACGAGATTCTGTGTACGTAAGCGTTTTGAAAGTAGAATAAATAGCGAGCGGAGAGAACGCAGAGTGCAGGCAAGCGAACACTGAAGGATATCATCGAGACGGTGGCGACCAATATCATAGCAACGGTCAACAAGCAATCGTAATTGAAAGGACCGGACCCCAAGGACTTATTCTATACGTACTATTTAATTTTTGCTTGTTATTCTTGAGGAGAAGCTCCCTCTTTGGATTTCGATCTTGTTGATGTTTAGATTGCGACCCGTGATGATCCTTGAGTTGCTTGCTTTGTGTGTACAAACAAAATAAGATTTACCTTTCGCATTAAAAGATTAAAGAATGTTGTTTTTATAAAACATTGTAATTTTTCATATGATTTGGAAGCTATATTGGAGTCTTTGGAAGATTTACAGAATGTATTGCAAATATGCAAGTTGTTCGACATACTGAGGTTATGCAAATTCTGAAGGTAAACTAAATAAATTGCTCCTATGTCTTGCGTCAAGAACATTAATCACATTAACAATCCTTCTTTAGAAAAAATGATTGTTGAAATTAGTTTACGTAAATAGGATAATATGTGCAAAACCATTATAAAAACAGAATGATCCTGAATTACAGATTCATAGCAATAGTTCATTTAAAAAATTTGTACTGTTTCACGTAATAGAAGAATTGATTCATTATGCTTAGTGTCAAATTCTTCCAAATAAATTGGAGTTTTATGGGATTTAAAGCAATGTAAGGAACCTTATAAAGTAACATCTGGCAATTAGGGAATAGGGAACGTTTTCAAATAATAGTCGTCTAGTGAGCTGCGAAATTCTTCAATGCTCAATTTTACGTCTAGCGCAGTTTCTAAAATCCTGCATAAGGCTCAAAAAGTATTGCTGTTAATTCGGCACTAAGGAAGAGCGCATTTTTTACATTTCCAGGCTGACTATGACTGCACTACATAAGATATTTCACTTAGTTGTAATCAGCTGCAAATTGTAATTTTTTGCTAGTATGTGACTGTATAAGTCCATATCGCAAAAAGTACAGCTTTAGCGTGCTCTTACTTTTGCAACAGCTAGTTTCTTTGAAAATAATTTTCCAAATGAACTATAAACAAAGTTAGTTAGGTGGAAGTAATAAAATTTAATTCATCCATTTAGTAGAGTAAAACTTTCTAACCTAAACTTACACTTAGTAGCGGCAATATTACTTTTTAGTATTTTGTAAGAGCACATAACATTTTTTACATTATAAAATTGAAGAAGTGGTATTAGCACTTTATGAGCGAAAAGCCATAAAGTATCTGTTAAACTACAATAAAATCGCACAAAGTAGTCGATAAATCATAATAAATATTTTATGGGGTTATCTTCATAAAATCTATTGCGAAAATATTATTTTTAAAATGTAGATTTTAATCATCTTTGGGTGTGCCGGTTTTTATTTTTCTTTTAAATTAAACACTACATTTTACGTTTCGTAATTAATCTGTAATCTTTTCCGAAAATTGTTACAACATTTAACTATAACACAAAATGTTTGGAATTTTGAAAACTTTTAAAATTGGGATAAAATTAAATAATATCTCTCCTATTTCTTTTTTGTTTTTCCCTTTATCGCAAAACCAATGGTTATTTTTTTATGTGTAACTGTTTGTATTATAAGTAGGACCATTAACTTCTTCATAATCATGTTTTAAAACGATTTATGTAAGACTGTCCTACTTCTCAAACGATCCATCTTAAAACTACTCCGCAATATATATATTTTTTAATCAAACTCGTAGATTCTGTTTACATCTTTCCTCTCAATATTTCACCTCTGTTCGCAACAAATAGGGCAATACATTTTAGCGGCAACCGAGCAAAGTATTACCGAAAAAAGAAACGTGTCAGCACGGATGATGGATAGTGAAATTAAGGAATTTCTGCAACGCCTCAGACAAATAGCTATCAATTATATTTTGTTTGCCCCTGTTGCCAAAGTTTAACATACACGCTTCACGTGCCACGTGCATGGCAGCACGAAATCTTATCTTAAATGTACGTCCATATGTGCATGCGGATTGAGATTTTGATCTATGTACCTACCTAGTGTAAGTAGAGTGTAAGAATGAAGTATTCATAAATTTCCACTATATTGTTTGAGTTTGAATAGAAAGGCGGTAACAAAGGAATTGCCCAGGCATAAATGGCAAAAAAATGATACCTGAAAACTACAAACTAATTGACTACTAATATGTTAGATAATTGAAAACAAATCAGCCTATCTTTGTTAATATTGTGTATCTTGTAAATTTTTTAATTTGAACGAGCTCGTAACAAACTTCGACAGAAAATTTCACCAACATGCTTTCAAATGTACGACAGGAATTTTATTAACGACTAAAACAGCGTCTACAAAAAAACAGGGATTATTGAGCATTATTGACTTTTGAATTTATTGATGCTAATTATTTCCTAAGAATTCTGTCTTTGTGTATGAAGCATTTCTTTTTTATTTACTGATTTGTAAAATAATAGTTCCGGTTATTGCTTTTATTGGGCGATCGACACAGTTCGGCTTTAATTTTAACGTTTTTATTTTAGAATTCAATTTCAGTCAGTGAGATTTAAGTAGTAACAAGCGGTTGTTTACTTTCTAGCTGTGTTTTTACTTTAATTTTTATTTTTAAGCAATTCTTTAGCAAAACATACTTATTTATTTCATGATTCTGTTACTTTCAGCCGGAGATAATTCCTTAAAGTTACGATCTGTAACTTACACTTAAAGTTATTGGGTTTCCATTTGTGTGTGTAAGTTTTTTACTAGACTTGGATAAGTGAATCAACTATCTATGTTGTCTCTATGTATCTCCAATTGGAAAGAGAAAACTGGCGTAGATATCTCACAAATCTTTAATCAAAAGTATGGCTACCGGTTTCGTGAATTCTACATTACCAAGCAAAGAAAATCAGCCAGAATAAAATTGAAAAAACATTAAGCTGAAATAAAATCGGTTCATTTTTTAATACATTAAAAGCTGCGTATAAATAATATTTGTAAACAAGGATATTACACCAGTGCATTTCTTTTCCTGATGATGAAACTCGTAGCAATATTTTGATTAAAGATTTGTGCGATATTTAGGCCAGTTTTTTCTTTCCATTTGGTTATATTATTACTGTTTGAAAATCGAATTTTGTATTATTGGTAATATCAACTTTATTGATAAATAAATTTGGTTAACTTTACGTAGTTGTCTTCAACCGAAGCTAAAAAAAATCACCGATCCAAAATAAGACAACAGTAACGCTTTAAAAATAATTAAAACGTCTTTTAAA
The DNA here is from genome assembly GCA_902654985.2 of Oryctes borbonicus. NCBI lineage: Eukaryota > Metazoa > Arthropoda > Insecta > Coleoptera > Scarabaeidae > Oryctes > Oryctes borbonicus. Next base: position 396,922 of record LR736857.1, on the reverse strand, counting down.
ATTATAAAAAGGATAATTGCCATTTGTTGAAAAATTCAATCAAAAATTACAACAATGAAGATTCAGCTGTCACATATTTTGCAAAATATTTAACAATTTTGTTTAGCGAGTAAACTTGAACGTTACATCGTTACGGACAAACATCAAATGAAGCACAGCTCCTCTACGCTAATACTCTATGAAACGTACGGATATTTACATAAATATATTAGGTGCCGTCATTTACAAAAGAGAACCTGAACAATACATAATACGCGTAATGTTGAAGGCACTACTATGCGGTTAAAGAATCTTAGTTTCCGGGTTGAAACCGCGTCAGTCTGCCGACGTTTCGCTCCCAACTACATAGACCCTCCTCTGGACTGCTACATATTGTATCGCTGCTGTGAAAAGACCTTGCCTTTTATTCGATTCGGGAGTTTATTAATGGACAGGTTCCATTTTCTGTTTCAGTTTGTAAGTTTCAATATGTTATTTAACCTCTTACTTCATTGTACATTTTATTTATGTTGACGCATTCACTCTATATTTCACAATGAATACATCCTCTGATTGTAGGTCTTCTTAGAAGCAAACGAATATACATCAAAAGGTTTATGTCCCCCTTACACTCCCAATTTGCCTGATTGTTTACCAACCTCCCAGCATTGATTAGCAATATTTTATGTTCAGTCATTCAATTTTAATTTGCCCAAGAACCGCTCGCGTCTACGCCCAACGCATTTGAACAACAGTTAAAAGTTTACTGGATGTGATGGATGTATCAGAATAAAAATAATAAAACGCATTATATATCCTCGTCACAAATCTATCCCGTTTTTATTTATATAGCTGCCGGAGCCCGAAGCATCGAGACGGCAATGTCGAACCGGTAGTTTTATTGCACCAATTTTGTAATGGATTGCCTAGATGATGACATCCAGCTACATATAAATCTCATTCTCTCTCGGTTCGATGGATCGAAAAGAACGTTTATTTGTCAAGCGGTGATAGACAAGAGGCGCTATGGTTGCCGCCGTTAGTTAGGTGGAGGAAAAAATACGAGTAGGAAGAGGAATTGTTTCCCGTTTTATTTCATCCGAGGTGATTGTAAGTGGAAAACATCGTCGTATGCTCGTCACTCTCCGGGAACAACTGATAAGTTTAATTACTTTGGCGATCTAATTGCTTTTCTTCACTTTAGATTACCGCATTGGTTTCCACTCGTCACGGCATCTTGTCAAGCAGGTACACATATGTACGTGGAAGATAAAAATAGTTTCAGATTTCTCAAATTTTTTAAATTGGGTCACTGCATTATTGCTCCTGGTGTCTTTCAAGTTTCTAAAACAAGGAACGTTCTTCTGAAATCATCTGTATTTATTTTATTGTATTTTAATGGGAATCACTTCATCGACATACTGAAGGAAACACGTCTACTGTCCCTTTTTGAATTATGCGCGTTCTCCAAAGTGATTTTTTTTAGTACGCAATGGCGGTCATACTTTCATTTTAGAAATTCGTCCGTTTTACTGTCTCGAATAATTATTTTTAATTCCTGGAGGATAATTAGATAAGAACAATTTTGTGCAAGAATCTCTACCTCATAAATACCCCATTGTACGATTAAATTCCACCAATTTGCCTAAATTTTTTAAACGCATTGCAAATGTGGGTTAGATAGGTTATATCAAATTTTGATAATTTATCATTCTTATCGATCCTAAATTTCAATGGACAATACAATTGACTTCTTAATTCCGGCAACGTAATCGTAATGTCTCATTCACTACAATACTGGAGCAAAAAATAAATAGAAAGAAGTACATATTCAATGCCGATCACCGATGCTACACTTTCATTGTGAATGAAACGGTCGACGAGAAACACGAAACGAGTACTTGAATCTCTTCCGCTGTTAACGGCCGAATTTATCGCATCGTGTATTTCCATATTTCGACACGGCTTCGTTTGAAAATTAAAATGGGAAAGAGATGGAAAAGAGACCCGCACGAAAGCGAACAGGGGAAAGAGGAAGAACGAAAAAACGAGAAATAGGACCGATTTGCAATTCATGAGATGTCATCGGTACTAACGAGAAAGTTGTGTATTATTAACATGATCCTTTCCTGTCCAATTCGCCTACTACCCCGTCGTTCTCTCGTCGAAAACAATCTGCAATCTTTTGTGATGTCGAGCTTCGTCGCTGCGACGCATCTACATCGCGGCTTGAGGCCGTACTGTGCTGCGGGGTTGGATCAAGATCAGTATTTTAATTGAAGTGGATTTGGGGAATCGTCGTATCTGTTAGTTGGGAAAATAAATTGTTGGTAATGATGAGATTTAAAATTTAAATTGCGTCTGTCGTAGTTATGGCTCTTACGTAGTTGATTAAAGGGTAGCAAGCTTCGCACGTAAATTACTTTGTTACGTTTACGTGCTAACAAAACCTTTGCGTAGAAAAAGTAACGTACGCAAACGCCTACTCAAGGAATATGAATATACAAATTGTTATTCTCGTTAGAACAGGGAAGAATACATTAATATTTAACAAGGAGCATGAGAAATATACTGTTGAACAACAATAAACCAGGAAAATTTATGAAAGCGATAGTATTCGGTATGTCGCCTACGCATAAACTACCCAAATGGCTAGTACACTCTATAAAGGCAGGTATTATCATTTCTTTCTTTAAAGAATACCCTGGTGGAAATAATATCAATAATTAAAGGACATTTGATGATGATTGAACGATATTCAACTAGGAGATGGAGAAATTTTGTTGATTGGTGAGCAAAGTTCTCCACTTTCCGTGCGCTACACAAAATTAACAGAGACTAGACAGGTTCGTGTTTGGTCGACTCATGAGAATGGGAATAAACAATACACGAGTCTCTCTAATCTCTGCTAATTTCGTGAAGCGCACGGAAAGGTGAGAACTTTATTGACTCTTTCCAATCCTAGAAATCATAGAATATTTGGTCGGGTCTTTAGTACCAAAAAACATTATTGATGACAAAATTGCTGAATACAAAAGGTTATTTTCTTTATGCAATTAGAAGGTACGGCGAAGATCAATCCGCTGTCCTGCATAGCCAACTTATTCATGAGCAAATTTGAAACAGAAAAGATATAGGAGATCAAATATTTTCCCAGAGTCCGGCTTAGGTACATATTTTTGACGCTAAACCAAGAGCCTAGGGTTCCTCACGGCGCTTAACCCAAAATTCGAGATAATGAAAGCTTTGAGTTCGTCGTTAACATTTTTCCTAATAATAACAATTGTTATTATTAGGAAAAGCATATACTCCAAGCCCAGCTGACGTATTGGGCGTTTTTGCAAAACCAAGCGGTAAAATTTTGATAATCCCCAAACCTAGGTCATTTCACAACGTATAACAGTAAAAGCGTGCAGATTTCCTCGCATCTGTATATAGAGAGAAAATTACGTGGCAGTTGTGTTGTCTGGCGCAAAATCGCGGATTAACTCATAGGCAAGTCGTATTCCGGTAAACGACACGGGGGTCTTTGCCGTCGCTATCGTACGGTGCGCTCTGGGGTTGCGACTTCCACGTAGTCGCGCTTTGCAAATGTCCGCAGGAGGCGAAGAAGAAACGCTACACGCAGCAACAAAGAACGTTGGTTATAATTCTGAAATCTCAGCGTTTTATTTCGGGATTATCCGGAATACCCATAAAACTTCGTTTCTTTTATACGATGATATATGACTTCGGTTTACGATCCTGCGCGATTCTTAAGGATGTTATCTTAAACATGACAAGTTTTCTTACGCCGGCCGTAATATATTACCTTTTCGTGCGTTTCTACACTCCGTAAGTTGTGCGAAGTATCTTATTCCGTCATGGAATCAATTTTGACTTGCAGGTATTTAAGTCTAACGGACGTCGTAGTTTGCTTAGGTTTCTTTAATAAATATATGTAAGGTATGTAATATTGCTTGATTAATCTGTGCTAGATTGGATAATACTTTAAACCCCAACGACACTTATCCTCGTATATTTTTTTAAACACTCTACTGAGTTTTAATTGGTTTGGAAATATCGGAGATTCTTCAATAACTTGCGAAACTTTTTAAAGAAGAGATTTCCCAATTTATAGGTGTTAGCAAAAAATTACTTTTCACAGTTCGATTAATCCCAAAGCAACTGAGGAATACCCCCAACGTTTGTATTTCGAAGAAAAGATATCGTGGAAGGACGTTGACCGACGCGAAGCGACGTGTCGTTGTGTCCCTTGAAAGTGTCCAATTGGATTATTCCCGGTCAGTTCCCTTATTAGCAGCTGGCCGCGCGCCCTTTAACAATTGATTGACTACCATTCGTAGAACGGTCGCTCAATCTAATGAACTAATTTATGGCCGTGATCAGTAGTCAGACATTTTACATCTGGCTTAGGGACCGCCGTAAATGTATGCGAGCGAGCCTTTGAAATTTATGACCACCGGTTAATCAATAATTCCGAGATGATCCGTTAAACGGACGTAAAAGAGAATTTCAATTGGTCAGCAAGTACGGCGATCCGTGTACCTACATATACCTAATGCTTGTTTTTGGAATTAAATATAAATCGGTTTGAATTGATTAATTGGGGAAATAACCTTGCTGCGAAAGCTCATTTAAATCTTCTGTGGGAAAATTAGTTCTGTGTAGATTTCAAACGGAATAAAGGGTATATGAGAGTTTCCTTAATATTGATTGATTGAAAATAGTTATACTCTAGAAACCAATCTTCAAACTTCAGGTGGCAGTATGTGAGGATGAGGAAGTTGCACGAAATTTTATTTACTTCTGAAGTAGTATGTAGTGATTATTATCTAGTAATTTTCATTTATTATTTTATAAGAAAAAATCCTTAAAATTCCTTTTTTTTTGTTTCATTTCTAATCCTTAAAATTCATTTTTTTTTGGTTTCATTTTCAATCCTTAAAATTCATTTTTTTTTTGGTTTAGTTCAATGCAATGTATGTGTCTATTAAGGACGTAAGGGCGTAAGGACGACTATCAAGTATTTCGTTGTTTAGACGAGGATAAGTTAAATAATTGAAATTGTTCAAACCTAGAGATCATGGCAAAAAAAAAACTATATGTGTTCCTCTTATCTTATGAGATTTCGTGTAGTCCGTTTGGAGATGCTATTCTTGGAGTTCATTCGCATGATTGATTTGAAAAATGTTGTAACCAACTATTTTAATATTTTTCTGGATGTACAATTAGAGAATATTAGCCTGTAATCCGATTGCATCAAGCAGCAAGCCAAAAGGATTTTGCTAGACAAAATGCGCGTTGATTTTACACCTCGTTGGGCCATTACTATATAAAAAAGATCAATATCATTCTTAGTTTCAATATAGCACTAGCTGCAATTGTTTTTAATTTTTGAAAGTGTTAGGTACGCCGCTAGAAGACCTGAAAAAATCTGAAATCCGCCCGTTGAATGGTTTCTTAAATTTCTTTAGAAAATTTTCAATTCAACATATATATAGCTGGTTCACACAATGTTTTCTTATCCAAATTGAGTTTTTACAACCAATACAGTAAATTATTTTCGAGAAAGACTTAGTTATCCACATATATATGTTACCGAGATAGAGCCTCCCTAGAGTGAATTCAAATATCTCCTCATAGGGCATTTTTTTCTCGCTCTACGAGGAAATTATACTCTTCTTGCGGAAGGAGTTACCTTCCTATTTTATCCGTTCAGCAGTAAAATATTTCACTCCGAAATGGAGACTCCTTGAACGGGTAGTCGCTGGGGAACATTGAAAAGAGGTAAAGCGATGCTCCCTTGCGACTGAATCAACTTCGAATTTTTACGTGTAGATGTCGTGATTTAGGTAGTTTTCGTATGATTTGCATGGAAGTACTATACTTACGGACGAAGCTCATAGCATTAAATTAATGGAAGTGGAATTTACCTGTAACAGAAGAAAAATGTATCAGTATACTTATTATTGTTACTTTTTGGTACATTTTGTAGTTTCGTAACGAGCTTACGCCGAATGCTTGAGTAGAAATGGAAGCTGCCAGCTAATTTTGTTGTCACAGAATTTTAACTTCGTACATAATACCAGTCAACTTTGTTTCTTCAAGAAGAAAGCGCAAAACATAAAAAAAGACATTTCATTTCTTTACTTCTTTACTTTGGATGTTTCCAGACAATATCATTTTATGAATTTTACGCCAGATCTTTTCCCTGAAATTATAAATTTTTTTATTAGTAAATATTTCGCCAAAGTTTAAGCCAAATTCATTATTGTTACTTCTGCATATGTGATGAAACCGATTTAGAATAATGAAAAGGGTGTTTTACTTGATTGTTTGGACAACCGAAAAATGTAAATTTAAAACTTATTGCTTAAGTAATGTCTGTCTAATTACATACCAGGCTGACGCATTTACGACACTGACCATGGGGATCTTGCTTAATAATGAAGATAGAGGCTAGAACTAAATTTGACAAAATGTCGCTCGAGATTCTTAAAAAAAAAAACGAAAAATGCTTATTTATCGTATGAGACATTTATTTAGCCTTGAAGAGAATAACTAAAGGATTAAACAGGAGAAGGCTAACTCCTTAAAGCATTTTCCCAAGTTGTAAAGAGAATTCTTTGAAGGAGTAAAGAGGATTCTTCGCAGATGTAAAAAGAATTCTTCGAACTATGCTTCCAGATTAGATGTATTTCTTAGAAAATAACAATATCGTTAACAAATAGAAACATATAAATAGGACAAGCGACACAAGAGTAGAAGACATATAAAACAGGTAGGAAAACACGTAATTGTCGCTTTTATTTCTTTATTCTCTCTCTCGGAACAAATCTTGACAGAATTGCCGTCCTTGGTTCAGATATCGAAACTGGCGAGGTTCTGGTATCTGACGAACTATATCCTTAGCAGAATACTTGGCCGGACCAAAGAGATTGGGAAGTAAATCGCCGGTCGGGAAAATTCTTCGTAAAAGGAAACATTCTTGGTAGTATTGGAAATAACCAGAAATCGGTTGTGAAAAGGTAGTCGTCGAAATAAATAATAACGTCCATCTGAATGCCTTACTAGAGAATACTAAAGGGACGCTGAGGGTAACAAGAATTAATAAGTGCGATTAGCATGAGTCTGGAGTCTATAATGCTTATTGGTTCAAGCATTAGGAATTCCTATAGGTCATAGGATGGAACCCTGGGGTACTCCCACATCCGTAACTTTCATAGCCAAACTCCTTGGTTCCTATGATCGGAAAAAATTAGATGTGTTTTTGCTAATACTACAATACCCTAATTTTTTTGTGGTAGAACCTTCTGAAATACGCAATCAATTACTTCTGCCGGTTGTTTGATAACCTGTACTTCTAAACCACTTTCCACCATCCCAATTAGAGCTATGATTGTAGACCTTCCTGATCTATATTTATGTTGTGCCTCCGTTTAATTTAATGTAAATTTTTTTAATTTAATGTTCGAATGCAAGTATAATATGTTAGCTAACAGACAGGTAAAGTTTCAGGTGGCAGCGCAAGAAGTTTCAGACATTTAATAGTAATAATATAATCCGTACCCTCATATCCCTCAATTACGTTCTAAAATGATAGGAGACACTGGCTGGTCATGAGCTGTTATTGCACCTGCGCTGGTGGAGCGTCTCAGCATTTACTAAATTTGCAGTAAGGAGAACCGCGGAAAAGAAGAGAAAATTTTATTAAAGGAAACATTAAAAAGAACCGAACGTTTCATCTTGAAAAACGTGATTAAATAAGTAATAAGGTATTAAAGTTTTATTTCTTCGCCAAACATGGTAATACATTTTAAAGGAGAATTTTCATAACCATACTTAAACGGTAATTTCTTCTCATAAGAAAATTCCGTATGCATGCACAAGGATGCATGCCCTTATATATGCAGGAGAAATAAGAAATAAGAAATAAGAAAAGGAAACATGAAAACTAATCCTCGGCAAACATAAATATAACAGCATCCGGTGTACCATTCCAGATAAATTGTTAACCTTCCTATATGCGCATGCATTTTCAACAAGGGCGGACATTAAAGGGTATTTTACGCGAAAAACTGCAGCGATGTGCTTAAGGTACGCGGTACGTAAAATTACCAGTCATAAAAAGACTATTCGCAGCAATAATTTACAAGTTAGCGCGGCAAAAATAATTCTCCGCACCACCATATATGGCGTTATTAAACCCGTTGGAGGAGGATCGCGTAATTATTAATTTAATGAGGTATTCCCTCTGAAGGATCCAAGGTAGAGATTAGTTTCCAATATTGCGGAGGTATCCCGCCAAAGTTACTTACAACAATTGCTAAACTTTGAGGGGAAGTTTAATTGAAACAAATATTAGACCCAGTAGATTGTTCGAAATGAGTTCTTACTGCACATCGCAAATTTGCTACTATTACTACGCCGGGTAGCTTGCTAATATACCTCTTTGTATCTACAGATATTGCAGGCATCTGCATCAATTACACGTTGTTAAGCTGAGCGACTTCCTGGATATCGAATTGAAATTATTGTAATACTATTGGCATGATGCATTCTTATAATGATAAATCTTAGATACTTGGCACTTTACAAGTATTCACAATAAATCAAAAATCAAAAGAAGAGAAATCATCTTTTCACGAAATTGGCGAAACAATAGTTTATTTCGCTTCGCTTAACTCCTAAATAAAAAAATTGTACATTTAATTAAGTTTACAATAAATTTGTTTGTCAGCTCTTATGTTTATCCTAAATATTGCCCAAAATATTGAATTGTCTCCACTGACGCTTACCTCCATAATAGGAGCGAGTTTATCAATCGATTGTTAAATGTAATTGTTAATTAATCAACTGTGCAAGATTATCCGCGAGTTAATTCCACTGTTAATTTATTTGCGCCCATGAAATAAATTTATCCTATTAATAGCTAACAGAAGCTTCGTAATTTTGTGGCAGCCTTGTTTTTGCGGTACGATTTCATTTCCAATTTTTCACGTTTTCTTTATCCGAATCTAAAATGTTGACACGGGAATTCATGGCTAATTTGAATACGTTATTTTGTATTAACATTTTCTTCCCACGTCAGATTTATATTAAAATTTTTAACATACTTCAAACACGCAGCCGAAAATATTTTTCCGTAAACAAGCGGTATGAATTTGTATTTTATCTGGGTTATAAGACATCAATGTTCTCATTCGCGATGTTTATTCCATATTTTCAGTGCCCTGCGAGAATACCTTCCTCGTCACACTAATGAGAATTCCCCAACGTAATTTTAAATTTCAATTATTAGCTAAACCTCAACCACATAGAAATACATCTGTAAATATCCGAGATGTATGTCCAAATTAATTGCAAGATTCCTACTTAATAATAATAATAATAATGGATAATGATAATAATAATAACAATAACAATAATAATATTAATAACAATGAGTTGATTTGAAGAAAGGAACTCCCACAGACCGACTACCTGTTTAATTTTGTTCGCTTCCTGACGTTGCACGGTCGTAGTTCTTCTTTTCAAATAATAATTGTAATAATAATATCTTTATTTCTTGTCCGTTTCTTGATCTTGAGAAGAATTTCCTTAAATGCCTAAACATCTAACTTCCCCCCTAACCTAATTCTGTCGTATCTACTTGTAACATAATAAATAAACATAGTCAGAAGTGGCACAATATTAGCAAATTAAATTTCTAATGCCGATACACTCAAAGCTCTCAAAACTTCTGATAAATGAAGGAATTACACAATGAATATGTGTTGTGTGAAAACGATCTTTAATAAAATGTCGTTTGATGGTGTGGTGGTGATACAAGACTCCTACTAGGAACATTGATCAATGCGGAATCGGTCTCTGACAAGGAGAAATGCCGGTGTTTTGAAACAAATCACTTTATGATACGGTTTCAGAGTTTGATCTTTTCTTTAATATCCCATATTTAACTATCTTGTCTCAACAAGTTTGTATGAGATTCTATATAAGTGAATATTGAAGTTTTTGGCTTCTACACATCCAAACAGGGATCGTACACAACAAATCCATAACACATCAGAAAATGTCTAGAAACAATAACTAAAACAACAATGCTAGAATAGCTCCCTCACGGTATTGATGATTGACAAAGCAATGCAAGAAGAGAAGAAAACCCGCGAACATTTCTGCCTACCAGGCGTCATCGGCGTGGTTTGCTTCATATTCGGAACAACAAGCCAGACAGCTCTTGGTGCTCTCTGATGCAGCAAAAAAACATGCCTGCCGTTTAGAAAGCAACGAGATAAACTGGGTACTGTTCCCCACCAAAGGGGACCCAGAGATGTCTGTCTCATCGTTTTTTTGTGGTATTAACTGCGAGGCAAACAGCGATACAAGGTGGAGTAGAAACACTCTCGGAACCACGCTGATGACGCTGGGTAGGCAGAAACATGTCCATAGGTAGTGTATTTTTTCTCTCTTTGCATTACTTCTGCCTTAAATGATTCCATTAATACCACGAGGAAGTTTTTCATTTCGATTAATGGATCCAGATTCAATTGAAAATAGATATGACAAGGCTTCCACATAGTGTGGTTTTCGTCTTCACACAGAAAACCATCTGTGGTAGCTCTGTGTGAGTAGTTTACAATTGCGAAGGTCCATTCCTCACAAACTCTGTTTAATATCCAACGCATAAATGAAGAATGTGTATTAATTGTCCATTACAGCTAGCCTGATGATGAGCAATTAGCCAGAAACCGGTGGCTATTCGATATTAAACAGAGTTTAATGTAAAGAAATGACCTTTTTATTACCTTTCCTTAGTTCATTATAGACGGACTGTCCTTTTTACTAAACTTACCAAATGAGAAAGTTAACAAACAATAAGGATTTACCACGCGATAAAACATTTCAACAAATCAGCACATATCTTAACATATAAATTGTAGAGCTAGTGCCCCCTAGAGTATATTAAAACAAAGCTAAATCCAGTCACGTTACATATTACATTCACCTCCAATATACTTTCGAATATCGAGGATATTGGGTGGCAGCGATCTGCCTTGCAAATGCATTGTACGTCGGGATACATGGGGATAGTGTTCAGGACAGGCGGCTGCTGTGCTTCCTACATAATAACCTTAACATCTCCGAATAAATACATACCGATACATACACAATACACATATGTAACATGCACATGCATATAGCTACATCTGCATACAATGTTACATAGATGGCGCAGCTATCTTATGAATCCGGGGTTCTACGTGGCATATATGGAAGGTGATTAGCATGTGTAGCATTGGTCGCAAATACGCTAGGTAAGTCTTAGGTAAGATTCAAGTAATAGGTACATGACATAGTGTGTATATACATAGATATTATATAAACACTGCTACCCCGGAATGATAACTGGGGCGTATATCAGCCTGTAATGTTATATGTTTACACTCGAATAACGAATGCCTATATGGAAAGACGTCTATGGAGAATATGATGTTAACGCGCATGTAAATGTTTGAGGAAATTAAGAACACGGAAGGCATAGCGTTTCGTGAAGAAACGATATTATGATGCGAAGTTATGTAAGGGCAAGTATTATATGGTTTTTATTTGAATAGATCTGCAGAATTTAACCTTATTAAATATGTAATATGTACATAGCATCGGCATCGATATTCAAAATAAAATATTAGAACAACAACACATCGCTCACATGCCACCATTTCGAGACTAACGGCGCAGAAGCTGTTCGAGAGTTAGTTTGGGATCCATACCCGCCATTTTGTCGCTGGTTTCTAGGTAGTACGGCTATATCTATTAACACTAGATACCGCCAAGAAATACATTATCTATTCTTTTATTATTATTATTATAAGATTAGTAACATAAGTTAAGTGGCTAATAGCGGTGTGAAGTAAAGAAGCACTCGGGCCAATCGCGATGACGCTGGGTAGGCGGAAATATGTCCGTTGACTAAAACTTTCTCTCCTTATATTGCTTTATCGGTGAACGATTTTATGTTTATTCGAAAGAGTCCGAAGGGTACATTACGCCAATCAAAAGCTGCTTTTATTAGAATAACGCTTCAAAGATTTTTCGGTGGCACGGAAGAGGCATCTGCGCTTTCTTTCAAAATCAGTCAAATAAAGGGAGAAAAAGGTATCGCTAAATGTCATATGACGAAAGCACAGATTACGAACAGATACATGTGTTGTTGTTTCGGCGATTCATCGTTTCAATAAGAAGCATGCTCGCCAGAAAAACCAAAAAGTAATAATAGAATAGTAAAGCGAAAATACACTAATATGAAGGTACTGCTACGTTACCAAATACTCTATTTGTAAGATTTTCACACCTGGTGTCACATTAAGGGAAAATATTGCAACTGTGCTGACTCCAAACCAAATGAATTTGTAGACTACTTACATTTACAACGCTTTTTTTAGTTACTAATCAAGATTCCCTTAAATAATTTAGCTCCTCAGCTTCTCAGGTTGCGTGGTTCCCCAATAGTAAGCAGTCATGCACCACGAATTAAAACAATTGATTTCAAAATAATAAAATGAGTTTTAATACAAAAAATGGTAAATATGAACAAATACGTTTGTAAATGTACAAATATGAGCAAAAAAGAAATACGGATTAACGGACCGAATAAATTAATAAAGTCTATACCTGAAGGGTGGGCTCCCTGATGAATAAATCCAAACAAAAAGCGTTACTTGTTTATAGCCCTAGATTTACAACGAAATAATTGCTAAGTTAAATGAGCAAAGTTTGATTGAAATTTACACAAGCGTGCAAACTTAGCGTATTGTTAATGCGTAGCTCCGATGGCGGGAATTGCTTCCTTTATTACAATTTACAATGTTCCAACAATATTAGCTCCTCGAGTCTTTCTGGACACTACCAAACGTAATATTATCGTTTTGCAAGACAAAGGGACTTAAATTAGCCTTTTGCTTCATACTGGACAGGGGGGCTTGATTCAGTCCATCGACTCGCTACCTTGCATCCTTAACAACTTAGAAAGGACTTTCTTGCTGTTTCATATTTTTCCCGCGTTTTCCATAAAACGTGGCATCATTAACTTATCAACTTATCAGATGACAGAAAAAATCAATAGGTTAATACGGTTTATATTGGGTGTCCCGTTACAATATGGTATGTGCGGTCAAAGAATTAACGTGATTATTGAAGATGCTACATTTAATACTGTGATTTTTCTCAATTTGATGTCGTAAAATGCGATAACCTTTCTGGTCAACTGTTGGAATTTGGAACATTAAAATAATAACTTCTATCAAGTTCTTTCAATAGGTGCAATATTTTACGTTTTCGAGTTATTCTTTTCCCCGTCCATTACAAACATGTACATCCGAAATTAATTAGAATGTCTTTCTAAAAATTTACGAGATCTTATCTGCGAAGCGATCGCTCATCGCGATGAATTTTTTTGTTTATCGCAGTGGATTTTCGATTGCGAAAAAACTCGTGGTAATCACAGCTAACGTCCGACACAATTTCCGCAACGTTTGGATCATTCGACGCAGCGACAACAATCGATGGTATGAAAACTATTCAACATAAACGAACAGATATACGCTAATGCCAAGAATTGATTGTGCCGATGTTTCATTATCATTACACACCAATAACGACGTCAAAATTGATTATTCGTTGTCGAGCCAATTCTATCCGATACACTCGTGGAGTGCACACTATGTCGAAACGACATGAACGTTGTTATTTGGTAAAGCACGCGGCAATACGATTTCGAGGGTATTTGTGTAGAATTAATTTAATTTTACCGTTAATGCTACAGCCGGGAGGGGGCCTCTATAACTATAATTATTGTCGAATTAATAATGCGGTGGCGGCAAGTTCGCCTGTTCAGACGATAATTCATTTTAACGACTTCGAGAGACCATAACTCGAACAGCGCCGCGGGAGGGGAGGTGAGCAAGAAGGAGAGAGAAATTGAAATTGCTAAGCAAAAACACTCACGGCCCAAAATGACGTTTAATTCTACCGGCGGACCTGTAATTTACACACAACTTTGGGCGAACTATTCGCCCAGGTAGTGAGTGGGTAAAGGTAGTAAACGCTGCCGGGAGCACAGTTAACAACCGAAATTGCGACAGATTGTATTAATTCGATGCCGACTTCGACTTCCGACTAATTTCGCGAAGCCCGCTTTCCTATTTAAGTTGCTCTGTTATTCGATTCAATTCGGTTTTTGGAAATGTAAAGGCGTGGCTGGAGAAATAAGCGCTTTGTTTCGCAGATGAAAATGTAATTATCGGGCCACATCTAGGGGTAAAAATATTTATGACATCAAAATGAGAAAGCAATTTCGTTTCCATTCTTGCAGGTTGTACTCTCACGAAATCCATATAGCTCTCGGCAGTGCTTGAATTTAACTTTTGAAGCTGATAATGGGATATGTTCAGTTGTTGGCGAATTTTACCTAAAACATATTTATACACAAAAATTCAATTTCTCCTTTTGACACGCTCGATTAGAAACCAGTTGAAAACTAGCGTACTGGTCAGTCTATTCCTTAATTAATTAGCTGATTGTCGCTGTATAACTTTAAAGAGGTTAAGAAATATTTGTGAGGTTGGTGAGAATCAGAAAGAAATTATGGGATTATTGGAAAACTTAAAAGGGAAAACAGTCCTGTACAAGACAGCAAGTAATTTGTCAATAACTGTACACCTATTGAGTTGAAACTAGGATCTTATTTCAGCATTTTTTCAGAATTTAAACCAATAGCTATAGCCCTACCCGTAGCGTTTCAATACAAATAAGGAGCAAAAAGAAAAATGGGCTAGTGTGTGCGCGAAATTAAGTAAATAAGGCAAGAGGAAATCATAATGAGAGGATAATTTCTTCTTGCCTCAATTTAATACAATATAACCAGCATAATGTGTTTAACCCTTTCGCTCTAGACGAATATATTCGTACGTGCTTATTAAGCCTGCAGAAACAAGTCGCATTTCACGTATTTAGCAGAGACTAGACAGACTCGTGTTTATTCGTCTCATGAGAATGGGTTCGCGTTGCCTTCTGGTTTCCACGAGAGTCGACAAAACATAAGTCTGTCTAGTCTCTGTTAATTTCGTAAAGCGCACAGACAGTGTACTCGTTTCTGCAGGCGTAACGCTTACATACATTCTAAGTGGCGGCTATAAAAATATCTCCGCAATGAAAGGAAGTATTCAGAGTTGGTTGCAGGTCGCAATTGAAAGAGTAAAGTGAACTTGAATCGCCTTGAGTATAAAAGTACCTAAGAAGAACTCTTCTTTAATCTACAACGTATGCATGCGTATGTATACGGAGAAACGATAAATGCGTGAAAGTGTAGAAATGGGAAAATAACGTTTTCGCACCTAATGCTGTTTGTGTACATGAACGCGTACTACTTATAAAATCAAATGCATAGAACGTACATTACTTTAGTAGCAACCTATGTATTCAGAGCCAAACAAAATCCAACACAATTGAAAGAAACCGAAATAGACCAAACAGAGTCAACGGGAGCGATTGGAGCGGAGCATAGTTGAATACTGCCGAACAGAATCGAATACAGCCAAACGTGGCCAAACGAAACAGAGCACAACTGAAATAGCCAAACGTAACCAGAAACTATGAAAATTTGTCTCTTTTGTTCGAATTGTTTTTATGAGAAGACTTATTTAGCTAAATGTTTATTATTAAAAGCAAATTGAAGTGTTGAATTAGTCTAATTTGACTTCAAGATGTTTATTATTAAAAGCAAATTGAAGTGTTGAATTGGTCTAATTTGACTTCAAGAACAAGCTGAATTTAACTTTGACTATTCAAAAGTACGCGGGATATTTACAATTTATCTGACAAAAGAGTGTCTAAGTAACACTCCCGAACCTACCGATCGCGAAAACTAATTTATTTAATTTAGAAACCAATTTCTGCGATATTTATCATTGCACTCATTGACAGGCGTCGCGAACAAGATTGTAGTTCTTCGGCCTTCCATTCGCTGATCTTGATAACCTGGTGACTTCATGTTTATGAAAGGAAAGGAGCTAATGTTACACCAACAAGAAATAATTTTCGATTAAATGAATGCTTTTGGAAAAACGGAAAAACCAAATTAATTTTTACTTATTGAATAAGCTGATGTAGATTAAGGTAATCATTTAATAATTGTTTACAAAATCAATTAATATTCGTCATCATAAAAACAAATTTCCGCCAATAATAATTAATAAATCTTCCAACCTGCACACGTCGCTTTGTTTAACGAATTCTAGCAAACAATTCTCCCTCCAATTAAATGCAAATTATGAAATTCCCTCTGAAATGTAGACGTTCAAGTACGACAGTAATTTATCAAAAGCCGATAAAGCCTCTGACAACATCGATGTTCACTTTAACTAATGAATTATTTAAGGCATAATACTACTACAATACTCTTATACGAGCTCCCCCATCGAAAATGCAGCCGATCCTATTGTGAATTGAGGACGCGTACTTCCTCGTTATTGAGATATTAGACGTGTAGGTACCGCTATACGAAATCCCCCATTAAAAATCCTTTAACGACACCCACTTCGTATACGAGGAGACGATTTAAATTCTGCTCGTGCAAAGTCTGCCTTTACGATGGATGACCGGTAATAAAGTCGTTTGAAGTAATTTTACTTGAACAAGCTGTTACTGATTTTTAACGTCGTAGGACAACAAGATATATATCATTTATGTTTTCTAGTTGAAGTGGAAGTTCGGTATTTGTTTGAACGTAATATGGAATATTATTGACCAAAAAAATAATGCTAAAAAATAGCTTCCTCATGGTATTGATGGAATTATTCACGGCAAACGCAATACAAGGAGAGAAAAAATGCACTACCCACGGACATGTTTCAGACATCTTATGTCGCTGCTTTCTAAATGGCAGGTATGCGTTTCTTGGCACTAGAGGGCACCAAGAAATGTCTATCTTGTCGTTTTGAAATGTTGTGGCGAGAGAGGGTAGAGTTAAAATACTCTCGGAACCACGCTGATAACGCCGGGTAGGCAGAAACATATCCGTGGGTAGTGTATTTTTTTTCTCCTTGTGTTGCGTTTGAGGAAGCTATTTTAGCATTATTGTTTTGGTTATTGTTTCTAGACAACTTCTGCTCTGGAATATTATTGTATTTGTACATTTTTACGTTAAAAATAATTTGAATCAGTGAGTATCCGCTGTTGTTTCTGGCTCTGGTACATAATTTACGAATGATTTTGCTAATAGTTGGAATATTAAACATAAAATAGTATCGCCTCAGCACCAGCAAGCGATCTAGCAGAAAGAACTATCAGACCGTAAAAAAAGTTAATTAAAACAACTATTTTGGCCTTCAGAAATACGCCTGTTTGTAATCACCTCCGCAAATTGTTATGTTTAGATATCTCCACAACAATTTACCGTTAAATGTAGAAATGTTAAAACTTAAACTGATTAACAAACAAGAATTTTATAAGAGAATTCAGTTCAATCAAATGAAAACTAAAACATATTATCAACATTAAAGACACCATTAAATTCTTTCAATTCTAGAATTTCCGTAAGATACCAAAATAAACTTAGGAATATTTGGCGATTTGATAACACCGTTGAAAAAACAAGAAATCTTTAAATTCTAAAGGAGGAGGATAGCCGTATCATACGGAATATGTTGCATGTTAAAGAAACTAAAAGATCTGACGTGATGCGCGTTTCGACCTTCTCCACGAGAGTACTTTCGCTGATACTAACAATATAGCAGAAAGTAATTCAAAAATTAGTCACTTTGGAAAAATTATAAAATCCTTGATTGATTTACAAATTCCTAATATGCCTAATTTGATGATTATTGCATTTTAATTTGATTCCGTCAAAATCAAAGGTGCTAGCAGTAATTCTTTTGGGTCCTATGATAAGCGTTTCCCTTTTTTCCAAACAGGTTTTTTTAAGCAGTCAGATATTAGCAGCATATTTAATATGACTGTATTTGTTTAGAGCCGAGATACTTTTTCTTAAATGAAGCTCTCGGTATACTTGCACTGCTTGTAATATGAGATAAAATCTGTGTGTGAGGATAAAGTCTTCAGTTTTTCCAAACCATGATTTGACATTACTATTTTCCCAAAAATTAATTGAAGCAGTGATGGCACAAAAGTCGTTCGAGTAGTCAATCTACAGTGAGCGTTCAAAAAGCCAATTTTTTGACAAAATAGAAATTCCACGTAAAAGTTTTCGTTGAATATTTCTTTAATAACCTTTAATAAAGGCCTCGAAATCAACAATGCCTCGAATCGCTTCGTTCAAATTTTAGTAATTTAGTAAGTAGCGCTATCAGAAAAAAATATTTCCGACTGGTTTGCAGAATTTCGTTGTGATCGTACTTCTATCAGTGATAAATTTCGTGAAGGTCGAGCAAGATCGGTTGTTGCTCCAAAAAACATCGATGCTGTGGGCAGCAAACACAATGAAGAAGATCAGAAATAGAGGCTTCCAAATTTATTGGTAAAAATTTCCCGAAAATAGTAATAATAAGTCTTTACCTTTACTTTTTTGAAGTTTTTGAATGTGTGGTTTCAAAGTTAATGGCAGAGGATCAACGTAAATAGCGCAATAGAAAAAAAAAAAACAAAAAATAAACATACCATGTTACGTTTCTCTGTAATTCTGCGCGCAGAAAACGAAAAACAGATAAATTCAGGATACGTTGTGACGAAGGAAGGAGTTGCTTTAGGTAATCGCATTCCCATATCAGCAGGAAACATATACATGCAAAAATAGCTACAGACGTATACATTTCTGCGCAGACGAACCAATAATTTATACGCGAATTCTCGAATCGGCGGGTTCATTTCGAAATGAAGTGAAGTACATCTGTCCAATATATGGGCGAAGTTTTGATTGAGTCAATAAACGTAGTACTTCCTCCCTGCCGCGCAAATATTGGCTTACAACATAAACAGGAAACACAGATAGATATACAACCTCGTTACGTAGCTCTCGGCGTATCACAAGATACGCAGATACCGCGCTGACCAGCAGAGAATTTAATTTTAGTTAATGGTGCTTGCAGATTTGCAACTGCCGCGATACATAGACGTTATGCACCTATCGTATGTGAGTTGTAGCCGGGCGTGTGTATGCGCGAGTTCACGAAACTTTCACGATGGCTGGGTAGTAATCATATGTTCGCATCGACAGCCTGTAAGTTGCGGTTTATTAGGTTAACGTATGTAATCTCAATGGAAATGTTATCAAATATACGGGTGAAATTCCAGATTATCGGACGAAATGATGATTTCCCTTTGATATTCTTTTGAGTTTCAAAGTTACATTACTTATGCATGAATTTTTACGTTCAATCACAAATTAACCTCTGGATAGCGTAGAGGAGACCTCTCCTCCAACTTCTAAAGGTAGCAAATGCCATGCCGGTTAAAGCTTTGACGAAGCTCTTTGATGTCGTTTATCCTCAATAAATATACTAACGGTATTCTTCTAAAGTAAACATAACAAAATACTTAAAATACATGAAACATGTCAACCCAATATTAAGAAAAAATACATGATAATAGCAATCCATACCTTGGCATCCCCAATTCACGCTCGTTTGACCTAATGTACATAGATTCTTTTTGACTGAAAAAGCTGTTTCTATGTAACATGTTTCAATATAAAATTAAAAAATAATTAAATTTCTTTATGTGTGCGTGTGTTTTTCTTTTTAATTTTTCGTTAAAATTCTCTTCTTCTTGTGAGGTCCTCTTTGATGAATCTTCTGATGTCGTATCCCCTTTAACTCCCTTTAATACCTCATTTCCTTCTAAATAATTTCTTTTGAAGGCTATACGTTGTTTTTATCTTATTTTCAAAATAACTAAAAAGTCTGTTCCTGCCTTTTTATTTACTTCGTTGTCAATTTAACATCTATCTAACGTATGCTATGTTACAGATGACAAGAATTTTGGTCACTAGATTACATGTAAATTAGTGTTACGCCCGATTTTTGTGTTATTTACAAAAAAAAAACATTTATTTCTTTTGTGTGGTGACGGCCCAAAAGGAATGAACAAGCTGTCATAACGTTACGAGCCATTGTGTGTAGTTTTTCATGGCTTTGTTACTCTCACCCTCTCGCCCTAAAGGATGAAGCGCAATTAGTTGCTGCCCAACTACAGTAAATGTGAATGCTTTATGTTTCCATTTTTACAGATAACCAGTATGAACGAATCTGGAAAAACAGCGTCTATTATAACCTGCAAAAATAGTCAAGATGTTCCACTTAAATAACGATGTTGAGAGCACTTCCGGTTTAACCGGAATTCCAACAAGAACGTCGAAATCAGATCAGTATCATATTTTCCGTTTTAAAGATGTTTGCCTGTTTCCCAACTTTATCCCAACTCTATATAATAGTTGAATCACATCCACTTCAGCCGCAGCAGTTGGGACAGCTTTCGTCTATTACACGGGTATCGGTTGGTCATGGGATATCAATACGCTCACCCCCGTTCACCGTCAATATTCGCCAAACGTGAAATAAGAAAAACCACAAAAAATGTTGCTCTAAGAGATGCCAGCCTAAGGTTCGAACGTGGTACTCTGAAATTGACAGCCAGATACTGGTCCAGTGCATCAGTTCGAGACTGTCAGGGACCAAATGTCTGATTTTTACATTGTGGTACTTTGGGACACTACACGTCTATACTTAATGGTGAGAAATGAAAACAATGCAGAAACCTAAATGAAGCTCAGCATCAACAAATTTCGTTGTTACTTAAATACGAAGTCATAAACTCCCATGATATTTTTTAATTAAATAATATATATCTTTTTATTTTCCCAATCGACTACAGCCGCTTTCAAACTTACCAGCTTCTGCTCCACAATCTTCGTTGTAAAATCATTGCAATCGTAATCCTAAAATAAAATATTATTACCTGAGCTTTATTTTTATCACTTCTCCATAACTATCGGCATTATCTCGTACAAACTACACAATTTTCTACATCATTCGCGTAAAAGGAACATCTTCAGATCTACGTTTATTGCAATGCACTCATCCTTATAGCGTGCATTGTTCGAATTGCTTCGCAGATCTTCTTGCACGATAAAGTTGGCTTATTTATGCGCTCTACCTACAACATTTATGCGCTGCAATACTCGTAATATGCAAATAACTGTTTGGTTATAGAACTGCGAATCGTATAAGAACATTACAAACTGAAGCTGGCGAATCGCACGTCGCCCAACAGGCAAGAAACAGCCCGTTGTTTTATTCAGGGCTATATACAACAGATGGCGACGCTGTTTTGTTCAGAAAATTGGAAATTATATTAAGAGCACTGCTTATTGTGTGTGCGAGTGTATATCTGTGATAATTTTACCAATACTAATGCTTGTATTAAGAACAATTTTTGTAGGTACGTGCGAATAACTTCCCGAAACTATTAAAAATAAATGCAATATATCCTCACTTCAACCAAATTTGAATAACAATCGCTAACTTTATTCGCCAAGCATGACCGCAAATCGATTATTAAGAAGAAATCTCATCGTCCAATTTATAACGAACATAATCGTTTACCATGCTTTATCTTCTTTAGGTGGTAAGCCTCCGTTAAATCGCGTATTTCAACCCTAGGTGAGGCGAAGGCGTTATTCGTGATTACAGTAGCATGGGTAGATTTATAGAATGCTAGATGTTCCAATTTACCTTCTTCAACGCATTAAATTCTAACATCTTTAACGTTATTACGCCGCAGATAAGCTATACTGCGAGAATTTCGAAGGGTGTATCTGAGAATTACGGTATCCCAATTTCTCGTCTATTTCGTTGGTAAAATTAATACTTCGGCGGGTACACTGTAATACCTCAATGGAGGAAAGTAGGAGTATTACTTAAAACTTATTGAATTTGAGTTGCTGCTAAGTTCTAGATATGATAAGAAATGAAATAATCCCTTTGGTAAAATGTAAGTAGATAGGATATAATACGAAATAGGATAAGTCCTACGAGTTTGAAAAAAAGTTAGGATCAGTGGGTCTCGAATACTACAGCAGACTGAGAGTTACTATTTGTTCTACAAGACAACTCGAATTGGACTTTCGCTTCATAACAAAAGACAAAATAATAATAATAATAATATTTAATTGTCCAACGGCATTACAACCATTTACAGGACAAAGAAATAGGAAGAAGAAAAAGAAAGAACTAACATAATTAAAGTAAATCGGCAAACAAAAATGATTGAAATCAGCGACGAACGTGTGTGCACGGACAAAGAACAAGTGAGAAACAGGTTCATGAGGCTGTTTTCCTTAACCTAATTCATCGAGTCCTGCAAACGAGTTATTAAAGTTTCTAGTAACTGACGATTTCAGCATTACATTCGTTCTAGCTATGGGTACTTTGAACATTGTTGTGAAACGACTCTTGGTAGCAGAAACGTTAAAATTAACAAGAGCAAGAAGTGATGGGTGATTAATTTTATTAAAAAGTAACCTTGATACACATTTATCGCACATGCTTCTCCTCTCTGATAAGTTTTGGAAATCGTAAACTGTTGTAATCGGTATTGCGTCCAGGAATAGATACAGTTAGCTTTGAAAGGTAAATAATTGACAAATCTCCTCTGCATTCTTTCCATAGTCAAGTTTTGGTAGATATAATGAGGATGGGGCAGCGTAAAAGAGAGTTTAGTGTCAAACGGTACTCCCACATCCTTTATTTTCAAATCTCTGGTTACGACTTCAGATTCAAAGCGGTAGTTCTACTAAAGAGTGTTCAGCACCCAATGTAAGAAAATCACTTACACATTTGTCTGTATTTAGAGAGACATTATTACGCTTACGCTAATCGTTAATTGTGAGCAAATTTTCTTGTAATAGCCCTATTACAAGAAAATTAGCTGCCCAGCTTCCTTGGCAAGTGGCTGATCCTGAACACTTTGGCTATATTTATTTCTATTTAATTTTACGGTTTTCTTTATATTGTAAATTATATTATGTATTGTTACACATTGAATAGTCAATAAACCTCTTTATCTATCTATATATCTATAGTCTTAGTGGCACTATATATTTTGAAGTTATCCGCATAAC
This sequence comes from Oryctes borbonicus, assembly GCA_902654985.2. Lineage (NCBI taxonomy): Eukaryota > Metazoa > Arthropoda > Insecta > Coleoptera > Scarabaeidae > Oryctes > Oryctes borbonicus. The sequence continues at coordinate 373,809 of LR736857.1, read as the reverse complement.
CAAGAAAACTGCAGGTCAAACTATTCAACAGATCATTTATATGAAGTTATATGAAAAGCAATGGACCCAAGGTGCAACCTTGAGGTACTCCTGAAGGCACACAGAAGAATTTACACGAATGTCACGAATATGAATTTTGGCCTCCTTTGGTTTGTTCATCGTCCATGTTTCGTACCAACATTGTATTATGTTTTCGTATATTCGAATCTTGGCCCTTCTACATAATGTTTTATATAGCGAGTCTAGAACTCAATTTCCTTTATTATTCTTTTATCGATTTCTTTGCTTTCTTCGGCCATATTTATCAGGGTTACCGCAATAAACTCTGCTTAATTCGCTTTCCCAAAATTTTGAAAAAAAAATATTTCAGAACGTTATTTCTGTTATTTTTAGATGTTGATTTAATATCATCATGTATCTGTATATAGCAGGACTTTCCTTTGTTTACTTCATCTTCAACAAAAGAAATTTAGAAACATAATAGTAATAATCGAACCTCGTGCAAAATTACTTTTTACAATAAGCTCTTAAGGATAAGCCCCGACAATATCGTTGCATCTGTAATTATCCAAATATCACGCATATAGGGATACATTCATCACAGGTTGTAACTAGTGTTAGGGACATCGACTGTCGCGCATTGACATATGCAGATTGGAGTAGCGCCGTGTCAAGTTGTGAATCATACCGCTGCACCGTAGCCTAGGGCCATTTTGATTTGCCCGTGTTAATACGTGTCTGCTACTGCCTTCGCCGCAACGCCATACATTTAAATATATATTAGTCCTCTTCGACCGTAATTCGGCCAAATGCGGTAGTTACCGCGAAAGGAAGCTGGTAGGTACACACAACAATTGGTCAATTCTAATATATTCTCCCGCGAGACTTCGACTCGCGGTAATATAATTTACCGGAGCTAATTGGACTGTAGGACAACGGGGTTATTAATTAATGTAGACGTGACATTATTTGAAATTAGTTACAGTAATTGATTTATTGTATATTTGTGCATTAGTGCCTGATATAATATGAATATTATTCGCTCCGTTACGCTGCGTAATATTTCCAGATTAATTGCCATTTTAGAGGTTTTATTGTAACGTAGTATTTCTATTATACAAATGGGAAAAACAACGCTATTACAGATTGCCAAACACCATTCTACATAATTGCACTGGTCATTCTACGTTGATTGCAGCCTGTAGCCATCACCAGTAACATCCCTATGTAATGGTTTTGTGTCGTTTGTAGTTTAATTAAGTTATATTTAATTTTGATTTGATTATGAAATCTTGCATTTTTATTTTTTTTACAAAACGAATTTAATAAATTCTTTAACAGCAATTATTAAAGAGAACATTAATAAAATGTGACAACATAAAATCAATCTTTCGCGATTATTCCAACTTATCAATATCTTATTCTTATACTTGTCAAATTGATAACTGATGATTGATGATTGTACCCTTTCTTCATAATTGACGACTAAAGTAAGCCGACACAAACTATAAGAAAACAAAAAAAAATTAAATACACAGTATGAAGGTTAAAGGATGCAAGTTACATACTAAATGCAATAAACGTGCACATTTGAATTTGTTCAATCAAACACGTAGCAGTAGTGAAGAACCGTACTGGAACTAAAGGCGAAAAGTGATCAATAATCCTGTGATTTTGCGGCGTTCCCTATACTAGGTATAAATAATTCTATAGTGGTACGTAAATAGATCCAAAGAAAGTATAAGACAAGTATAAGACGAAAAAATATGAAGAAACCAATATTTGTTGGTATTATTTGCAAAAACACCACAAAACAGGGAATTAAACGAAGCTGTAGATTGCTCTTAATGAAACATTTTTTACACTCAATCAAAGGCAAACTCACTTGGTCACATGTTTTCGTAACACTCCATATACATTTCGCCTTACGGCATCATCAGGAGATTCAAAACTAAAACAAACATTCTTAACAGCAAATGTACATACAAGTACGGCTGTTAAACAATATAGCATTGCTTTATTTTGGAGAAATACAGGTAGTGTGGCATTAATAGAGCTGTTATGGATGAAAACCCAAAGGATGGCGGAGAACAATAAAACCTGCGCAATTATAGAGTCTTTGTTACGTTTTTTTTATCTCTTTGAAGATGCTTGTAGTTTCACTTAACTAACAGGGGATGCTCCCGAACCCGAAACATTCAAAAAATTCAATCAATTTGCGGTAGTCACACTAAACACTTTCTCGAGGAGTTTCACCATGCAGAATTGCTCATTATATTTTTCTATATTAAAAATGTTGCAGTTGTTTTAGGATATAATAAACTTAATTTGAACAGGCCAATATTGAACATATAATGTAGTTACCGATGCTTTTTTTTAATTTTTAAAGTGCTTGTGGCAACCATTTGTAACACAACAGGTCTGTTACAAAGCCAAAGCATATCTAATATTAATTTCACAGAATGTTTAATATTTGATTAATATGTTTATAATTGTCTTTTCTTTGCCAATTTAATTACTGGTTCATTAAACTCATTACAATGAAAAAAAATTATTATTGGCGTTCTGCCGAGGCCAGAACTACGGACGTAGAATATAAAGAATTATGTGATATTGTACCGTTCTTATATCGCAAGGTACGCTGAATGCGCTACAAAGCTAAGCCGTTAGTTTGTAGTGGTTTGAGTGAGTTGATAGGTGCATAAAGTGGAGCTAGCCACCATCATCAGGGCGATATCCTTACCGTCACCAGAAGAGCGCTGTTCAATGCCCGCCGGCGGGCGCTGTCGGTTTCCTGTCAACGAACTTATGTGATTTTGTTTATTTTCATCTTCATATTTATTTTACATCTTTTGCTCTGATTCGTTCAAATCATATACTTTTTGATGTAAATTTTAATATTTTAATAAAATTAATATTCCTTCAAATCTTATTTTTATTTATTTTCTATCTGTTGCTATTCGCAGTAATATCATTCGCCCTTTTTCTTTGTAATAATACTAATTATTATAAAAATCAATTCTTTTACTGATTAATGCATGACTACATCACGACCTGAGAAAGCCACGTACTACGAAATATTAAAAAGAGTCTCATTAAATAATTAAGAATTAAGCATTTCAAAAATAAGTAGCTATTTCTTTTCGATTTCATTCAGCTTGCTGATTCCTCGTTGTAATTTAGTAACCAACGTGCAGTTAGTACCTTGCAAGCTATAATTGAAACCATAACAGCAAAAGAGTTACATTTTCATCTATCTAACAGGAAAATGTAACAGATACAAGGCGATAAAAGTAGTTTTCCTAATTTTTCCGATATTTTTTAACAAACCATCCAAAATAATACCAGAAGACGCGAGAAGATTAATATCGCCAACATTTCAAACGACAAATTATCAAATTCGTCACACATTAACCGCCAAGTACACATCCTGCGCCGAATTACATAATCTCTCTTGGTGTAAATTGCGGTAATATGTCAACGGTATTGTTAGTTATGCATAAAATGATGCCTGAGCGCTGTGATTGATTTTCTGGCAAATAATTTATATTCTTAAATCCGGCGGGTAGCAATATATTTTACTTATCTTGCGTAACGTTTCCGTTTTAAATTACCTCATATATTATACGTTCAGTTCACTTCCTACCATGCTTTGGATTAATTAATCTTACGGAATTTTTGAAATATGATAAAGGTAGAATTTGTAACAGTAGCGATGGAAAATCGCCATTGTGGGCAAAATAATAGAAATAAAAAAAATGTGGAATTGATATATAAACCATTAAGAAAGTTCCCATGCCTTTTTACCGATAGATGTTAGGCTTTATATAGTTGAGTTTATTCCCTTTCCCTTGCTATGGGCCTCAATTTACACTTTCTTCCGTCCCTTTCGCCAGTTTTCTTGCCAACTCACTGCAATTCATTCCCCGTTTTACTGCGGTCTTTCTCATCCCATCATTCTAGGTATTTCTTGCTCTTCCTTCTAAGTTCATAAATATATTGATCATTCTTCGATCTAACATAACCAAGTGCCTTGTTCCTCTTCCATTTCGTCGTTTTATTCCCATTTGTCACATCTCTAAGCTTGTCTGTCCTTGGCCGCACAGGTTCTTGGGTTCCGTTGTGCTACATGCCCCTTACGTTTCACGTGTGGACAAGCGGTCCGTATTGTACCTTTGAAAATGTGGATCATAATTAAATACAAAACGTCAGGAGCAAGCAACGAAACAACACGAGGGAACTGGGGAACCACTACAACGCTACAGACAGCTCTTTGGGTTTAATAAATGCATAAAGAACCTACACAAAATTGAAAGAGAGTTATGTGGAAGATATGAGTGTGCACCCATCACATATGTGTTCAATAGACACCATTGGTAAGCTTCAATAGCTTCATAATGTAAAGTTAATGTTTGCTGCCAATTTTAATAACAATCAACACATACAAAGACGACGAAAATCCAGGTTTATAAACTTTTTTATAAGCTATGGTAACTCTTACAGACAAATACAAAAAAAGAACGTAATATTAATAATTAGAACCAAATTCGTTGGCAAAGAAATGTGAATCTTGTAAAATTCATGGCATCAAACTGTACATAACGTCGTACAAGTCTCGTTTTTCTTACGTTCCCGTCTCCTTTTTGTATCGTTCCTTGGAATTCAAGAAGATCTATATACATACATTTCAATTTATGTTACACCAACTTTTGCCTCTAGTTTGGCGCGGTGCCTATAAATTTGACCCCTATAAATGTTATTAGAATTTATTTCCGGACTCGGTGACATTTACAATGCTTTTATCATTCGCCTAGCATGTTCTACCTTCAACGCTTACACGTAGCACCTAGTGTTTTTGCGCTAATAAATACTACTTTATGGGCGGGCATAGTTGTAACCGTAATGAAGTGCCTTCCTAAAAATAAGAATATTAGGCGGAACGTCCTTGATGTAGAGATGTAATGCGTAAGGGTTTTTGTATATTTATTTGCTTTTAGTGTTCCGGTTTGTTGCAGCCTTTGGGTAGTTATTTAGATTAATCTCTCAAGTAAAGCTTAGTGCTTTAGGAAGAACGATAAAGGTGTTGTGCCAAAGGCAGCAAAGCTAAAGCGTTTATTTTGCGTACATTTTGGATGCTACAATATAAAAATTAACACTTGGTTACGAAGAAAGCTATAAATTCCAATAGACCCCATTTTAATTTTATTTTTACCGAACTTCAGGTCCGAATATAGAGATAACTGTTGGGAATAAACTCTTCTATAAGTAAATTGCCATGCCGTTTCTATTTACTAGCTTAGCGACTTTCACAAGGATGATGCTATTTATCTACATTTTTTAAGAAGAATGAATTTGCCACACTTAATTTTTGTAAATATTTTGGATAAAGTACAAACGGCCGAGACTTGCCTATATAGAAAGATTATCTTTCTTAAATATTAAATTAATTGATGTGGTCCTTAAATAATTTGAGAATATTCTAGTTGACTGTGATATTCAGAGATTAGCAATGAAAATCCATCTTTACTAGTACTTTTTATCTGCAGTGGTAGACAAGAATTTGGAACCCTTTTAATTGGTTTACTATCTCCAATCCATAATTCTACCTTATACGCTTTTTTCGTTCTATTCAAACCTTAATCAATAGCGGGTCATATTGTTTCTGGTTTCTGCTTTTCAGCGTTTTCTAAGAATAATATTTTTATTTTATAATTTTAATTTTTTAATTTCTTATTCAGAATTTTTCTGTTAACTCCTAGAAGAATCAACTGAACGTGCTAAGGTCACATGTATGCATTTACGAGATATATTTCCACGTTTATAAAAACGGTTTCTTAGGGAATTTTTGAATAACCTAACAATACAATTGATGTTAGAACTTCAAACTTAAATAATAATTTCGTTTAACATCCGTTGATGTATTATCTAGTTATCAGTCCTTTACCAAAGTTTTCTCTTGGATAACCAACGGAACGACGAAAATATGCAAAATATTAGAGAACACAAAACGTTTACTTCTTCGTATTTTTCGCATGTTTTAGGGTGCGTAGGCCACAAAAGCAGGTATTTGTAAATAATATTTTTACTTGAGAGGGCATGTTAGAATTAGAGTATTTTCTCGCATCATTCAGTCTTCAGTTGAAAATGAGGATCGACGTATCCTCGAAATAGCTGTTCAAGATGAATTAATTAAACTTGTGTGGTGCGGAATGTGCCGACACTTTTCTGATGTTTGCCATACTACCCCACAGTCCTTGCCATCATTATTAGTCTATTTAATCCTCAGTAACCTGCTTCAAGGTTAAGAACTGAATTTTTAAAGGGAAGGCATAACTGAACCAATAATACATATACGAGGTGTTTTGAGAAAAACAGAGCCTTAAGGTGGAGATTTAATGATGGAATAAAATTTAAATAAATGTAATCCATAATTTTCTTGATGGTTGAGAATGGAAATTGAATTGATTTGTTTTTGATAATTAAATATACATTCATAGCGTGCTCCTGTCTAGGAACACAATTAATTTTACTCAACAACCACCGACAGTCAATATCGTTACTTAACAACCCAAATAAAAACTTTACGTTTAACATATTACACCTTTTACGTACTGAAAAGTCTAGCCTAGATGTTATAATGTAATAATCAAGTTCTCTTTCGGGGTAAACCCCATCAATTTTAAACACCAAATAATCAAATTTAAAAAGCCCACCAGCCAACGATGACAATTCCTACAGATAAAACCATGCATATGTCCGATAAGCGCTCTCAATTGTTGAGTTCATATGACTAACAAAATGGTAAGAATAAAACCAAGAGTGGATCCTTGCTTCAATCCGGAAGCCGGACAAAATGTATTAGATCTCACCCAACAGTATTCCACAAATTAGTCCCCCCAATTGAAGAAAATCTAAGCGGAACTGGCAGAGGAGGTGAAACACCAATAGCCTGCAGTTTCCGTACATAGTGCTCAACTTGCTCAAATGCTTTTTGATAATCGGTGTAAACTGTATCAACTTGGCTCTATTTGCCAAAAACTTGCGATACAAGCTGAGTAAAACAACTTTACTTCGTAACTTTTTCGATAGAAAACTCTCAGAATTCATCAATAAATAGATTGTGGAAATCCTACGTAATACTTCTACGAAACCCTTATTCAATCCAGTATTTAGTGAACATATTAGAGACACTACACTATTCATTCGTTAGCCACAACGTATAACGCAACCCGCTCCGCGCGATTATGAAAGCGAAACGCATAACTGTACGAGCAATTTAATTTCACTACGTACAATTTTCACGCACCGAATAATTTGAATAGCTCCAATTAACTGAATTATTTCCTGAAAACATTTATGGCGCACGTAGACGTTGTAATATATACCCAAATATTTCAACGTGTTATTATACAGATATTTTAACCGAAATGGAATAGCATAGCCAATAGTACATGGCGTATCGGAGAGACTCCATCCGGCGAATTTCCGAATTAAAGCGTCATCTCTTTTCATTCTTGTAGATATATTCAATTTCCTCTGTCTTAATTAACGCCGAAGACGAAGGGACAGATTTCTGATTCAGATAGAGTCATCCTTAATTTGTTCTGAAGTGAGGATTAATTATTTAAAATAAGAGACGACTCGCTATGTCTGTCGTTAATTTGCACTTCAGCATTCGTTGCTTTTTGAAAGACATAAGTTGTTTTTAAGTTGCTGAAGGCAGTCTATAAGTACATAGATTGTAGAGAATGACTGGTATAATAGCAAAGTTTAATATTTTAGATAGACAATGATGGTTATATAATTTGAAGATGCTATGTTTAAACGGGGTATCTTTGTTAACGTCTTAGTAATAACAGAAAAAAGTAGCTGTAGCCGTCCGATCCTTTCTGAAATAAAGTGTCCAAACCATAGGACTCGAAAAACTCTATTTTCTACTGCATGAATTGCATGTCTATTGCTATTTGTATGTTGAAGTTCTAAAGTTTGCAGGAAGTCCGTTAGAACAATAGTGGGCCTGCTAACAGGACACTGTATGCTCAAGAAGCACATGAGCAGTCTGGGCCTGGCAGAGGAAACAGCATGTAGACTCTGCCTGATGGAAGAAGGGACTGCCGTCCATGTACTGTGCGACTGTATAGCACTGGCAGGAGTACGGCTCTCAGAAATTGGCTCCGAATACCCAAAAGCCGAAACCTATGTAGGATCACTCACAAGACTGCTAAATCTAGCAAATAAAGCAAATGGTTAAAAACCATTAATAAGACAATTGTAAGTATTAGTACTTAACATTCTTATATTTTTGATTTTACATATTGTTACCTTGATTACTAACTTTGCTATAGGTACATACCAAACTACTGCTAACTTTGGGATACGCCAGTATTACGGTTTGTAGAGCATGAATATGTTTATGTTGAACCAACTTCATACCAAGAAAAACCCTACCAACATGCTTCAGTGCGTTGGATAAACCATTCTTAAACAGACCATATCAAAAACATGTAATGTGAAGAAACTCCATGCACATCCTGTTTCAATAGTTGAGTGTAGGCTTTCACGACCGTAATCCATAGTAGAAATGTCTTTCGGGTGATGTCGTGTAGTTAATATTTTACAACCCGTTTCGCTGACCATGCTGTCAGCTTCTTCAGAAGATTTCTAAAGACAGTCTTTAGAAATCTCCTGAAGAAGCTGACAGCATGATCAGCGAAACGTCAAGTAAAATATTAACTACGCGGCATCACCCGAAAGACATTTCAACTACACATCCTGTTTCATTTGCGTTTTTCCATCAGTGGTAAATACCAGTGAGTATCAGTTATATGTTATACTGGTGCTTAAGTTATCATGAGTGATAGAATGAAGGCTGATTTTCGGAGATCCTTCACTCTTCATCATATGTTGATTACTTACATGTACGCAACATAAATCTGAAGAAGAAGAAACAGCTTTAAAACAAATAAAAAATCTGTACAGTTTCATGGGATTATTACCTTCTACGTGCCATATCAACATCGTTTAACGAAGAGGCTCCATCACTGCATTACAGTGGTGGCTTGCACAATACCAGAAATATTAAAAAATTTAGATATATTCATCCGCGTTGATTGAACTTTTGCACTCCAAACTGAGAAAGCAAATTTTCAAAATTTAATTACTTGTTTTTGGATTTGTGGTCTTTGGGATAGAAAAGGAGTGGTTTCTTCTCCGCAAAGGCCTCAAATACCAAAATAATTAAATTTCGAAGATTAATTTCGAAGGTCAAGAGGAAGACTAAAGAACTAGTTTCAACGTTCACCTTATATTTGTCTGTTTTTTAACTACATAGTCCCTGCTGTATCTATAATGTGACTTTGAAGTGTTAGAACAAATAATAAAATGAATAAAGAGAAGGCCGACGAAGACACCTCAGTAGTATAGAAGAAAAAATTTTGTAACCCGAGGTAAACTAGTACTAACAGAAGAAGTGAATCAACACATCTAGAACAACTATACAACACGAGTTTACCAGTCTCACAATTTGATATGAGAAAGTGAATAAAAATAGAGAATAAGACATTACACAAAGGACGCGGCAGCACATTGTTGTGTGTCAACAACAAAAGCAGCTGTAAAATGTGTCAAGTATAATTTACGCAGATCCAATTTATTAAGTTGCGAATAAAAGTAACTTGACAATTAGTATTGTATTGTTAAGCTATAAAAATTGTGTGGCCAAAATACAACAAAGAAAATTCAAAAACTGTTGGCGTGTTTTCCTCTAAATGGACCTGCAACACAATATCTGCTAGGATTTCTATGACGGTCCCTTAGGATGTTCAGCTCTATAAAAAAAATATATCATTTTCGACAAAACACTAATTAAGAAATTAAAAATTTAAATCCAAATCTGGACCAATGATCCCAACAAAATAGGCTGCAGAATCTGTGCTAATTTCGTTGGATGCAAAGGCACTTCCGAATTACAAAAGTAATCGTTCATGTTGTTCGAATTCTATTAGAAATTAAACCCTCCTCGAAATTTGCTTACGACAGATTTCGACGCTTCATGAAATGAACTCTGCCGCCGTTTAATTGAAATAGAATTATCTTGTTAAGTTCAATGCGTTTAGCGCTGCAATAAGATCGGTTGCCGCAAAAGTTTAATACGTACAAGTTTAATACGTACTGTCATCTACTCTAACAGAATGGATAACTTCAGGTTCACTCATGCGTGCGGACTGCAATCGTCCTACCGTTATTGAATCTTAATTTGCGAAGTTCGGAATGGATCCAGTTATTAAGTAGGCAAACAATAACAGCGAGGAACTGATAAAGTTTACGTTGGGTTCGCGTTCGTGTGGAGCAAACTATTGGTGAGGTTGAGACCCGATTAAATTGTACGTATTAGTAGCACAGCTGGGCAGGATTCATTCAACTCTTCATTGTAAGTTATAGACGTACATTCATTAATGATAAATAAACCGAGGAATGATTCGTGATATTTTGAAGGAAAAAAATTGTTACGGCATATAAAGTCAAATGCGATCAAAGCAATATAGAATTATAATACTTCCGGTTTGTATTAGGTACCAATTATCGCTCCTTTGTTGCTGATAATCTTTGTCAAATATAAAACACGGTCAATTACAAATTACAAATTACGTTTTTAATCAACTAAATCTCTTTCCTTTAACAATATCATATTACACCCTGTAATATGCCACTGGAGTTCGCAACCTCTAATGGATTGACATTAGTGAGTATCGGCAACTGCTAAATATGAATATTTCCTATCGGATTTAATTATTACCAAGTTTACCAACCATTTTTAAAGACGCAATAGAATTTATTTTGTGCCTGTTTGTATTGAAGTGCTACATCAGAAACAGATCTTGAAGACCTGAAGAATATGGAACGAAAAGAAGTTATTTAACCCTTTCTCTGCAATTAGCATTGGCTTATCTAATGAAATGCCGGGTACAAAGAGAGGATATCAGATGCTATACAAGGTGCTACAGAGACCGAAGAAAATCAGAAAGGTTAATCCTGACAAATGTTGCCGGAGCGGAATCGTCTGGACGTTACTCCTCATGGCGCTAATAAGAGCGACTTTTCATGTTGCATTTTTAACAAAATAGTGTACTTGAATTTCTGACTTTGAAGTAAGAACATAAAAACATTAAGTAAACATTTTGGGGATCCGGTGGTGAGACGTCGAATGGTGATTCGCCCTCGCCGCTGAAGATATTCGCCGCAGTTGCGAATGAAACGTCCGAAAAAAATTCTAATGAAATAAATCTATTAGAAATGTATGAGTTTGATCGACAAGAAAAAATACAAACAAAGATATTTACTCAAGCAGAAGTAATAATCACCTTGAGCTCACCCAGAGCTTGTTAGCGGCGCTTAAACCTAATGGAGATAATATTCGCAGTAATCGCGTTTCCACCAGTAGTTGACACCGAACTAATTAACGAACTGTGTGGAACGCTATGAGAACCATACATTACAATAACGCTGATGCGCATCTTACGAATTCGGTGCAGGTAAAACGCGCGTTGTCTCTGTTCTAGATAAAACGACTGTGGAATAGCCCGACGTTGTTTTCTCGGCGTTCGTTAAAGCGACAGGAGAGCCAGAATTAATTGGGAATGCGGATTGGGTTACCTGTAATTTAATGCAGAATTATGTAAGCTTCTCCGTTTACACGGTTATATAACAAACAGCAGCAACATCGGAGTTGTTATTGCTACGGCTGCTGCTGCACCAGTAGCAGCATCAGCAACTAGGAAGGTATCGAGAACGCTCTTTCGGTAACAGTGTAAGTGAGAATTTCCAATGATGCAAGTTAGAAGTTGGTAGTCCGTCTGGGTTGTTGTTGCTCTGCTTGCGAAAACTTCGACGAAGTTACGTAGTTAAGTAGATAATTAGTTAAATTCGAAATAGTGTAACGCATTAATCTTCATCACGGGAAAATGGTATTTCGTAGAGTAAATCTACGCTTTGCCGAAGAGAACGACATCGGAGATCAATTAAGTGACTTAATTGACATCTAAAATTAAGAAAAGAGGATTTAAGTAAAACTAACTACAACGTTTGATGATTACGCATCCTCTCAACGGTAGCGCGTCACATAGACCCCTCTTTCCTCAAATCATAGAACTTGAACTAACCTTGAGCTTGTTATAAATTTCGTACACTACTACATTGGGAACTTGCTTAGAGAATGCTATCGGAATACGGCTTCTCTCGAAGGCAACTCTCAAACTAAAAGAGTCAATATCTTGGCGTCTCGCTTGTTCGCTCCTTTGTTATCGATAGCTTTTGTTAAGTACGAATCACAACAAACTACGATACATGTTTCATGTAAATATTTTATATCCTTGCAATTGAAATTTACAATCAACTAAATTTCTTTACTTTAATTATATCATATTTCAGCTTGTAATATGCTACTGGAGTTCGCGATCTAGCGTTTAAACAGACATTAGACACTAGCTTGCAACTGTTCCTACCGGAATTAAATAAACAAAGTAAATAGAATTCAAAGAAGAAATGATAAGTTTAATAATTTCTCTATTTTAGGAAATTACACACTATTTTGAAAATTTAAATAACATAAATTCGTTGTTTCAATTCAGAAATCTTCATAGAAGAAGAAACTAAAATAAAGATGTGTAAGGCCCTGAGAAGTTCTGTCCCTCGTTGAACTCAGTATTGCTATTTATCAACTTCCGCGGACAAATATTATATTTATCGCATCCTACAATTTCCATTAAAGTCACTTTCATTATTTCGAACCTCAAAGTTGACGTCGAGGGTTAAACCGAGAACACTCAACATTTACATGGAAAATTGATTATCCCACCTATCGCGCGACGAGCCTCTTTCGAACTCTACTACTTGTATCGATTGTACAGCTCGGCCTCTGCGCTGGCGACGAAATTCGCTCTCGAAAAACGCGTCAAAGTTCCTCCTCTCCTCGCTACCGTTCCATCCGTCGAAAGTTGAGATAACTGTATTGTCACCGATACTTTTGACCTCTCGAATGTATTTGTTCCGTAAAAGCTGTGGACATCCGCGACAGCAGTTGCGTGCGCCGTACGGTGGCAGCCCATTCATCGGAAAGGAGAAGAACACATTGAATTGGCAGCCGTTCAAAATTTTCTCGCATCCAAGCGCTGAAAACTACTTTTTCACACTCAGCTGGTGAAATTATTTGAGCGTAACGTATTTATAATGGCCGAGGATGCCCGATATGAAATGCTCGATGAGAATTGTGTTGTTCGAGATAAGTTTTGCAAACATTGGTTTAATTTTGTAGTACTTGTAGTAACAAGATATTCTTTTGGCGTGACACAATAAATAGTTGTGATTAGGAGCACTTTTTTCGCATTTTTAAACACAGCGACATCTGCGTGTCTCGCGCGACATCTCAGTGTAAGATTTGCATTTCTTTTGTTAACATGTGAAGAATTCCAGTTTTCTTAAACTCTAATCAAATGAATTACTCATTTCTGCAAACGGTTTTGGTAACTTTCTTGTCAACCACACCTATAATAGCTTACTTGAAACATTTCAGGACATAGCTGGATTATTGGTGATTGCTACAATATAAAAAGATGTTTTTTTGTTAAACTCGTTCTTGTATTCCATGCACAATTTGTTTAAATGGAGATCTCAACAAAGGTTTAGCGTCAAGCAACGTTCTGTGAAGTTAAACCAGAAATTCACTTGAGCGGCAAAATATATGTGATGGTATTTATAAGAGGAGTTTTTCGAATGAAAGCCATTTCATTCCAACTTCGTGAACCAGGCAAATAGTTGGTCAATAGCGATTTGCAACCACCAAGAGCCGCTCATGCGGAATATACCACGGTGGCGGTTAAATTATTTTAACTAATAAGTTTATTGCAACAATGAACTACGTTTATCGAATTAAAGCCTATTCGTAAATATAATAAGTACCCGTTTATTAGCTTACTTTGAAACAAATTGTAAGGATCTTTCATTACACATACATGAATGTATTACATATGTCAATAAATCAGTATGGCGTATATTCTGTGTACACGAAAATATGTATTCATCGATATAATAAACATTCATTTATTGAAATGACAAACTCGTTCGCTGGTTTGGTTACAAAAAGAGGAAAACGCAACGAACAAGGAGGTTGTTCTGGCGGATTGGACGCATAAGGTGAAGAGCGGAGAAATATGGCAAGCAATGCTCAAGTTCTGTTTGATAAATAGTTTTTATTTGTTGTACCGATAGTAACCACCTAGGTTCATCCTCATTATCTTTCACTCTACTTGCTGTACAAATATTAGACACTTTCGCCTACTTCCTTTCATTTTCCAAAACCTATACGCGCACGCAAGCTTCCCTAGCTTTTTCCCAACTTTAAAGCCTATAATACGCAGGAAGTTTTTAAAAGCGCCGTATAATGTGCACCGAAAACACATTAAGCCCGCGTAAGTCGATCCGATCGGGGACTAAATGGATATCGATTATCCTATAGCTGCATACTTCACATACACACTTGAAACGTCGATCGCGTTAGGGCTAAAAAAGACCGGTGGATTTTTTTCTCTCCCGGGAATTTTTTAATAAAGGATGTCAGTAGTGAAACGAATGCAAAGTCGAAAGTAAACATACATTTTTAAATGCTCGCGTAGTTGAAGTATTTTATGGTGGCGTCGCCGGTATTAGGCGGTAGTAGCAGCATCTGTTACGTAAAGTAATGTGAATAATAAGAACGCAATAGTGAGGAAAACGTTATTGGACGGAAATTTGTTAGGGGAGCTGTATTGATGTATGGTCGGAAAATGTTTTAATTCCATAACGAAAGTTAAACATTGCATCCTTGAATTGATTTCTAATAAAAAAAAAGTCAAATTTAAAGGTGAGAGCATCAATTTCAATCTTTTTTATCAAAACTTCTTATATTTTGTACAACGTCTTCTAACCAAACCGCCTAAGTTTTAGCCAAGTTCGATGGAAATCAAGCAAGAACGATATTTAGCGAAATGTAATTGTTGTGCTTTTAATTACAATCTATGGATATCTACTGTTATTTTATTGTTTCCAGCATGGAAGTTAGCTATAAGTAGCGCCATGCATACATCATCGGCTGGGAAGGTTTGGAGGCGGAATTTTTTTTTTTCTGGTCTATTATCTTCGAGTTGTAAGAGTATGGGGGATATTATAAGAACTACTCTTCAATTAACTTTCTTCACTTTCTAAAACACCAAGTTTAATGTAAAGTTACCCCACAACAATCTTCAGTGTTATTTTGGGCATATCTCAATGTAATTTCATCGTTCGTTTGATAGTCGTATTATTTGCCAGTGAAAATCTAATGTGCGCAGTTGTGTGTGGTGTAGAATGTCCGAGTATAACATAGAATTAATGCTTTGTTACGTCGCTGCATCGTGTTGCATTGAGCTCACGCTATCAGTGTATTTTTGGAAAAATAAGATTATCAAAAATAAACATAGCGTTTATGTGGTGGAATATCGCTGACCAGAGGTCATTTAAATTTCACTTATCGTTTTCCATTTAACTTTTATAACCTGTAAGGCTTCACCTAGTAATTTTTCCGAAGAACAAAAGATGAGCTCAGGGTGGAGTGCAAAATTACGGAGGATAGCGACAACAATCCATAAAAAAGTAGAATGAATCCCGATATGGAGACTAAAGATCGGTAACAAGAGAAAGATGGCGCCAGGTATTTTCATGGAAAACACCAACCGTCGTCAAGGCTTGCTGTCCTCTCTTCATCCTTACCTCTACTAGTTTTCACCAAATGCCGCAAGATACGGCAGCAATTTCACATTTTAAGATTTTTTTTTATTTAATAAAACTAGGCATTTGTAGGTATTTACAAAAAATATATAAAAATGCTGGTTTTAATATCAACGAAAGAAATGGAATGTCATCCTCTGAATTACTTTAAAATGGCATGCAGGTTTCCACTAAGAAACGAGATAATATCGAGACACAATAGGAAGAAAACTTCTTGGCAGTTGCTTGTAGAAATTGATGCAAAAGATGGTCAAAAAGTTTCAGTGAGAACGATTGGAAGGCGCCAACATTAAACAAATACAAACTGGCAGGATGTTGTGGTTCGACGAAAGAAATATATAGGTACTCATCGCAATGCTAATTTTAAAGGATAATCGTTGCTATTGATAAATAGAGTACACACAGTTCCTTTTTCAGCGTTTTTGTACCCCTGGAAGTACCTTTGTGCGCTTTATAGGTAACGAGGGATTCCTAAGGATTGCACCGTTAAGTACTGAGGTGCCCAAATAAGAATGGCAGGCGACTATATTTTAGAAACTGATGATCATAGAGCTTTCGAGTAAAACTTCAGATGGTTTTTACGGGTTTCGCTGATATCTTAAGTTTTCAACTCTCTATTTTCCATGTTAAAAGAAAGATATCGTTCTATTTAACATTTTTGCGAAAAGCCACTTTATTTGTTATAAAGTCACATAGCACTCTCTAGTGATGCGGGTACAATTCACCAGAACTAGAACAAAACTGCATCTAATAGATAAACTAAAGCTAGGCCACCAAAATTATTAACAAAAAAAGAGCAATTGACATCTCGTCACCACTTTGGTTTGTAACGTGTTTGTAAACGTAAGAGAAAGAGACTTAGCATAGGAACAAAATCCGTATATTTTCAATAACTTAATTAGAGAAAGCTGTAATTCTGTGCTTAGTCATGTCTGTTACTCCATCTGCTGGTCATCTTCTAGACAACAAAATCATTTCCAGCATTTTCTTCTGGCCAAATTTATTAAAAGAGATTTTACTCGAAAGCTCTGGGATTACTAGTTCCTGAGAAAGGTCAGGTAAATACTTTAATCTTTAGTACATTCTCAAAAATTTAATTCCAACAAGAGAAGTACAAACGCTAAAATTTCAATATAATCCTAAACATCTCGAAAATAGTTGACTTTAGGGATAAAGTGGCCTAATACAAATTATGTACCTGCAATGTGTACAATTAATTATTCCGTTAAAAAGTATACCATTGTGTTTAAAATAAGAAAGTTGGTAACCATTTCCGGCTCAACTGGGAGTGTTTCGTGAAATACCTTGTACATATTCCCTTCTCAGAAAATATAAAAGCAAAAATAGTATCGTATATATCACATTCCGTTACGAAATGAAATGCACACATCAATAGCGACTGCCTTTTGCGTACGTTTTAACTCGTACTAAATTGTGGCAGATTTGACTTTACGTTTGATAATATAGCGATAAGATATTTTTATTCGGTTCGCGCTCGAAAGATCAAAGACCGCGAAATGCTGGCAATCTTAGGCAGTCAAGGATTTTATTAAATATATTCGCGCATAAGGAAATCTTATGTAACGGCGTCCGGACCGTACAAAGGATATCAAGCAATAGAAATGCCTCGCCGGCCCATTTCCATTTATTTGCAGAAATAATTAAAGGTTCATTGCGAACAACAAGAAGAAAAGAAATAAAAACGTTGAATGCGAAGTGCCTCCATAATTAAGTTTCACCGGAGAAGAAATTGTAATATGTGAGAGGGAAGTTTTCTCTGTCTGCGTTTCTAGCTGTATTCTCCAATTGCGTCGCTTGTACACTACACGAATGTCGAGAATGTTGGCGTGAGGTATTGACCTGAACTTTTTAACTTTGATGATAACGACGAGCACGCAGAAAAAAGTCCTGTGAAAGTAATTGCTACGATTTTGTATTAAAAATTTACGTAACTCAAGAAAGCTGGGTCATCGTTCAAAAGTAATTTTCATTAAAACATTGGAATAATTTTATTTTAGCAAACTGTTTCCTAAGAAACTACAAAAAGGATATTGCAGTATGAACTTCAATAAGAGCAATAAAACAACATTATTTCAATAACCTGAACTAGTTGCTTATTCTTGTATTACTTGTTAGCTATTTTGAACTATAATTGCACCTTATTTTGTGTCTTCACTATATGCTTATCTAATTATCACGTTCGGCAAAATGCGATCCATTTAAAACCACCGACTAGCGCTTAATACCGAAAATGCACGATGCAAGCACATACGTACGCTTTGTTTGTTTGAAATCAATCTCGAAATATGTTTGAGAACGCTCAGCTTTGAATATGATCCCGAGAATCTCTAACAAATTAGGCACGTACATCCTCCCCTAACGGTAATGCAGCATGAGAATGCTTGTTTATGAACGATTAGATAACACGCAATTATGTCTAGTGTTTGCTTGTTTAGGAAGTATCTGCTGCATGGTGCTCTTTTTGAAATATTAGAGTTTGAATTGTAGGTGATTACTATGTTTACAACTAGAATAGAACGTTGAAACTTACGCTTACAATTAGTTAGAAGTTTTCTAGAAGTCTTACCTTCTCATTTCTAGCGCAACGATTTGGATATCTTCTTATCTTGCGCAATATACAACTTAAAGGAGTAAATGTGCACACTCTCGATCTAATATTTTATTCATTCGTCTTTCTTTATATTTAATAATAATATATTTAGTTAGCCCAACGGGTAGCACCAAACATTACATTTAACGTAGTATAAATTCAGCTATAGATTATAAACAAAAACAAAAAAAAAGAAATAAGACAATAGACAGGGAGATTATTACTGATAATGGTCTATCTTTGTTATTATCTGGAAAAAAAAAAGATACTACTACGCGGTTTTCCCCACTACGTTAGCAACTGATGCAAATGGCACGGTTTAAAACAATATTCTTTCAAACAAGTCCACATTTGTTTTATTTGGGTAGAAACTGCAGAAGTTATAGCTACATTATTCGGTAACGTCTAGTACATCTATTATTCACAATTAAACAAAACATCATTAACAAGGATGCGTAATTAACTGAGTTTTTGAATGAAGCTTTTAAAATTATATTTAATCTTGGAATTTTTACCAGCTAATTTAAAATTTAATATCGACCCTAGCAACGACGCCCTCTAGAGATCATATTTGGATTTAGATATATTTTCGTTAAATTTACCAATGCCATTTTAGTTATCAAATTTTTTTTCCCGTCAACACAGCTATTATAATTTTTAAGATATCGACGATCCCCACTCTTAGTGGGACACGCAGTGTATACATTGAATTACAGGAATTGCAGCCGGTCATAACGAGCTGTTTGGCATTGGCCACGTCACCACTCTCTATTAGTATCTTCTTTTTCGGGTTATTATGATTCTCCGCTGCTTCTATTATTTTTCTCCACTCTTCTTTGTTCTTAACTTTGTGGCTTTATCCTGTTACTGCTATCAACTTTATGTCCTTAATACGTATTTTTTACGTCTTTTTGAATAAAATTTGACTCGGAGAATCGATTTCCGCCACCCTCATTTACCTATCTCGTTTATTTCTCGAATCACACCCGGAAAAAGGCATCAATTTCGGGCTTCCTTAAGGTTTGCTTGCTTCTAATTTCCATTTTGCAATTTTCTTAACTATTGCTTCTTCCGGTTATCTGTTTGTATTACATTCTTAATTGCTCTTCTTCCCTCTTTGTCAAACACATTGTTTCAGGTGCATACATCACGAATGGTTTTATTACAGTTTTGTACAGTTTCCGAACGCTAAATTTTTGGAAAAAGGAACACAAAGAGAGCTATAAAATTTTATACGTTATGAATGGGAACCGCAGAATATACCAGGATTATCTCTGGAATTAATCAATTAGTTACGAATATACCTGGAAGACAGGCAGACAATTCCTTTTTTTAATTTCATTCGAAAAGTTAATAATAATAAAGAATAAAACCGCAAGATAAACGTTATCGAGGTAATTTCTGTAAGAATTTTCAGCTTCCCTGCGCCGGTTCGTTATAGTTTCCATCAAATTTATGTGCCCCGCGCGTAAAAGAGAAACAAAAATATAAAATAAAAACTTTAAGTAAGGCGACCATAAATTTCAGGGCGGGCCATCGTTTGACAGTCAGCGCATCGAGACAGGGAAGCAGAAGCGAAGACGTAACCGTTGGAAATTTTATTGTACCCTGGTGATTTTTTCATCGCAACGTAATTGTACTTCTTCTTCTTCTTGCCATCACCACCGTCTTGGGAACGATATGTTCGTTCCGCACTAAGCTCGTTTGTATTTAAAAAAATATTGTCGCAGAAAATCTAATTTCCTGAAGTAAACCCGATATGTTAGGTCTCGACCCGTCCTGAAACTCTCTCTCTAACTGTAATTGCAATTTCAATACGTCGCCTATGGTGGCCGACACTGCGGACTACCCCCTACCGGTAGTCTTATTAGTCCCGTTAAGCGAAGGTAAATAAACGTTTGTCGGAAGAGGTGAAGCCGCCAGTAAAAAAAGTTTACGACCCACCGCTGAAAAGGAAACCAGTAAAAAAAGAAGAAGGAGAAACGCGAAGGGAAGAATGGTAATTAATTGCGTTATCATGCTTGAATTCGCCTTGGGTAAAACAAGGTTAGGATGCACTTGTCGACGTTCTTTAACTTTATTATCGATTTTGGTTTGTTCGGACGTAGAAGCTGGAAAAAGTTTTCCCAAGTCCCGGTGAAAGGAAACAATCGAATTTAGATTTTTTGACGTTGTGTTGAGTAGTTTACCAACGACGTTCCTTCGGTGAATGTAAAGCATAACCAAGAGCGCTTTCCGAACTTCCTCTTATTATTCAACCCTTTACCTTCACGTAGATGTGAATGTGAAGAGTTTACCTACTCGCTCAAATACAGTTCTTGTCTAGAAACTAACTTTAAAGGAATTTTGTAGTATTTTTAATGTAGACATTAACATTGACAAAGATCATAATCTCATTAACGAGCTGTTGTTGTTTGTAACAACATTCGCCATATATGTTATGTTTAGAAAAATATTTTTTACTCAGATGCATATTTAGAGTAATATCGAAGTATTTAGCTCTGAAAACGACGATAGCTATTTAAACATCACTTTGTTGTTAATGGCTAATCCCTATCGAATCATGAGTTTAGCTAAGATCCCTTAATTTGTCCATTCCTGCTAAATACTAGGATGAAATCGATCTGAAGTTTTTGATACTGTCATGCTATACGGCGGTAGCGTCTTAAGCATTTACAAACGTGGCTGTACCAAAAAGCATTGATATTGTACGCAGCACGATTGAAGAGGATCGACATGTTACTTACCATGGTATAGAGCCATCTTTAGGAATATTAACGATTGCAGAACATTAAATTTTTCATTTTTAGGTGTGAAGAAATTTCAGATGGACTCCCCATAATTCGGCCCAAACGCGAAAGAGGCTCGCGTGGATTGAGATAAGGGAATGCTCCAGAATTTCGACAGAGGAACTTCAAAATCCGCAAACAACATCGTAAGAGACCACAAAACTTGTACTAGTCGGAACTTAAGCAAAAATCAACTGTTTTATAGTACTCCGATAAGCCGAATCCAATAAAAGTTGTTCAAAAGTGATTACTTGTTTCTTTCGTTGTACTAGGCATGCCGCAAGCTTTACTTTGGGGCATCGACGAATGAAGAATGCTTCATGATGATGCCAACTCTCGCACAGTACGTCAAATAATTGATTTCAAGGAGAAAAACATAGAATCCCATTGTCCGTATTCACCTAGTTTCGACGACTTCTTGTTCTTGTTAAACAAGAAATGCGTGGGCACCTGTATAAATCTTAATAGCGAATGCTTTAGCATAATTTGTACAATTTTCTTTTTGTTTCATTGTTCTTGTAAAAAGTCAAAAGGTTTCACTTGTATTAATATCAAAAATTTAATTTAATTAATTCAGTTTCTCTTCTGTTTCAAAATTGCAAAACACTAACACCGAGATCTACACAAACCAAGCACTTGAGTCATGTATTCTATCAGGGATTCCAATCTTCTGATTATTTTATCCATCTACAAATCTGCATCTTACTCATTAAGTTTAATTACAAAAGCTTTGAAAGAATTTTCCAACCTGGTTAAGCTGCACAGATTACTGATTTGCTAGTCGAAAAAAACAATTTATTCAAAGAACACAACCTTATATCTTTGTCTGATAGTATAGTTAGAAACTCTTATTGGCGGTAATACATAACAAGATAGACTGAGACTAGTTTTTAAAAACCGGTACCTGAAAAACGGCAAGCCCTTTCTCGCGGTGAGCCTGAAAAGGATTTCGAAGAATGTTACTAGATCCTGACTTTAAATTTCCGCAACCCATTGCTGCCATTCCTCCTGGATTCATATCACTAGATGGTATTATTCGTCAAAAATGTCTTTGCTTTATTATGTATTAAGCCTTAGCTGTTGATTAATTATCTCTACCTTGATCTTTGCTTGAAATACATGTCAAAGGTGCCAATACATTTTTATCGCTTCAAATTGGTGAAATTTAGTCTTTTAGAAACTGAGATACGTCGTCCCTTATTTAACAAATTTAACACTGTTCTAAGTTTTGACTCACTCTTTCAACCTAAAGATGTATCAGTTACATGAAACTGGAAAAACATCTTAATTAATAAAGGAATTGTGAGAGTGAGAGCCAAATTTCTTCGTCCAACACTTAATTACTAATAATACGAATAAAATTACCAAAACGTAGTACCGTAACTGAAGTTTCACAAACTCTCACTTGTTAATTTCTCATCTTCCACCGATTCTGCAGTAAATAAAGAGAAAGGGAAGAAGCAAACTGTATTAATGCCGCTGAGACGAAATCTGCTTCTGTATTGTCATTTTATTAATGCATAAAAGGCGAAATTGACTGTTAGGAAAAGCAAACAGAAGTAGAATTGGGAGGGATTCCATTGCTACAATTCTTGCTGCTTTATTTACTCTCACTGTTTGGAGATCTTCCATTTTGATTCCCTCGTATTGACATTTTCTTACGGTATATTATAAGGGCCTTATTTTGAAGCATTTGTAGACTTTTAATAAGGTAATTTAGCCACTTCAACACAGCATCAGTTAACTGCACGCTAGAAAGTAATTGCAAATGTCTATCAATTAATTAACCTTAAATAATTTAAATTTTAATTTCGAAATTTCATCAAATTTCATCGCGATATTATATCGCGTTAACAAAATACGTGATTTTAATAGCTAATGCACTGACTAGTTAATATGCGTTATAACACGGATATCGCGCATATACGAGCCAAGTTTACAACGGTACGTAATGAACAAATAAATTACAATTCTAATGAGACAGTTTCAAATTACAAGTTAATGGATGAGCGTGTGCTATATCGTATGTAACACGTAAGTATTACATGTGCAAATTTGTGCATAGAACATGCTGTAGTTATAATTTATTTTTGCACCTTGAATTTTACCAGAGTATTGTGTTATACTACAACAAACTAATGTAATATCCACACAACAACTAAACTACGAAGAAGTATTTAGTAGACTTCGTTAAAAGTTGAATAATTAGGATGTAAATTTGAGAAATAATTTTGTTGCAAATACTAATACTTAATATACGCAGAATGCGATGAAACTGACGAAAGATTTCAGAATCAGCTTTCTTCTGATTCCCAAACACTGAGGTGACTTTTATAACAGAAAACACTCTATCCTCAAATATTTCAATCTATTTAGCAAAATAGTGGAAATCTAAAAGAATCGACAGAATATATATAGTTTCCTCGTGTGGAAAATTCTGAAGCACATACTGATAACTTTACAGCTAGTTAGCGCTTACACTACGTCGCTTTCCAATAAAACCAATTATTTTTCGTAAAGTTGTTCGCAAAGGGAAAAAAGCTTTGTACGGCGTAGTCGTTTACCCAACAAGCTTCCCTAAACACGACTTCAGGAACGACCGACAAACTTTCAACAACAACGCTGAAAAGTTCTAAAATAATTCTGGAACTGCGAGGTTTTGGCCCGTTCAGAAGAGCGAAAATTAATAAATAATTGAACGCCTGCGGGTCTCCACGCATTGATGGCTTCTCTGATTGAATACTAACTTCGGAGGGTCATTTATGTTTCAAACGTTCGCCAACCGCATTGTGAAAGCTGTTGTAGTACATAATAAACGTCTGATGGTCTTGCGTTAGCGTCTATATAAATGCGAAAAAGCAATATTTTGCCCATCCAATGATTTCTGGATTTGCATTTAAAAGGTTGCGCGAATATATCTGTAAAGGTATTATTATGTAATATCAAATAATGCATGTATATTATGTGGAATTGTGAAGATAGCATTTTGGTGGAGACGTCGCCATCGATAATTCGATAATTAATAATTAATTAATTATTTATGTTGAAAAACTAGCTTTACAGCTCAAAACTTGAAACGGTCGCTTCTAGTAAAGGTTAATTCAATACTTCTTTCCATAAATTAAAAATGCTAACATTATTTTATGCAGTAGATAACGACTTTTATTTAACGATGTTTTTGAATAATATTGCGAATAAGTACGCAGAAATTCGGAAACCAGAATGGTAGAACCTACTGCAAGGCACGCCTATCGAAGCGAAAAAAGTAGCGCATTTCATGTATATTTACCAGCTATGTGGGAGTCATTCCGTACAGCTTGACCAGCTTTATACACTTTAGCTTTATATACACTAAATACAGACAATTTCAATTTTCTATTGCATTGATTTTTTTATATGAATCATAATTTAATTGAAGATTTCGTTGACGTTCGAAATCTCAACAACAAGTCCCTGGTTATTTACCCTCGCAACGTAAATACCACGGAAATAAGAAAATCGAATTAACTAGCGAGGAAATTTATAAAACGTTTTCAGCATCTTTTGTGATTTGAGTAGGGATGACATGTAAAGCCAGGAAGTCAACTCTGGTTCGCCGACTACAATCTACCCTCTAATACCCATATGAATGCAGACGTAATGAAGTATTCGATGCTTGTACAGTCGTGTTATAGTTGTTTTGCGTTTATGTAAGCATCTATAACCAGCGTAAAGTTCGAGTACAAGTCTCTACCGGTATTTATTGTTCATTTTCAAGTGGCAATACTGCACATATTAAATAGTTTTAAATGTTTTTTTTACGGTTGAAAATATTTTTAGCAGGAATTAAATATTGCTGCGATAACCACATAATCCTTAGGCTTCTTAATAACGGTTAAATATTTTTAGGTTTTATTCACAAACTCAATTCACTTTTATTTCTTTATTTATTTTTATTCTCCTTCACGTACTCCATTTTATACCAGGCGACTACCCAAGGTTCCTCACGCATCGCGTCCCCCACCGATCACGTTAAAGATAGAAATCACGCCTACCTTAGACACCGCAAGACGCACCTCTCTCCCCGCCCCCCACAAAAAAACCGGCAGGCGTTACCATTGCACTCACAATTAAATCGTCGAAATATTACTATATATTTGCTAATAAATAACTGATGAGTGAACGTTCCTGGCACGAAGGTTCCCGTGGGGCAGTGGTTAGCACGTCCCTTTGGCAAACGGGATGTGTCAGGTTCGATTCCTTACTGGGACGAGGTTTCTCTCAAAACAATTAATTACCAAGGAGAGCATTTAAATCACTAATCGTTTCACATGGTGCCTAGTTTCAATCTGATTTTCGTCGAAGTTTCAGTTCGTAAATGTTTGTTTTTATATTCTGGAGTCTTTATTGCATATAAGGATATTTTTTATAGTATTGACACCTAATTCCGGCTTTAAGAGACGTCCCCCATATAGTTTAGACGTTAGGAAAAGGAACACACATTCCAATTTACGTAATAATTAATTACATTGTGTGCTTAGTAATTGCCCCGAAATGAGCACCAAAGTGATTTTACCCTTAAATATTCGGTTAATAGCACAAAAAAGAACGTTCACCCTACGACCTCGATCCAGTCAACAAACTAACCATTAGCGAAATTATCTTTTTAATTGCACTAAATAATAATTTGTTTTTCTGGTATATGGAAAGAAGTAACTTCACCTTGGTTAATGGTATTCTACGCTGTCAAAGATTTATCCGAGATAACTTTTAAGATTCTATCTGATCCAAAAAAAGATATTGATTTCATAATTTCAACAACATAATTCGCAGAAAGTAAGTAACACGTTCCCGATATCCGCTGCTGATGCCGTCTGAAAAGTTACAGGAAAGGAATAATTTAGTTGGCGCTGTCTGTAGCGTAAGATGGAAACACAGAGGTAAGATATATCTAATATATATTCAGTCCTCGATTTCAGCGAGGCTGTATAAGTTGTATAAGTTTTCATGAAAACGATCGGAAACGTGTCCGGAGGTGAAAATAACTTCGGGTAGAGTGTGTGATGTGCATTACATTTTTTCTCTTTTAAACTTACTTAAACTAGAATAAACAGAACCTTGTCACGATCGCGGAACGAACAAGCCGTGCTGTGGGTTTAAAAATTACACCCCGTCGGGCATAAATGTAGAGCGTGCGTGAGTTATTTTTTGAGATTTGCGTTTGTGTTACGTACGGATGCGTCTAGATGGCGTTCACAATGTAGGATGCAATGTTATACCGACCTATATAGGCGCATCACATTCGTGCATACGAATTTTTTGTGACGGCATTTGAAAAAAGATTCACGTGGTGGAAGAAATAATACTGTACCATATCTTGATTTACGAACTGAACATGCAGGTTTTTTTAGACATGAAAACATTAATTTTTACTACAATGCATCTTCATAGGCAAGCTATTGTGATAATACAGGAAGATGAATCTGAACTAGGGATGCTATTTGAGTAAAGAGGAATAGTGTAGAAATTGTCACTAAGCTGCAGCATAAATTGAGGAAAATTTGTGAGAGATGAAGTTTTAAATTTTGTAACTGTGGCTTTGATGGGGGATCCCAGGTCTCAAGAGATTTTCAAGGATATTGTTTCGAACGTGTATTAAACAGGGGCACAACTAGGCTAGTGTAACCGCTTCACCGCTCTGGGAGTTCCAAAGCCAAGGCCTAAAGAAAGCTCGCGAATCCTTCAGACTTACTTTACAGTTTTCAATGTAAAATTTTACAAAACATTGCCCCAAAATCACTACAAGCAGAATCTCTAGACGCTATGGGCAGTGCTCTTTTAGTAGTGAATGATTTTTGAAGACTCAATTTTCCAAAGAGGAGTAAGACGACTAAGGTGAGTCACATTGATGAGCTTTGTGAAGTCAATTCAATCAGCAGCTTTCTAGTCAACTGTTAATTGTGCAGTTTTTTTGACTTTCGAATATCTTAATGTATATACTTTTTACTGTATGTCGTTAAATGTTCCTGTCACAGTGGCCAAAGCTGAAAGATAATTCCCTAAATTAATTGATCATAGGCTACCTTAGAAATTCTACGACTCCGGAGCGTTTAATCTCGAAAAGTTAGCGTTGATAAACTTTGATATCTCTGCCAATTTGAAATCAAAAAGAAAATCTTCAAATCTCAAGTTTAGTCAATGTCTTTATGACCTCCTAAGAAATACTTCAAGATAAATAAGCAAACTCGATTTCCCGTTTCGAAGAGAGGCATACTAAACACTACACCAGGGAACGTCCTGTAAACAGGGGCACTGCGAGGCACTCTTGTGAATGCGAATAGACGAAGTGGTCTAGAGTGTACTAGAATAAAAATTTCGGAACTTAGAACTTTTTAGAAGGATATAGAACATTCACGAAACATATAGAATATTTCAGAAAGGTATGGAACTTTAGTGAAGTTTATAAAACTTGTATCAGACATTGACGAAATTTCGTGAAAGTTCTAAGTAGGTGGAGTGGCCAGTACAAATAAGTCACCACTTCACTGAATCAGTCCAGTTGTTCAATAACAATGGAAGAGTAAACACCTGAGAAGGAATGTGAACGGTTTAAAGACGCTTTCATCGTTATTTCACAAGACTTGCTGTCCCATTTCAGCGAACACCTCTCAAAGCTCACTGCATGGTTTGCAAAATACTTCTGAGGAAAACAATGCTGAGAAGCTTGCGTGTATCCAACATCCTTTCTGTGCTCAAGTTCCACCAGAATTCACTTCGCAGAAAGAATAGGGTCCAATTAAATTCTCTTGCGACAACAGCATGAAAACAAAATTTACATCTTCCGAATTAGTGGAGTCCTGAATATCCATCAAAAATGAATACCTAATTCTGTGTTCAAAAGCTGTAAGGATCTTATTCTCTTTGAGACAACCTGTTTATGCGAAGCCGGATTTCCAACGTTAGCTGTAATAAAAGCAAATATCGCTCAAAAATCGATGTAGAGCAAGAAATGAGAGATCACAAAGCTCAACCTATTACTGCACTACACCACGGCACCAATGCCAAATTCAAATTCACTTCTTAATACCTAGATAACTTACTGGAGAGATTTTTTTTTGATAATTAATTACGTAAATACCAAATTATTTTTTATCGAAAAACCTATTACTTCTTCAGTTTGAGTCCTGTAACGATAAATGAGTACCTACCTTTTTAAACAAATAGCTAATTAACACGTTCAGAAGACGTTAAATTATATGTTATTATGCCAAAATTTGTTACAAGTGTACTTCTTCCTTTTGAAGTTAATCGATGCATGATGCAAGCTAAGTATATTAAAGGGTCGAAACGTAAATCAACCGCAACAGACGTCTGTCATTTGTTATCTTAATCTTAGCGATGTTAGCCTTACGAACATAAGCCACACAATTTCCTATGTTTATGTTGCGTACACATTAACGAACCTGTTCCGCGATATGAATATGCAAGAGATACGTTCGCTCAAAGAGCCAATCTTGCGTACCTAACGAGCAATCGCAGGGACAGGCTAGCATCGTAAGTAGATACCAACGCGCATGAAGCAGCGAGTGCTGGTGAACGATCTAATTTTAACATCTTCTGAGGCCACGATAATTAACAAACTATGTGTCTGGATGTGTGAGAGTTGGTCTTCGTTTAGCAGCAGAAGTTTTCGTCATTTTCAAGTCTCGCGAAACATATCATAGGGTATGCTTGCCGGTACCGAATCTTGCATTAAAGTGGCAAATGGATTTTATGTGGAATTCGAGTTTATATTTAGATCGTGGTATCTTTGATGAGGAGGTACGTTGTCCAGTAAGAGAATGTTGGTAGCTGAAGTTTAAATCAAGTTTTAATGGTAACACATATATGTACATGTCGTCCTTTTAGAACTTTCTGTATAACGTTGAGAAACAAAAAAAAACACGTGACTGTTGACGGAAAACTATTTATCATTCAAAGAAAGTTATTTGCTTTCAAAACAAACGCGAAAAATTATACATTGCAGGATGAATTGCAATAAAGGAATTTTCCATGTTTTCTTTTTGTATATTTGTGCATGAAAGGGTTACAGCATCTTTGTGTTTCTACGAAAAGAAGGCGTAGTAACAGTAAGAACAGTACAAACAAATGCACTTTCGTATACTTATAGTAGATGCTCGTATTTACATTATCCTGGCTCTATATATGTAGGAATATGCTGATGCCATGATACGTAGAGTGCGCAATAACAGAAACGAAAGGAGAAAATATAACCTCATAAAACGTTTCAAGGATATCTTCATGTTCGGCGTTGCGACATCCACAACAGCGAACGTGTCAACGCAAGAGAAAGTAAGGAAAAATTCCTTCATTATTTAATATGTCAGGAGTACCGACGAAACGTTTTTGAAACGTGATAGAGATTTATTATCCTTCGTATAAAAAAGTGAGTACGGAGTAAAGGCATCAATAACCGACGTTTAGCCGACGAAGCTGGTTGATGTTGCGACGACGTGATGATTTTCTTGCCTAGATATTTATTGAACTAACTTTAGGGAGTATATTTGGTAGTAAAAGGAAGAATTCTAGACTAAAAGAATGCAGCGGTCTTCAGGACTGTAGAGCACCCAGAACATGTACTGACAGAATCAAGATGTACATATATAGTTGATTTCTTCTTTTTTGAGAATATCAAATATAATTTGCTGATGGCTGATTATCAAGAAGAGCCCTAGTACATCATCAAACCTTACGAAGATCATCATCGGACTTTTAACGAAATTTCTGAATTGTCTAGCATGTTTCGTAGTCCTTGCTAATGAATAGCGATTGGTTTCTGGATAATTTTTTTGGAAAGCAAGATCGTTAGTGCCCTCACCACGCTCCGACTTGACACTGCATCATATGGCTTTTCCTTGTTCTTCTGTATGCAAAGGAACTAAAATACAGGAAGGAGGTGAAGGAAGAACGCTATACGTATACGGGAAAATTATTACCAGCTTGCTAAGTTCATTAAATTAGCTAAATTAAACTATGACTGCAAAAGAAAATCAAATAACTCGATACGGATGGGAACGTTAGTACAAAATATTAAGTGATAATTAAAATATTATCAACATATACAATTGCTACGTGTTTTTAAACAGCAGATTAGATTGGTGCTTCTATGAGGGATCGTTTTTATATTCCCGGACTAGGTATGAAAGAAAAAAGATCAAAACAACAATAAAAAATTATTTTTCAATATAGACCCCTTGCTTTTGGATATAAACATTACATCGTTTTAATAACATCTCTAATCCGTTAGAAAAAATCCTTTGGTTCGTCTGCAAAATACTTTTCAACAGCCGCTATTAAGTTAGTTATCGTCTATAAATTTTGATCTTTTTTTTTTTAATTTGGAAGCAAAAAATAGTCGCAGAGATCTAATAAATCTGGGCTATAAGGTCCGTGAACGACTTCCATGAAACCACATTCAGCAACGGCGGCAAGGCGATGCATTTAGTATGGATAAACTTCTTCTGTTACCGTATTATCCTTACTTAGACAATTGGTCATTAAAATTCCTTGACAATCTTAAAAAATAGTTGCCCTTGTTTTTCTTGCAGAAGGGGTAACTTCAAATTCCTTGGAAGGGCTGGATCCCTTAATATGCCACTGCATTGATTCTTGGTTAAAACGGTGGACTCACTTTTCATATGCGGTGACAAGCTGGTGCGTCTCGACAAAGCGGCAAAAATTCTTCACATGTTTCCGGACACGCATTCGGAACTCGTGGAACTCTAATTAACCCTGGATTAACTTTCATCGTTCCAAAGTATTCACGTAAAATTCTGAAAACGATGATTTCTGAAACTCCTAATAAAGCTGCTAATTGTTCCTTCTTTAACCTTGTATTCTCCAATACCAAGCATTTGTTTGTTTCAACAACATCGGAAGTGATCACATTAACAGGCGGACCCGGATGGGGATCATCATCCAGTGACTCTGGACCATGTTTAAACAATTCGGTTTTGACGGAGGATAATCCCTATATTTCTCCGCGGATAATTTTTGGAGATTTTCCTTGTGTTGTTAGGCATTTTATAACAGCTCCATACTCGAGTTCATACATTTTGCTACGTGATAAAACAGACTGACGGATGTTAGAACTAATACTGCTGCAACTCTTTCGCAATTTGGCAAACACGTTATCAAAACATATGTTGTAAAGAAGAATACGAAGAAAAATTACATAATAAATTTTGCAGTCTGTCACATGCTGAAAAATGTTCAAATAAGCGCAACCTCTCCCTCTCATTTTGATTATCTTGCCTTTTTTATTCGTATTGCTGTATTGTCGTATTGTTTTATAAGGCATTTTTGTATTTTGTATTTGCTTTGATCTTTATTGTATTCAGAATATTTCATGTATTTTTTACAATACTTTAGTTACTTTTTTGTCCTGTAACCAGAAAAGTGAGTATGAGAAAGCTATCGGAGAGATGGGTGCCGCGTCAGCTGACGATTGATCAAGAACGGAATCGTCTAATAATTTCAAAGCAACGTTTGGACATGTTTAAACGCAATGCGAGTGAGCTTCTGCGACGTTATGTGACTTTAAACGAGACACGAATACATCACTACACGGTAGAAGCCAAAATTGGTTTTCGCGTCGAGACGATCCCATCAACCGGAAAAATTATGGCGACAATTTTTGGAGATTCGCAAGACATAACTGATTATTTGGAAAAGGGAAAGGCAATCACGGAGCACTACTACGCTGATTTATTGGTCCGCCTTGACGCTAAACTAAAGAACAAGAGCCCACCTAATGAAGAAAGAGAAATTTCAATCATCGGTAACGCCCTGATCCACTCACCGGCAATTGCGATAGCAAAATTAATCCGACAATTTTCCATAATTTACCGGTCACGTGCTCGAGTATATTTGCAGTTACAAAGGAATCTTGTTGAAACATATGCTAATATTTATAAATAAATAAATTCCAAATTAAGGTTTTAATACATAATGTATTAAAATAAAAAATAAATATAAGCGATGCAGACTTTATATAATAATAATTTATTTTTATATCACAAATTAATCAAATTTCAAAACGAACAAAAATGGTCGTTTTGCATCTAGAACTCTAAATCCATCAAAATATAGCTTCGGGGTATTGTGCCTGTATTCGATATAGTGATATAGATTTCAAATGTTTCCATTTCGTATCACGAGCTATATTTTTATATACGCTCAATGTGATATAGTGCACAAGCCATTTATCACTATCAATGCAATGCGTCCATATATATATACACGTATAAATTAAAATATAACAAGATTGTCCGATTTATACGCAATAAAAAATCTGAAAATTGAATCGCATTTTTCATACAACGCATACTTTTACCCACGTGTATACATAATATTTTGTTTATCACTAGGGATGACGCTAAACAATAGCGCACCGCGCCGCCATGCCGACCATTGGCTCTATAACACTATTCGGCCGCAAAGTCATGAATCGTTAAATTAAAAAGCGCCGCTTGCCCTGACAATACTCATTTACAACAACTGACACGTAAAAAATAGATAATCGTATATATTGGGAGCGTGTTACCGCACGTGCAGTCGAATGCTGACATTTTGGGGAAGGGAAAAAAGTTTTTTCATAGTTCAGTTATTCCGGCCAGTGGCGCGTAGCGATCGTTTGACGGTCCGTTTGGCTCCTTCGCAAAGTAAAAATCCGCCCTAAAACCGCATGATTTTCCTATATGCATGCTTGCGATAAAATATTTTCTTTTAGAAAAAATTTCAATAATAAATTCAAATCAATCGGATCGTGCACTGTCAAAGAAGTATTGCTTCCCGACAAGAGTAGCAATGAAAATTTGCTTCAACGGGTACTACGGTGGAATTTGCTATAAAGTTACAATTTAGATTTTAGAGTAACCACTGTAGTTACATTTTTCGTAAATTTAAGTTCTTTATTTATTAATAATATGGTATACATACCACGCAAACGTACTTTTGAAAATGTTAGCTATGTTGGACGCAAGGGGTGGACAGATAAGTTAGCGCAGGGGACATGGTGACCACTTTTGGCCCCTTTTGATAAGATATTTGGAATAGTTACGGAACCATTGGCTAGATGGCGCGGCATTAAATGAAATAAGAACGCTAATATAACTACCCACCACCTGCGTCCAACATAGTTGAAATTTTCAAAAGTACCCTGCAATGCATGTACAATTATCTTATTAGAATATTTTTGACGAGCAACGCCAGATTTATGTTGAGACCTTTCAGACTACTCACAAATGCAACAGCTACCTAATTTATTTGGTCTCATAAACATGCTCAAAAATCATTTTCATCTCTAATAATTGAGCAACATTTATGGACCTGTTTTAATATGGAACTGACAAACATCTAAGTGTTGTATCAAGTTAACTACGTGTTTTGCTTTGAAAAAGATTTGAAATAAATCGGTACCTCAGAGTACAAAAAAAGCTTTCTCTTTTTGGTTGACTGCGATTCTCAAAAATTTATTGCCTGTTGTCTATTCTCCTTCCAGTGTATTCACAACTTTAAGGATGTATTGTGATATCTGGTCTTACAATATTGTAACATTTGTTAATCTAGTTGGAATCCGCAAAGGGTAAAAAAAAAATTAATTTTTCCACGCTTTCAAATAATTTAAAAACAAATTCCATCTTTTAGGCAATTTGCGTAGAGAAGCGTAATTGTAAAATTTATTTAACGAATTAGACAAAAGTATGAATGGTGATTTCCAATTAGTTCATTTAATACCCCCCATCGAAAACCAAACAAAAAAAAATGATTTTTCTTCTTTGGCTTTTCCAATTCCAGCATTTTGCCGTCCATTTTCAGCTGGAATATATATCATTTTTCATTAGTTTTACAGTGCCGCATTTAATTACGATAAAATAACTCTACAAGCCACATCCATCGTAATAATTACCCAAATAACGCCTATGCTAGTACATAGAATGTTCATTGAAATTCTATATTACTTTCATTTCACCCATGGAAATCTCCATCCCAGTAATCAGATTTCAGATAAAACCGGTTGATTTTAAATACCTGAAACATGGAAATGCTGGAAAACCGACGTATAGGCGAAAGCGGTACGCTACGTACGCAGTCCGTTATGTTTATCATGGAATCCACATATTACGCATACAGAGCATTCTCCCCTTTGTACAGCGAAGCTTTCTACTTTTTCTACTAGCTTAATTAAAAGCAAAAACCCACATACGTAGTCGTATAATACCGCTCCTACTCTGTCCCAGGATTTGATTGCATGTTTTTGTTTATCCTTTTGTTGTTATGAGCTTATTTTAAGCTTCGAAATTGACATACAGGGCATATTCTACATGGAATAAAAAGCGTTTTTTTTGTAAGGAACTTTAATACCGAAGCAATGTCCTAAATTTAAAGAAATTACCATTCAAAATGTTTACCAACAAATCTTGTAGGCATCTATTTATTGCATTTAAGTATTCTTTATAATTGGTTTTATTTAATTTGCCATCTTATTAATTAATAATTTATACCTAGAAAGAAAAGATAACTTAGTCCTATATTAATGCTTTCTTCAATAATCTTATTTCACATTGTAAGTTTATGGATGGTTTTCAGCTGGCTTCAAAATGAGCTGCCGACAGCTATTTAAACAAACACCAAGGAGCTACTTAAATTTTGCCTATTTAACCTATTTATGAGCCTGATGTATAAAAAGTTGGTGAAATTTAAATAATTTTTTTTTAACTTTGGTCGTCATCCCGACAGTTACGTGTTTCTGCAGAAAAATCGGCTTTGGAAAATGAAGCCAGCTTTTGAAAAACGTTGATTTCCCTATTTTTCGTTAATTACTGTATATTTTAATAGCTTTTTAATAATGTTAAACGCCTATCTGTATCGACAATTTTTATAAAATCAATAGAAACAATTATCGAAAAAACGTCTTTCAAATAACGATCTCGTCCCTTAAAAGCGATTTCTGACAGAAAGGTTTAATTAAATTTTGAATTTCCGGATTGGGTACCGTTCATTAGAAGGTAAATCCATGTATACACCACCAATTTGTCCCTTATATCATAGAAATAACTTAACGCTTTTAAACCATTGCCTAGCTACACGTATTATTACTCACCAAAAATATGTCATTCGTGCGCGACAAGTTGATCTGCACATTTACATACGCAATCGAATGTCAATCTAAATTTAAACTAATTAAAAGCGCTTTGGTAATTACTACCTCACCCGAATTGAACATATGTATGTCATCTAATCGTAACCCAATACCGCAAATTTCCTCTTTTATCGTATTAAATACTAATATTATCGGTTCGATGCGAATATTTCATCCTGCAAAATTAATTATCCAGTTCCTACAATTAATAAAGCCAATTCAAATTATAATAACGCCGCCGCGCCTGGCGCACGATTTATTTGACTATTTAGCCTTAGCCGTCCGCGTCAAATTTAAAACGGGAAAGCAGTTTTCGACAGTTTAATCGAGGCTACTTAATAATTTGGAGTACAATGATGCTTGAAAGTCTGCATGTTTGCAGAGAGATTCTTAGTTAATTCAATGGAAGGCAAAAGTACAACGTAATTTTTCCTTGGATATCCATAATGTACGTATATAAGTATGAAATTGTTTTGAAAAAATAATTTTTTGTTTCTGTTGGAAGAAACGTTAGGTTGTAAATCATGTAGTTTCAACAGTCAATTGACGAGACCTCTAGGCAATCTTTCCGAAATATTACCGAATCCAGAAATTCCATCTTCTAACAGGAATTCTTCTTTTGTTGTTGAACAACACATTAACATGAAGGAATAAGAATCAGTTAGAATCAGTATCCTGGACCAAAAAAATCATCTGCGTCGTTCAGTTGAAAAACAAGTACGCTGACTATTCAACCGTATAAGTGGTGGTCGCATTTTTCTAGGTATCAGAACAAAAAATTTCTTAACATATTATTAACGCGTCCACAGTCCAGTTTACACCATATAAATATTTTATTTGATTACCCGAAGTCTTCGCCAATTAGGTAGTAGGTACAATTATAATACAATAGTAGAGCGAGGTAAGTGGGTTAGTTCACTCATCTACATCATCCAACAAAGTCTATTGTAAGCCGGCAATGTTATTCTAAAGTTTGCCGAATAGGCCAAATTCCAGAGGTTTATGAAGTCTTCCTCAAACTCCCATCCGTTACAAGAACGCCAGCAGATAGATAAAATTGAATTCGGCAAGACACTGGCAAAAAATGTATAGAACTTCCTTTTGGCAATTTTAAGAGATATGCCAACTGAGTGTTTTGGAACTAGCGCAATGTACTCAGATTGTCAACGCTAGCGTGTCCTATTGTCCAGGCGTTACTTCTAGCCAGATTACATAATAATACATAATTGTTTCTGCAGTCAGCTGCGGGTATGGATAAAGTCTTTCTACTTTCAAGAACTGGCAATGCGGCTAGGCTAGCAGAGAAAATTTTTATGAGTTACAATAAATATTTCTGGTTGAAAACTGTCACATATCTACCCAAACTACATGTTCGTACGATTCCTGCATCGGCTCCTGTGAGCATTCTGAAACTATCGTTGTAACAGGTAATATCAACTTTAATTAAGTAGTTCCAGTTGCTAATTCAACAATCCATGTCAGGCGAAGGAATAAACGAATCGAATGTAAATTGTTCCTCTCTTTCTTGTGGCTCAAACTTATAAATGGCGATGTATTTATAAAGAGAGAAAGACTATAGGAATAGAATTGTCAATTTTCAATAAATTTCAATTTAACAATTCAACAGAATTGCTGCTTCCAACGTCGTCCTTGGCTCTGCGATGCGTCCCTTCTACTTCCTCGCGTTCGTTTATTGCGAACCGGAACATCGAAAAACAAGCAAACGGAAGTCAAACATCAAAATCCGCTCTTTCCCTTCATTGCCGCATTTCCCTTCGCTTCGCGTCGCGTCGCACCGATTTGTTTTACAAGGGCACGTACGTCCAATAAAAGCGAAATTGATTTCTGTCTCTTCGCGTAAAGGAAAATATTGGGAGCCAACAGGACCAAGAAAGTTTTAAAATAAATGATGCCAATTGAGGGGGGTTGTATGAAAAGCATAAATATTTCGCCTTTACGACGGGGAGTATTTATTTTGGAACAGTGGCGGTTTATAAATGGTCGTATTGTTTACGCTCATTTCGCATTTTATTTTCGGTGACAGATCTCTGGACTATTCGTGAACCTCAACTTTAAAACAAAATAATTAGCTACATACATTTTCTTTTGGAAAGTGGTGCAAAGACTCGTTAGTTACAAATTCCAATTACGTTATTATTAAAGGAATTCTAAAATATTGCAATAGGTGCTTCGAGGTTTATTAATTTAAAAGTTTCGCCTACGGAACACTTCCGGTTGAACCGGAAGTGGTTGCCAACTTGTTTATTTTAAATGCAGTGGTATACTTTTTATCAGCTTAATCGATTATACACATCGCCCGGAAATAATTTGTATTAAGGCACCTTACCCCTCAAGTCAACTCTTTCCGAAATGTTGACGATCATGTTGAAATGCGATGGAAATGGAAGGTCATGCGTACCACATCTTATCGTTATCGTTACTAAATTTTATACAGGTTGATCATAAACTCTTTCCAAATAAAGATATTTTCTAACTGATAAAACTCCTTTTTTTTAAAGGTATCTTTAACTACACTATAGAATTGAAATACCTTGTATACGACAATCTGTCACTAAACGATTACAACTTCCGGGGGAAAATTCTAAAATTTCCGCAATACAGAAGGCCACCTACCTTAACTAGGAGCTGTACACAAGCAAGCACCGCAAGGCGTGGCAACAAAATAAATGGTCTCGTAGAGCAGGTTAACTGATAAACTTGACGACGGTATTACCAACATGCACCGACTAAAAACGATAGTAGAGAATTTATGGGACTGGGGTTCTGAAGGACATCGCCTGATCGTTTTGTTGGAAGTTACGCAAAATCGCCATGAATATATTAATTTCGGATTATTCTATGAATACCTAGTAAAGCTAATTACTGCAAAATAATTAAATAGGTTAGTAGATTTATTGCTATACAGAGTCCAACTAAAAGTTATCTATAGAATGGTGTGGAAAATTACGAATACTCTTTCTCAACACTTTCTTTTTAAATAAATCTCTTACTTCTACACAAACTTTAACCAAATCTATTTGTAGTATGGCTTCATCTGATTGATTCTGCCATACCAGATATTGGATATTGGAGTCATACTCTCTGATAAGGGAACACCGGCGATCCGAAAATTTCGATGAAATTTGTACAGACCGAAATGTATCATGGTATAAAAAATGTTATTTTTTAATTTTTTAATATCAAGATACAAAAATCTAAGGATCATGAAAATTTATGGGCGCGCCGCACCTCGAGATCGAAATCTAAAATTTTGGCTTGCCGGTGTTCTTTTGTAAGACAAAATTGCGTTTAGAAATGACCGTCATATTGTTACACATGCAAAACTTTTAACGTACCAAATACTGTAGAATAATGCTCTTTAAAACGTGTTCCCCGTCGAGTTTCGCCAATCACAGTGCCATCAAAGAAAAATAGAAGCTTATAAATTTCACACTTACCATCAGAAATAACAATAACTAACTTCTTATATAATTGCTTAATTAAGAACAACATATATGTCAGCTAGTAAAATGCTAAAATTACAGCATGTTCCTAGTTTCTTTTTATTTTGCTCACAATTCTTCAGTTAACAGAATTTTTGCAGCTAACTCAGTTGTTACGTAAGCTTAGTATCATTTCAATATTCGCAATATGTAGGACCTTTCTTCCATTAAGAATTGCCAGGGAAAGATCTTGACTAATGATTATCTAATGGTCCTAAGAGCTTTCGGGATACCTTTCAAGCGACTCTGTACATTTTCAAACAGATTTTTTCTACGTTTAGCTTTTGAACAGTAAATCGCCATTCATTAATTTATATTGTTTGTAAATATTTGAACTTCTTTAAGTACACGAGAACCCTTCTTTACTTACTCTGCTATCGATTTTACGAATTAACCTTTCGAGAAAGAACCGGAACGCTCCCCCTCTTTTTCCAATCTATTTTCGTCGCTCTCGACGGCGTGTTTCGCGTACATTTTTAATTGAGTTATCCGATTAAAATGTTAAAAGAGAAATCTTTCACTTTCGCTAACACAATTTGTTTGATAAAGCAGAGCTTCCTCCGTCCGTCCTCGGCGAAATTGTTTTCCCCGAGCCGCCGCCTTAGCGGACGTACAAAAGAGGAACGAAAAGAAGAGACGACAATTTAAGGACTTTTCGACGTTAAAAAATACCATTCGGAAGGAGATACGAGACGCTGATGATCTCTCAATCACGGACCTCGCGCGCCTCTTGTTCTCCGCTCGATGCTCGTTTATTGCGATTTCATCTGCGCGGGGGCATGCTGATCAGACGTTTAATAAGCGGCGCGGGCAATCCATCTTATCGAGTGGAAAGTGCAGCACAGGGTGCTCCCTGTTAATGCGACAGCGTCCGGTTTGACGGCTTTTTGTAATTTAGAGATAAAATAATCGACTTTTTTTTTGACTGGAGGATGTGATGCTTCAACGTGATGATAACAAAATGATTCAAGTTCAAGAAAGCTTAATTTTTGTTTGTCGTAATGGATATTCAATAGAAGTTTTCAAGAAGGTGCTAGATATCTAGCACATAGCTGTAACGAGCATTTCAACATTCGACGATGCAGCAAACGTTAGCAACGCATATCCAATTATTTGTTTCAGAATTTGCCAAACGTCAAAGAGTTAGGTGCACTCCCGATTACAAAACGCTCATCGAAGTACATAGACAATATCGGGAATGTGAACTATGCGAGTAGATGTACCAGCAGAGATAGGTGAACAGGTGTTAGATACTGTTACAAGGCATACAACTATTAATGCACATCGAGTTTCTAGACAACTTGAAGTGCTCGAACAAGTATTTAGCGAATTTTAAAATCTGAGGGTCTGTATCCATATTATTACCGTAAGGTGTAAGATTGATTGAGAACACTATCCTCGCCTAGTTCATTCCAACTGGATCTGAAGAGGGTCACGCCTTAATTTTAATTTCTGCGGAAGAGTTCTCTGGACAGATGAAGCTACGTTTACAAGAATTGGCGTCGCAAATACAAGTAATCTGCAGAGGTGGGAGTTAGTAAATTCCAAGGCAATACGCACATCTGATTTCAACAACTTTCTGTTAACGTTTGGTCTGTTCGTTCTTCCTGAGAGATTAAATGCAGACAATTACCTTCACTTTTATGTTGAAGAATGTTCTAGTGATTACAAGGCTAGACATGAGATTTCAAATGGACGGTCATCAGCACATTTTGGAATTGCCGGCCGGACATATAGATCATTGGACGTTACTTCCTTATTACTTCCTTTTTATTTATAGGAATATATGAAAGATTTAGCCTACGCGCAAGTCACAAACACCAGGGAAGAATTATTTGAGCAGACTGGCGAACAAATATGACAAAACAAGCGCGAAATACGAATGGCTACTGCATCTATAGGCTTACGAGCATAAGTCTGTATTTATTAATAAGGAGGTGGACATTTTGAAAATATTAATTAAACTATTCTAAGTAATAATTTTTTATTATTTACTTGACAAAGTCTGCGTTTTCCATCTTAAAATTAAATCTACCTAGCGCTTCCAAAATTGGAACAAAATCGCCAACGTATACAGTAAAATTCTATTAAATGGTATATCTGTAACTTCGTCGGAGCTTTCGCAAGCGCTTATTTTAAAAATGCGGAGATAGCATGAACGACACAAAGTCACCGCAGACAGAGAATCGTTGTAGGAAATAAGTAAATGTGCATGTATTGTAGAAGTGCGTGTAAGTTCGCCGAAGAGCTGGGTGTGGATGGAGAGCGCAACGATTGTTATCGACAGCTACTTCAGCTATGCGTAATTCAACGTTTATACACCGCACGATATGCAATTTGCGTCTTTGTCGCTTCTGTACAAGTGGTATCGCAAATACAGAAAATAGCACCTGGATAGCCGCGTTCAGTTATTTGAACCACTGTCTCTCCGACTAGACCTTTAGGCCCCGATAAGGTTTGTTAGTACCTCTAATGATATGTACACAAACGTTGCGATACTGAAGACATATTCATAGAAAAATACATAGAAATACATAGATAAATAAGTAGTGCGTAAACCTCACATTTTAAACTGTTTTCAGTAAATATCAATTATTTTTTTATACTCACGTACTGTGCCGACGACTAAGTAAAGAAGAATTTTATAGATCTAAACAAAGGCAATTAATCCTTCCATACCGAACTAGACGACATTTGTTCTTCGGACCAGGGAATTAAGGAAACATTGTGTGGAAAGGTACGTATGGCAAAAATCAACTATTTTTGTGTAACAGGTAATATAAAAAATATGACAACAGCAGAAATAAGGAAACCAAAATTTGAAGAAAATCAATTCTCCTCTATAGATGTTCCTCTTGGTTGAAAAAGACCTACAAAATCCATTTGAAATTCAAGAATCCTTAATTTTACCATTTCCTTTTATTCTAAGAACTGCGCTAAGAGCAACTAGGTACAATTCAACAACTCCAGTCGCCTTCCAATTTTGTAACAATTTTTACGCTGTCCACACTGCATGTGGAAGAGACATTGTTATAATAAAATATCAACCGACGAATAATTAAGATTACAATAAAAAAAATTGTTTCTTTTCCCGCCATATTTATGTAAGTTAAACATTACTTTGCGAATGTTTAAAACACATTACTTTAAATTAGCAACGTCTTAAAGAATTCGATACGACGCCCTCTAGACGATGCGGAAAGTGTTCATAAGACATCGATTGCGCGTGAGTGGCAAACAGCGGACATTTTCTCAGATAATGTATTCCAAACAGGTCCTAACTTCCACTTTTGAATATTCATTAGAGATAATGATGAAAAATTTGGCTTCGGCCGCCGACTACGTCTCTGAATTAACCAGTTTCGGGAATTAATGCAATTACAGTACGTCGCGCATTAAATTTCAGAGATTTTTTTTTGCTTTTGACGCGCACCGACTAAATTACGGTGCACGCGGATGTAGGTTAGCTCAAAGTTTATGAAAAAGTTCCCTTTAGGTAAGTATACATATTACGCAGTACGTGCGCAGATTACCTATCTTGATGATAGAGCAGGGCGCAAAGTTCCTGCAAAGCGCGAATATATAATTGGATTAGTGCATAATGTTTCGTCGCGGAGTAGTTCAAAGATTGTATTTTGATAAATCCTAATGCCTAGTTGGATGGAGCAGACATTTTATGAGACCTGCTTTAAATTTCAAATGCGTCTTTGTTCGCTGCTGGCTTCCGGATTTTCAATGCTGAAAAGTTACAACTTTGTACAAAAGTATCGTTTTGCTATTGAATATGTGCTGCATGAACGTAAAAGATGGATTATCATATATTATGGCCATGAAATGGCTTTCGAAGAAACATTAACAATACCAAGTAGGCATATGGAGCACTCTTTGATCACACAACACGCGCTACTTTGCAAATTTCAACTTGTTGGGAGCAAAGTGCTCAACATGCAGGTGTTTTCACGAAAAGGAAGTAATTCTATGGAGAAGTCCGATTAAACCTCACATTAGAAATATTACGTAAAGGAACGTATATTAAATGTAATACGGTGGCCAATTTTGTGGACTGCCTTTACTAATCCAGCAATGAGGAAAACGACCGTTCAAAGAATTCACATTAACATCCACATACACACTAAAGAGATGTGTTGAATGTACACACGTTATCTACCATTTCATGCTGCATCGTCCATAATTTTTGTGAAGTGAGCTCCCAAAAAATACGCAAGTGAATTGAGTTTCATCACATTTGTATAGTCGATTTTGATTTATCCAATAACAAAATTGCAACCTTATGGCTTGATCTTCTGCGCAAAGACTTTGAACAAGTTGAATGTGAAAACAATGCAATGTAAGACACATCATGGTTATGTGAAAAAGTCCTCACTAGAGAAAATGTAAATGAACTCGGGCACCTCCTGATGGCAGCTTTATAGACAATTCTAGAGAGGCATTGATTGCCCTTAATATTAAATATTAATTTTCCAGCCTGTGTCGCATCTACTAGCAAAGATTATCATCTCGAACTGGTCTCAAGTGGTTCATCAAAGGAGGCACCAAGTTTAGCAGGTAAAAGTCTCTCCTCATTCCTGCTTGAGGGAATGGAAAAGATACTAGACTAGCACCTAACGAATAATATCCTTTACCCTAACCAACAGGCTTACCAAAAGGCAAAATCAACAATAACGGCCCTCCAGTATGTTACAAGCAGATTGGGGTCGTCAGTAATCGTAAAAGAAATAGCTTTATGTGCATTCTTCACCTCCTCCAACCTGGGGAAAATTTGAGGAAAGAAGTCACCAACACTGCTCCGCCTCTGATCAAATGATATCACAACAATATGCATTGAATTCTTCTTACAGAGTCATCGCGATCACGTATAATTAAAGCAACATAACAATGGTACTCTTGTTCAGATTTTCAACCGTTACATGGTGCACTTATCTCTTTGATTCTACTATCTAACGAGGATTTTATCCAAACCATTTTTTGTTCGAATGAAAAGAAGATGAAGAATCGTTGAATAGAAATTATAAGGCTGCATATCTAAATCGTGCATCAGGGAAATGTCTTTGTGTTTACGTTCAAAATTTACCGGCTCTATTCACATCGAAGCGTTATAAACATTCATAAAATATCCCCATTCCAAGTTTTCCAGAACCAAATATAACCTCATTCACAAATGAATGGGAAATCCGGCAAACAAACAACATTCAATTTTCGTGCCGCTGATTGCAATTTTGAAAGCATATACGTATGTACATACGAATGGTGGTAAAGTAATCGTTCTATATCGAATGCCTGAAGGCAGAAGTTCGTCGTAAACTCTGTTCGGCTATCAACATAAGATGATGGAGCATACTTACAAGATATATAAAAAAGTATATGCACAGTGTAATACATTATAAAGGAAAAATTCTTTATTTAGGTCACGTAAATGGCGCCAAAAGGAAAATTGACAAAAACGTATTTCGCAATCACAAACACAGTAAGAGAAAAAAGAGCGCGCCAT
Organism: Oryctes borbonicus; assembly: GCA_902654985.2. Lineage (NCBI taxonomy): Eukaryota > Metazoa > Arthropoda > Insecta > Coleoptera > Scarabaeidae > Oryctes > Oryctes borbonicus. The sequence goes on along the minus strand of LR736857.1, from coordinate 329,420 downwards.
TACATTATCGGAAAATTCGTTTAAGAAGCATTTCCGCTTAAACAAGAATTTAATTGAATTTTTAGTTTAGTAGAGTAAGTGCTGGGATTGCATGAAAACAAGGTGATGTGATAAATAATTAATTATAATACTTGTATTTCCACAGCTTTTCCGAGACCTTTGAGTGCTGTTTAGTGACCCCCACTTTTTCCCATATTGGCTTATTTTCGTTCGTTTCCCATCTCTCTTGCACCCACGGACGACTGTCTTTTTAATCGTAACGTAGCTAGACTGCGTATAGATGTTAATCGGCTATTATTAATATATTGTAACTTACAATAGTTATTTTGTAGTTCCCAGAGCGGTCGACAGTGTAAATTCATAGAATCCTTTTTACTGCAATAATTTCGCCACTTCTCGGTGAATCGTCGAAATCGAGAAACTATTGCCCATATATGTTGAGAAAATTTAAATAAACACTTACGTAAGATGATGTTAATCTCCAGCACGACGTGCAACTTCCCCATTCGCCGAAACTCACCTCGCTTACTTCTCTACTTTAAAGCACTCCATCCAATTGTGTTTTGGTTTGATATGCAACCGGCGTCAATTGGCAACATAAATCGCCCAAAACGAATATCGCGAACCCCGCGCCGCAAACGTTCCGGGTTAATTTAAAAAAGCCCGAAACGCCAGGAAAATTTAAGGCGGCGACGGCGAAACGTTCATAAACGAACGGGAATTCTCACTTATCTTTACGGTTGAGGAGGCAGTAAAGGCGATTGTTGCAAACACAAAGCATGTAATGAAAAGATGCGATAAACAAGGCGACTGAAATATACTTTGAACTGACGTGCGCAATCTAATATGATGTCGGCATACAAACGGATGCAAATGTATACAGAATATTGTACACCTCGAAACATTAAAGATATTGACGTAGCGAAATGTTTCTTTGCTATGCATATACAAGTAAGTTGCAAGTTAGAAAGGAGTCTCGCGTAAAGCTTTGTCATTGCACTTATACGTTCCAAACATCATCGTTAGTGCAGTAAGTTCTCCACTTACACAGTTTCACATCCTTGTGTCGGGAGCCAATTAAAACATAATAATTGACTAACGCGCATGGCTATTGTTTGAGGTGTTTTGACGATCGTTATTAATTACTTTTCTGCGTACAACGTGTACTTCAATATTTATCCAAATTGATACGTATTTACCATCACAAGCAAGTCAAAAGAATCAACTAATAGAACTATAATAAAAGATAAGGTTCGAATTGTGCAGCATGTAAAAAGCTGAGCGCCAATATTATAATTTCTAAAACAAGAGATGCTTTAATTGAAGACATGGAATATTGATAATTTGGATTGACGACATGCAACAACAATGAATGAACAAATCTGGTGCTTATAAAAATAGGGAAAGCTTGAGTATCTTTAAAGAATTGAAACGTAAACAATGGAAAAATGTTTTATGGATACCGCGAGCTGTTCACGCAGTTCTCAATGCAAAGGGTGGATTTTTGCGAGGAAAATATGTAAGGATTTCCTTAACAACGAACAATTATATTCGGTTAGGCTTTGCTAATTTTTACCCTTTAGAGCAATAAATTTATTCTTTGATATTAATTGCCTTTTATTTTTTGATTTTTTTAACTTTTATTACTTAGTCAAGCATAATGTATATCAACAGCGGAGCGAGCTAAATGGTAAAATGTGGATTTGTTGGCAAGAGTCTTACAATGAAAAAAGTAGCTCTAACCGTCTCAAAATGTAGGCAAAAGTCCTTGTTTATCTTACAAACTAAATGTTGGGTACAATTCTCTATCCGGAAGACCGATGTCGATTTCAGGCTTTGTTTTTTGCGATTTTGTGGCTCGAGAAATTTAAACATCTGCAACACAGGAACGATTAAAGCAATGGACAAAAGCTAAAAACAAGCTATTCAGCAGGGTTCCACAGGTTAGGATGATTACATCGATCATTTTCGAACTTCCTGGTTTCTCTAAATTTTCGACCAAATTTATCGTGTTTGTTTTTACATATGCGGACAACCTCAGCCGCATAATTATTTTTAAGCTCTCTTTTTTGGATGTGCTCATAGCAACAAAGGTTTCTAACACATAAGCACCAGCGCGAGGTGATATATTATGGATCATGCCCAGGTACAACCAGAAGTTGCGTTCCATTCAAACATGTTCGAACATTGATGTATACAAATTAGAAAAACGTATCCAGATATACACTCGATCTCACTCGCACAACCTCAATTGCTCTTTAACTCTCCAAACGAACGTTTCATTATGTGGTGCGATCCCGATCGATTTAACATATTTAACGGTATCGAGGTCGATTTTTTCCCTTGCCCTTCGACTTCGAGTATTAATTTACTTCGCCGCCAGAATTACTCCATTAATACACCGCCCGTTCGTCCTAAACGTATATACCTACCCGTACAAATGGCGGAGCGTTCCGGAGCTTAAATTGCGACGATAATTTTCGAGGAAATTAGAGCAAATTGTAAATTACCGCGTAGACACTCTGACCTATAATATTATTTTGTCGTAGGGGCGAAACACGAAAGTTAGCGATTTTATGCAATTACAGTAATTGTTTTCCGGATGTAAAAATGAGCGTTCTGGTAATGGAAATGAGATGAAATATGAAGAAAACCAATTTTAGTATTTTCAATTATTAAAGCACCACGTTGCTTGTGCTTTCTCGAATCAAATTATTGCCAAAATGTGCTAAATAATTTCACAGGAGAGTGGTTTTCCCACACCCAGAGAAACGTTTGGGTGTATCAAGAGTGTCTCTCTTACTTTTAGTCAATTATACTTCCAATTGGTAACAATAGAATTATCGTTTCAAATCAAAAGGAATATTTTAACTTGATTCAAAATCTAGCTTTTATTACTACGTTGGCTACCTCTTATTGTAATAAAGGACATCACAAGATGTATGAATATATTGTATAAACATATATTACGATAATATAAAACTAATGTCGATTTAGCGGGTGTCCCATTTTATTCTTAACAGGGGAATATCACGAAAGGCCTGAATCTCACAAAAAAGTTCATCATACCATTGTTTGTTCGTCTTATCGAGGGCCACAAAATGAGGATTTCAGTTTATTTTTCATTACATAATCTAAAAACTATTAAACTAAATAAAAAAAACTATTTAAAATAAATTACTTTTATCTGAAACAATCTTCGGTTAATTTCATAGATGGCATTGTAACCGGTGAGGAAGGTTGTCTTCATTCATTTTAGTGGAAATTTTTACCCCATTTTGCATTGAATAGTATGTATTATGTTCTAGACTGCAGACCAAGTAACTTTGGTTTGAAACGTAAGTGCTTATCTTTTCGAAGACATTAGATGGCGCTTCAGGAGACCAGGAGCAAAACGGGCACCTTAAGCAAAAAAAATTATAAATACCGATCGATCTCTATTTAAAATAATATAAATCCTAGGTCATACTAGTAGGCTCATTAATAATATTATTCACGGAAAGAAAACACATGATATAAACTGAAGAACAATTTATTGTCAAAAATATTAAGATATTAAAATAGACCATTATGCCCCATGTATGGGGCAAGATGGGCTCTAGAAATAAGAACATTAGTTTTCTTTACAAAAATAGCATCCATCATCATGATCTTCTCCTGCATAAGAGCAACGCGCACGTATATTGCAAGATCTGGAGGTAAACATTAGTATTCACAAAATCAACTAAACAACCGATTCATCGTCCTCTTCTTCATCACGATTATCATCATCTAGTTTTTGCTGCCTACCTGCTTGTCTCTTATTCAGATCTTTTTTTAGAAACATTTCTACGTTGAAGCTGAAATCGTAATTTTATGGTCCCCGATGAGACGAATAAACAATGGAACATTTTCGTAAGATTCATATTTTTTTCTCTGCCAAAATTAAAACGCGACACCCTGTATATTACTTAATTACAATTACATTCATTCTTATCCACCTCTGTCTTGGATTCTTTTGATTTTCTAACTGAAAAAAATATTGATCGGATACAAATAAAATTTGAAGAAAATTATGTTCTTATGTTAAACATATCTCTAGTCGAACGAGATAATTTAGTTTCTAAATACAAGAAAATAATAGATAATAATAATATTTAATAATGCAACTCGTACTAAATAGACTCGGCAAATTCTGCAGAACTACGCTAGAAGTAATTAAGTTTTGTCTTCTTTCAACTTAAATTTAATAAATGCAATCACTTATTGTTAGAACAGACGCCTTACATTTTAATATCTTTCATCTTATTTTGTTGAAAGAAGAAAACATCTGTGTAGGATGAGCAACAAACACTGAAGGATATTTACTACAGACAATATCGAAGTGGCTATTCTACGTGATGAATTATTATCAAATACTTGTCTAACTAGAGCTAGATTTGAACCTTTCTTAGTTCTTAAATGTGCAATTTCTTCCGCAGACACTGGTATTTGATATTTTCCTAATTTTAGTACAGAACCTCCAACTAGTTTCCATTGCGCCCTCCTACGTTAGTCGGGACAACAAAGGCGACCACTTGACCTCGGAATCTTGAACTACCCTTGGCAGCAGGGGATTAACAAAGACCCTAGAACGTTGCCATGATCGCAAATTTTCCCAAGAATTCCAAATAATTTGAATTTTTACGAAGGGAACCACGGAACGTTAGTTATTAATCGTAATATCTGGCTCCGTGAGGCTTTCCTTTCTTTAGTCGTCCATTCGAGCCCTTTCTTAAATAATAATACCTTATATAAAAATAGTTTCGTATTGCAATTTATTAGATCTTGTTAGATATTAGCGACAGAAATACATTTTTTGTATTGGCAAAGGTCTTCCGTATTTCATCAGAATGAAGCATCCACGTAAATCTCCAATCGAAGATAATCCCTAAATACTTGATACTTTCCTTCCTGAACGCTGGCTGTTGATGTGGAACTGTTCCGGTGGGAGTCTTTGTGCAAAATGTGTAGCTACGCGTTCATTTTTACTTACTTTGGAGCCCCAATAAACCAAGCCACCATAACGTAGAGGATAGCCTGCAATCTTCTCACTATCACACCTTTATGTCTATTTGCACAGTGTTTTCAGCGAAGATCATAAGGTCAATTTGGCACAATTATTGCTGAAACCTATATCGAGCAACTTATATACTATACCGTACTTCCAAATCGACGGAAAATATCGAAGCAGTAAAATGAGATTAATGGAATCTGGAGAGGTTCTAAAACTGAGTTTGGCGCCTGATCTTGTCCAGGGACTTTATTGTTTTTAGACTACTTCATTCTTAGTAAGATGCAATCGGTCACTTCTGTTATAATTCAATTTGTAACTATCTCACATGCAGTTCGGGATCAGAAGAGAGATTATTTACAAACGGATGGACGTAGACCAAATAATTTGTTTGTTTTAGTTTTTGTATTTACCAATCTATTACTTCAGAAAAGTTTGTCAAAACATGATTTTACGACAAAGAAAATATTTTTTGTCAATTTTAGATAAATTTTTCCTTAACCTTATTGTTAGCTGCACATCCTGCAATGCACACACATTTCCATCTAATAGATAAGGGCGTGACAGGATCTGTAAAATTCATGCCTCATATAGCACCTTCGCACATAAAAAATGCATTAGGCCCTTTGAGCATACATACCTATTCCTGACGAGGGGGATTATGGTACGTTCCCCTGCACGTTATGCCGCACCGTGAGGATTGTAGGGCACGTCAAATCGGAAAGGTGACGGCTGCATTCCGCCACACGAACGAACGCAACGGCGGTAATAGCGGCGGCACGTATAATGACCCCTACCGATTCCTCCAGATATCGCGCAATTTATAATGCATGCGGTTGGTTATATTATTCATTTGTCATAACGCGCGCTCTCCTTCATTGCCGTTGTGTATTACCCCCTCATTGCCTGAGATATATCAGCTTGATAAATTGGCTGACGTATAATTGATTGCGGAAGCAAGAACGTTTACGCGCTAAATTTATTATCGCGTATTTATTTTGCATTTTCAATGTGAGACGGTAGTCAGCGGATACGAATGATGGAAAGGTATTTAAAGAGTTTTGTTATGATGTAGTTTTGCTGAAATGGTGAACCATTAAATATAACTGTAAAGTCGGGGCTTTTTTATAGATAGATTTCGCTCTACCTGCTTATTTATCGTCAAAATTTGATGCACATTGTAAATGTGAATTTTGGATATGATTCTTATTAATGTATCTAGGAGCCATATTTCGCAGATTTCTTTGGAGTCTATTTATTAAAACCTTTACTTTCTTCACTTCGTTTTCATCTGTCCAGTTAATTCGTTTGAAGAACACTAGCATTAAAGTGTGTTGAGTGAAATACTCTGTGGGTAGATTCCTTGCTTCGGACGGTAAAATACTGGGGATAAAATTAATGGATTCTCGCGTCTTTGTCTCCTTACAAAAATTGTTTTTGACATTTTTAAATTCTGAAACGTTGATAGCCTGAAAAATAAAAAACAACAAAAGATACTTTTACTTCTTTCACTTCTACTGCAGAGTAGGGTGCTGTTAACCTTTATTACTTGCACAAACATAATAGTGTCACTGTCGTAACAGTAATTTTGCGCTGTGTTTACCGCATTGCCCGCCTAAAATTTTCTTAAATGTCGTTAACTGGAGAATAAGCTAAGCTATTGGTACTTTCTTATATTATTCCACACCCGGGACACTTTTGCTTTAAACCAAGTCTTTTGTATGTTCCATAAATATCCACATTCTCTATATTTCTTAATAAAGTCAACTAAATGTTGTCCACAAAATTTTATTCCCGCAATTTTTCTTTTGATTTGGAAGCTCTTAAACGTCATGAAAACGTTATAGCCGGTCGTACTAGCGATTGCTGAAAAACAGCAAAAACTGTCCTGTGTAAATACTAGGTTACAGAATCTTCTGATGTATTCGATTGCTTGAAACATCCAGGGATATTGACGAAACTTCACATTAACCAAAAATATAGCTCCTAATATTGATGGAATCACTCCCAATCACTCCCAAAGAGAAAATGCTAACAAACGGACATGCTTTTGCATACCCGACATCATCAACGTTGCTCTGAGTGGTTTTTTAGCTCACACCTCTCAGCTCATTACAGCTAATTACCAAACTAACAAACAATGTATCTCTTGGCGCTTTCTAATTCCAAGAAATGCAAGCGATGCCCTCTAGAAAGACGCAACAAAAGTCGTATGCAGACACCAAACCTCCTCTCCGGCAGCTCCTAGGTAGCTAATCCCGAAATGGCAGCACAAAAAGTAATGCAAAAAGTAATGGTAGCGATGGAATCTAAAGAGAAAGCACTAGCAAACAGGCATGTTTCTGCCTATTCGTCGTCATCAGCGTTGCTCCCAGTACTTCTTTACCTCATATCGCAATTTGCCGCTTGGCTTATATTATTGATTTGGAAACTAATAAGCAGTATATTTCTTAAAACTAAACGTGTTCCGGGTTTGAACCGTGTCATGTCGTTGGTTAAAATAAAACTCGACGTTTCGCCCACAATCGTATGGGGCTTCTTCAGGAGAACGGTGGCAACAGTTATCACGGTAACTCAACGTGTGAACCATGCCAGAGGCGAAAACCAACTGCTATGGTGCTAACTGTTGCCACCACTCTCCTGAAGAAGCCCCATACGATTGTGGGTGAAACGTCGAGTTTTATTTTAACCAACGACATGACACGGTTCACACCCGGAACACGCTCAGTTTCAACTGACTCTGGCCGTGGAAGCCTACGTTTTTATTTTAGTATATTTCTTGGTGCCATTTAGTGCTATGTCGTCTAGAAAACGGTGACAAGAACTGAGTTTAGACGCCGAACATTGAACGTTGGCAATTTTTGTATGATTCAGTACGTTATAGTAAATATATCAGAACCATTTCTGTATAGCGTTATTAAAAGCGTGTTGAAAATATTATACTTATTATTAGTTCCCCTTGCGTCAGTACTAGTGCATTATTACGAGGAAATATGTTTTAGGTAACCAGCCAAACCTAGCCAAAAAGTTAGAATTTAATTGCGTTGTATACTTTTTAGCTCCTTTATCCAGGAACTTCCAAATTTGAACAAATCTCCAAAATTTTCCACTCTCAGAACGTTAATCAGAGAGTTAACAGAGAGTTAATCAACGTCATATTCGTTTACTGCTACACTTGAATGAAAATAAACAATAGCACATTATACAGGATGTTTTGAATCCGGGAAATATTTTAAATCTTTCCAATAACAGGAATAAGCGAAATTGCAAAAAGAGATAAATATAAATATAAACCATTGCGTATAATCTTCCTTAACAAGGATCCCATAAATATATTGCATGTTCCGGTTAGAAAAAAAAAAAAACATTGGGTAGCCACACGCTTTCTAAAATAGCTGGATGCGAGCAGATATGATTTTAATACCTAATTTTTCATTTATTCATTTATTATGTTATTATTTATTAGTTATTGGGTTATTAGGTTATCACTACAAGATGGAATTCTACGTTTTAATGTGTATCAGGAGAACTGATTATAGGTTAACAGCAAGCTTTTCTTAACCATGTAATATTTACTAAAGCTTGTTTGTTATTTTACTGTAAATATGGCCGACGAAGTATAAAGTTAAGAATAATGCAAAGACTGAAAGAATTTCCGATTATTTGCCTTCATCAAGAATGAAGTATAGAAGTATAGAAGTAGAAATTTGTAAAAAAAGAAGATATCAACCGGTGAATAAATTCTAACATTTCTTTAATGACATGTAAATGAACGCCTGCATAGTTTTGTTTCCATTCTCCATATACTAGCGAAAATGACGATATAAAGCGATAATTTACTCGGGAATAGATGCAACTACACGACAAATTCGAATTAACAAGCAAACTTTCATCATGTTCCTGTTATGATGCTTAATCGCCCAATAGTTTGAAGTAAATAGATATCTATACGTACGTACCTATGCATGGTCTGGTATGCATGTCAGTTGTAAATTGTCGTTAAGCTATTAAAGGTAATGTCCTGCCGCGTGATAATCTTATTTGGCATCAAGCAAACTACCAGCTTATATTTGAGGCTAATACCGTTATTATACACATGCAATGGTATAATTTCAAATTCGATATATGTTAGTACCATTAATTCTATTTGACTGACTATAACTAATTATAGGTATAAGAAAACATTAAAGAATATGTCAAAATTATAAATTATAATAAGTACATTAAAATGCGATGTCTGCCATCTGGGATATGTACGTACACTTCGATTATATATTATAAATATATACATTATTTTGCCTCTAAAACCTCATGATGGTAATGATTTAACTACAGCTGGCAGCAAGTTATATAACTTTGGACCTTCTGAGTCAACTGAGCTTTAATTACATATCAGTCTGTGGTGCGGCATTCGCGTAGTATGAAGTTACCCTTTTCGTCATGAACATAGATAACAAGATTGAGGATGAAGAGGGATGTTAAGGACTTAACATTTTATTTTTTGTTTTATTTTATTTTATAAATGTAACCATTCTTCTTTATTTGAAAGTAATATTTTGTTTGTGTCTATTTTATGATAAATTGAATGTTTCTTTTGTTTTGCCTTGTATAAATTTATATATTTCATATTTAGCATCATTTAAACTTTACGTGTACGCATTCAATGTAAAAATACGTATAATTTCTTATAAATTCTTCAAATATTTAAAATTCGTCAATGTTCTAATTAAAAATATCTTTAATAGTCATTTATTATATCTGTTTGATGAAGCTCCTGCTAATGCATGTATCAGATCGAGCGCTAGGTAAGGAATGTCCTCCAGTTACCGCCGGTAACGTACACTTACGTACAAGTTATCGAAACTTCGTCGGAAGTCGAACGTACGAACTACCATGACTGCCTGCCTTCCCTCTTTCGCTTGTGAGTCACGCAGCGCTCAAACCCGCACTATTGTTGGTTTCTGCATCTTTTAACTAATATTTCCTATCCTGTTTTGGATCGCATTCCTGCCGGGCACTTGATTGCTTATTCAGTAGTTCTAAGATGTTTGTGGCCACATTCTATTTACAAATAATATTACTATTGTTCACATTATTATCACAATTAACATGATCTAAACATTAATATTCAACTATAATGAACAATAACAGTCAAAAATATAAAAATTCTGATTTCCTACTGTTGAATTGACAATAATGTAAATTAACCTCAATAATAACTATTTGCAATAATTTTGTTGACTCTCACTTGCTCAAATTAAATAAATGAACAGCCATCAAATTTAGAAGATCCTATGCATACATTTAAATTTATTTTACTGCGTTTCACAACCATTTCGAGCGGAAAACATGGCCTTCTATCGTATTTTAATTGAGCCGTTTTCCGAAACGCGAACAAACATATAAAGTAAACTCTTTTATTGCCGCGGGTTCAACTTGACAATTTCTGATAGGTCCTTAGACCATCGCTCGCACGAAATCATTACATAAGGAGGTGGAGGAGGATGAAACGAAGGAGTTGGGAGATGAAGGAGAGGAGGTGGAAGAGATAAAACTTTCACACTTGAAGCCCCTTGCACTTCATTTTCTTCTCCCGTCGTCGTCGACAGATAGGGAGAGTGCGAGTGAGCGGGCGAAAGCACAAGCCTGGAAGTGTCAGTGCTTGGCCGTGATTGAGGACCATCAAAATCCGCCAATTTCTCGATTCGTTCTTTACGAGCGGGAACTCTCGGCCACGAGACAGATTGCCAGCTGAAGGAGGTGCTCTCCTCTCTTATATTTCATTGCTGCTGCCAGCCGCACGTTTTACGCGAGTCGATTTTCGTTAATTTGCAAGATATATGACGTCCTTATTGGAATATTAAGTTACGCAGTCATAAATATTCGAGGTATCAATTGCATGTTTCTTTTTTCTGTTAATACCGCACGTAAACGTCGCGCCCCATGTAGATTAATGGAAAAGGGATGAGATGAAAAAACGGCTCTCAGAAAAGAAAAACATTTACGCGAATAAGAACTTAAAACTTAACACCAGTAAAGAGCACGAAGTAATGCATTAAAATTAAAGTGCTCAGTGAATCGTTATTTTGCTTGTGTTACATATGGGCAGACGAGGCTAGTCTGAAAAGTTTCCAGCCTAAGACAGAAAAAGAAAAACCCTTGAATCAAACAAATACATATCTTTTAAATTATTTATTTAATTCAACAAAGGCTTATTTGACTGAAAGCACAGTTTTCAAAAACAACAGATTGAATTTCTTTGGATGAACAAAACAATCATTTGACAATAATTTTGTTGGGTCAAACAAAATTTTGTTGGAATCGTAAGCTTGGCATGTCACGTCGCCAGCAGTTTCCGTCGCGTAAATGCAGCGCAATCGTAATCCTAATTTAGATTATATGAGATGGTGGTTAGTAAGTGGTGAAGAAAATAATACTTAAGTAACTAGGATAATGTCTTTAATGGCATCTGCATGTTCATATTAGAGAGTTTCTGTATTGCGACCACGTCGATCTTTGGGAAGACCTTGATATCACCTTATCACAATGGAAGAAGTAAATGTGATGGCCTCCTCGTGAGAAAATGTTTTATAAGTTAACCTCAATTTGTTACACACACTTTAATGAACCTGTCCTGGTATTGCCTTTTAGCTTGGCCTGATGATGTGTTTGTTAGGCACGAAACCGGTCGCCTAACTTGGAATAAAAGAAATTGTGAGAACAATTTTGGACCTCTTCAAACTTTTATCCCACACATGGATTATTTAATTCTATAATGTTTCTGTAACAATTATTTTCCATAATGACAAAATAATTTACATAGCCGCTTTACCTATCTACGAAGATCCCATTAAAATTCGTTAAAGTGAAACGTCAATAAAACCTTCGTAAAACAGTTTCGCCTTAGCACCGTTGATCGCTATCCTTTAAGCGTTTTCGTTTTCATTATTCAATTGGACGACGTCTTCTTCTGAGAGGATAATATGCGCGGAATACGCGAGTAATGAAAGACCAGCGTCTATGCCAACAAGCAGTCATTTATGCCGAAAAGCGACTCGATGAAGTCGGCATTGACGAAACAAATGAGAAGCGGCCGCCACCGGCAGCGCACCCTATACCTCGTTTGCCGCGATCAAACACGTTTCATCACTTTACCCGTTATGCGAATCACCCGACGCCGCTGTATCTCATCGTACCGCAGAGCCGCCGACAGGTTCGACAGTTCGCCTATTTCACGTTTCGCTTTGATCTCCGTCATATCACGAAAATGAGGCGCTTTTCATTTTTGAACTTGTTCACATATAATGATGGCATAAATATATAATGAGGTGGGGGAAATATGAAAAGTAGAAGGTATAATGCAAGTGCGTATTTGTTTTTTTCTTCTTTTATATAATAAAGGCTATTTTCGGCAATTATTTAATTTGTTATAGATACAATGTATTACATAACAAAATAAATACTAAATATAATAAATAAATACTAAATAAAACATTCCGGTTAAAGAAGAAGTGATATGCTACTGCACACAAAAGTTTTTAGAATAAATTACACTGGGAAATACTCAATTTAGTACCAGAAGTGTAAGAGTCATTTTTGGGTAACTTGGTACTCCTGATTTCCTCACTTGGCTCCAGTTTTTGAGATATTTTGAGAAAAGTGGAAGAAATCAAACAAACGCAGGAAGTATCACAGGAACATAGAAAGTCCCAAAAGTTATGAAAGCCGCTCTTTGTAAGATTTTCTTCTTTATTCTACAGAATCCGTCTGTAGACTCCAACATCCTTCCATTACCCAGATACCTTGCTGAAACCGTTCGCCCTGTTCCTCACTGTAATCCCCTAAAGCATTCTACTTGCCACCCATTATCACATTTATTTAGGTCACACTCTGCTATTAACATTAGCATTAACATTCAACAGAAAAGTCGTACCTTTGAAAAACAGACAACTTTAAAATCAAGATAACAAACTATAATTTAACAATGCCAATCAGTACATTGAACGTCGTATTATTTAAGCTGACATGCTTCGCTGGTAGTAAGCTTTTTTTAAAAAGAAATAATGGATTTATCCTCTTCTCTAGTTCGCTGTCATTCCGATTGGAGACCGCTAGAAAAACGACGACATCCGCAGAAGTCTATACGGACTGTGCAGAGTCGATTTATGGGCTGACAATGTCAAATTTTTAAAGGAGCAAGGCGACGCCTAAAAAGTCCCCATGAAGTTGTAAATCGATACGCAGAAAAAAAAAACCGTCTCAATCTGGCTGGAGTAAAATCGCCGTCCGGCAATCTCAGCAGTTTAAGCGGTAAGAGACAATTTCATGAAGGAAATGGGGGGAACCCAAACCAGTCCATCGACTATAAATTACGCTGAATTATAGTAACTACATGAGCTCAAGTCGGAGAAGATGCTTGCAGTTGATTTCAGCGTTATTGAACAGAGGAGGATTACCCTATATCCTTCGCTAAATCTGTTATAAAAAATGCGAGATGTTTATAGAAAATTTCGGATAAAGTAGGGTTAAGAGTTAAGGGTTGTTCGATTCCGTACTGTAAACAAACTTGAAACTTTATGGGTTTTAATATTTTCGAAAGCTAACTTTGACGTTTATTATACTTTATGCCTTTTATATCCAGGATATTGGGGGAGTTATGGTGGATTCTTAATCTTTGAAACTTGAACTTTAAATGAGGTATAGAGAAAACAGTAAAATTAACTGAAATTAGATCAAGAGACGATAATAATATTTTTTTATTAAGTGGATTTTAGAAATATTGAACATGTCAAGATTAGGAGCAGGTATAAAACTTAATAATGGAATCACAAAAACAAATATCACAAACAAACATACGAGGGTGACCTCAAAAGTAAGGCCTCTTGCTTTTTTAGAAACACAAAGTAGGGAAATACGTCGGTCGATGCATTTTCGTAGGCGCTATCATGTCAGTGGGCAAGCGTTGAACCCCGTCTTTTACTTTGTCGTTGCGACGTTGCTGAAGCGCGTTTTAGCCAAATGTTTTTTCAACTTAGGAAGTCGTAGTCACTGAGTGCTAAGTCTGGGGTGTGGAGTGGGGTATCCTTGTTTTTGATATTATTATGTAAGCAAACGGGTAGGTTAAATCAAAACAGGCAAAATGTAATGTTCTTCTCGCTTTCATGTTCAGTCATTCTACTGAAGCCAGCGTATAAGAAATGTGTTGTCTTTCTCTAATACCATAAATAAACGCTTTAGCATAAATTGAGAGAAGGATGAATAGGAGTAAAAATCAGTTATGGTATCTGCTGCGTCTATCGAAAGGCAAGATACATTTTTTAAAAATTCACGAATATCTCCCTACAAGGTTTTGTCGTTTGTCTGAAAATGATTTGTCGAAAAATTATTAAGCAGAGTACCTTCTTCAGAAAAGCCATAGCACCAAAAGAAATAATGGGCATGCTAATAGATATAGATATTGCAAGTAAAGCTGTAAGGCCAAGTAAACGAATACGAACTAATAGCAACGTATCCCTGACATTATACAGTCCCATACTCCTCTGCATATGCTAAAATCGAAGACGGAATCCAGTAAATGGCGCAAGAAAGTGTGAAGAACAGATTGTCACGTACGGTCACAGTTTGTACAACAGTAAAACTGTGACCTGTAAACCGAAAATTTAAATTAGTTGTGTCTGTTCTGTGATGATCTTTGTAGCAGTGGTCTAGATCATCCCATAACCATTAATTAAAATGACGCCACGTGTGCCTTTTGTATATGTATATGTATGAGGGGACAAAAGTATACTTGGACGGCTGGAAAGCGACGATGCAGTATGGACAGTGTACACAAGGCTCACTTTCGTGCAGGTTTACTGCGTATTCCAGATTTCGCTCCATTCTGAAAAAAATGCTTCACATCATCTTAAAAACGTTGTGAATTATGTCTTTTGCAAATTAAAAAAAAACTAAAATTGACCTACTTTCATTGAATTGAATCAAATATAATTTCTCAGTTTAAGTGATGCTTCTTAGGTTTCAGCTAGAGTTTCAGCAACCATTTGTCATTATAGATTTCTCCCATTGTTCCTTTTTAAATACAGAACTTCTTAATGAATAATTAATTAATCAACGCCCTAATTAAATAAAATTCTGTAGAAGTGAAGAGCTAATTAGGTATGCATCTATTCAGATTTTCGGATATTTCATAAAATATACATCAGTCATTACCGTGTTACACCCATACATCAATAATTACCGTTTTATGTCATAATTTGCGAATATAAATCAACGACAGCAATTTAATATACTCAATAAACAACCGAAACATTCATAAATTCCGACATGTAACAGGCATTTATGAGCGCAAACAACAATTTTCCCTCCGTAGTATAAATTTCATTGGCTTGCTCATAACAATATCGATATTTAACGATTGCAACGAATACTAATAATAATAATAACTCTATTACAACTGAAATTAAAGTTGTAAAGAATGGATTAATACAACTTATTGAAAAAAAAAAACAAGTAATACACATTTTGCGAAGTCATAGTCCCCAGCTAATAAAATTATATTAAAATCATAAATATAACTATAAAACTCCTCGGGTTATGGTAAAAGTTATTGAGCTTACCTTATACTGAAAAGAATATCCTGAAGAATAAAGTAAGGCTTACCTGCAACGAAGAAGAAGCATTAAATAAAGTTTTCATTGATGTTTATTAACTTTTAGTTCATTTTTTCGCTTCAAAACTTTTACAGCTAAACATTGACGAATTTCTCTCTGCACACCGTCAGCTTCTACAGACGCTTGATTACTTGCCTAGAGCTTAAAGGCACTAAAACGTTCTGATCAGAATCGGCGATGTAAACAACTCTGTCTGTATATTGCAGCGTTGCACCCTTCGGCAATTACAAGCTTGCGTGTAAACATCCGGTATTCATTTCGCTTTGTATACATTCCGGGTAGAGAGTTGAGGAGCTGAATAAGGTCGTGTGAACGAAAGATTAATTCTTTATTAACCGGTTTCGTCGTCATTTACTGTTATATGTAATACGATTTTTTGCGGATTTAATGTCTGCATCTCTACCTCTGAATCATCATCTCATCAACAAAACCATTAAGATTGCAACTTAATTTTATCAGTTGATTGAAACAATTTTAAACATTTCTTGAAATACTCCTTTGAAGGTGTATATAGAAAAGAGAACGGGATTCTGCATCAAGTTATGAACAAGATAATAATGGAAAGTGTTTCAAAGGACGCACGAATTTTATTGTAACTGATATGGATGCCAAGAGTAGGGGTGAAAGCAATAATTCTTCCAAAGCCAGCTGCCTTTTGATTTAAGAGAAATGGATACCTTTGCCAATAAGGTGATTTCCATACCCCAGTCTTATCAACCTTTCGGTTCTGAAATTGCAAGCTATTTGGTCGGATATTAAAGCTAAAGTCAATGTCCGAAATCCTCTCGTCGGCAATTTCCATCAAATTACTTATAACTCCAACAAGATTTCCTTCTTCTTGAATACCTTCTTGCAGTACTTAATATTTTGTGTGTTTTTTAAAGTGAAACCTTTGATTTAGCTGGACAGTCAAAAGCAACGTAATCAAAGAAATTAAATGTCAGTTCACGATTATCGTTGCACGTTTCCCAAGGGCACCGCGTCTTTCAAAGCACCCGCATTACTCCCTATAAAATGCAAATCGATATTACACAATACTGTACCTTTTTTTTCAGCTGAAGCATTCTGGGCTATCATTGTCATGAGATAGTATCGAAATGTATTTAAACCTGCATAAATTCTAAGAGCCTGTATTTGTTCTTGTTCATTGTGACTTGCGAACCCTTACCACAAATCATACAACTACTCGAACTCGAAAGTACTTGCCACAATACTTTACTCACACTGAGCTTAAAACCTGATGTTTTATTAATAGACTAATTATTAGCCATGTTTTTGTAGAATTCTCAAGTAGATTTAGTTCTTTGGCAAACTTTAACTTCTCCTCATGGTATTGATGGAATAATTCACGGCAAACGCAATAAAAGGAGAGAGAGAAAAATGCACTAACACACGGACATGTTTCTGTCTAACCGGCGTCATCAGCGTGGTTTCGAGAGTACTTTTCATATCTCTACCTTCTATCGCTGTTGCCTCACAGTTAATACCACAACTTGCAAAACGACAAACTCGACATTTCTTGGCGCCCTCTAGTGCCAAAGAAACGCATGCCTGCTGTTCAGGAAGCAGCGACATAAACCGGGTACTGTTTCCCAAACCACCCCTCGAGCAGTTCACATGACTGCTAAACACGAGATAGCAACGCTGGTAGCGCTTTGGGAAACCGCACATGTGAATATTCCGACAGGCTTACCATGATGTATATAAACAGAACACATCAGAAAATGCCTAGGAACAATAACCAAAAAATAATGCTAAGATAGCTTAGCTTCCTCATGTTATTGATGGAATAATTTACGGCAAACGCAATAAAAGGAGAGATCTTCTTGCAGAGATAGAATTCTTACAGTGATATCAATATATTTGCTAAAACAGTTAACATTTTTTTTCACGAACATAAAATTGAACTTATAATTCATTGTAATGATCACGGCTATCATACTAGATACAAACATTCCATTGTGCCAAATGTCCAGTGTCATACCTTCTATCAGAGGTCGCCAGTTATATACGTTGGACTTCCACAGCGTGTTAAGGACTCCGAACCTTTGGTTTTACTTAAAAATAATTAAAAAAAAATATTGGCTAATGGTTGCTTCTATAATTTGCTTAAGTTTGAGACTTATTTGGCAAATTGTATGCCATGATCTTATTTTTTATGTAAGTTTGTTATATTACTAGAATGTTGGCTGTACTTGCATTCATTTACATCTTATTATTATTATTATTAAGCAGATTACAATTGGCATTCAATTGGTTTTAAAAACAATTCCAATTCATTCTGCCATACGGTTGACTGCAAGGTTCAACCTATCCTCGAAACAGCTATTCCAGACCAGTTAATTAAAATTGTGTGGCACGGAATGTGCCGATGCTTTAGTCTTGATTATCATACTCCCTTGGTACCTTGGTATCATTATTAGTGATATACAATTTTAAATCATCGGCAAACAACAACTTTGGATAACTCAACGGATAACATAGATCGTTAATGCTAAGGTTTAGGAAAAAAGCGAGTTACTACATTGGGGAACATCACAACTGTATCCATATATCCGCATACCAGTTTCAGTAATACCCTAGAAAGCTTTTCATAAAATTTCATGAAACGTCTAACACATAAACATATAAAATTCGGTTACTCATATGCTACAAATTTGAATAACTTTTAATTTAATCTTCATACAAAATATATAAATTCGGGTTCACGTAATACTTCGGCAGATTTGAATTTTATGGAGCATATGCAGTTTTATAGAAGTATAATAATGAATCCGCAACAATGTAAAAGAATCGTTGAGCTACTTGTTAGAATACCAGCATACTAGCTTGCACACTGGCTTGCTATCTTGCATAGATCGAGTCGGTAATGGCATGTCTGTCGTCAAAGTTACGCTGTGTACCTCGAAGTAGTTTAGGTAACATTGTTTGATCTCCCTGAACGTAAATAATATGCTGGATAGAGTATATTTCAGCTGGAATAGTTTTCGAAGTTAACAAAACAAAACGCAAATAATATGAAGGCATTGTCAAGTAAAATAGCAGAAAATAATAATGTAACAACGAAATAAGGTTTATTAGTTCTTTTATGATATTCTCTACAATATACGAAGTAAATAGAAGGCGGCCCTTATTATCAGAAGCAAAATGTGTATTAAAAATTGTGTAAGTAGTGGTAGTTTAATTAATAAATACAATTCTACTAACGTACATGCATATTCTTCGTTTGAGAACTTTCCTAAGAATCGCGTTTTTCTGTTTGAGCTTGAAGTTGAGTTTAAAATAGATTGTCATAAATTATAAATTTCCAGCATCTAGAAATGTAAACAGCTTGTGTATGTATGTACACTACCGTCCATATTAGTTCGGACACCTACTAAACTCTACTAAAAGATAATATAATTGCGTTTATATATAAATAACAAATTTATATTAGGTCGTTTATGAAGTTTATAACTAATTGTACAGGCAAACTTCCAAGAATATCGATTAGAGAATGATTAAAAACATTATTTATTATATTTTATGACCCAATATAGTGATTTTCAGAATAATCTCATCGGCACAAATAGGATTATTTTTGGGACAATACTGCAGGTAATAAATTTACAATACTCTTTGGGGTGGGAGCAGGACACCCGAAAGTTTATTGTGTATTGATAAATGCTTTAGTTTCTAAATAAACCCGCTTGTGCGTGCGTTAATGTTAATAGCCTATTAAAGTTATTAAAATGCCGAGAGGAAAACCGACAAGTTTAGAAAAGCGCTCCGTAATTGTTGCTTTTCATCAAGAAGGTTATTCAGTGCGTCAAATTGCCGAAAAAATACACATTAATAAATCGACTGTTAGTGATATCTTTCGGAGACATCAACGCACGGGCAGTTTAAGAGATCGGGAGCGTTCAGGTCGTAAGAGAATAACAACTCACGTCGACGATGATCGTATAAAATTGCTGAGCAAGCGAAATAGGAGACTGACAGCACCAGAAATCGTCGCCGAAATGAATTGCGACCGTGCAAGAAAAATTTCTGCTACTACAGTGAAAAGAAGATTAAAAGCTGCAAATCTTCACGGCCGCATTGCAACAAAAAAGCCCCTATTCCGACGGGGAAACAGGCAAAAACGGCTACAGTGGGCAGAAATACATAGAAATTGGACAGTGGATGATTGGAAAAGGGTGCTATGGACTGATGAGTCAAAGTTTGAGGTGTTCGGACAATCAAGGCGCGTTTTTGTAAGAAGAGCGAAAGGCGAAAGAATGTTGCAGGATTGTGTAGTGCCAACTGTCAAGCAAGGAAGAAATTCTGTGCTTGTTTGGGGTTGTTTTTCCTACGCCGGTACAGGAGACTTGAAACGAATCGAAGGTATTTTGCGAAAAGAAGGTTATTTAGAAATACTGCAAGAAAATGCAATACCATCGGGGCAACGTCTAATCGGCGAAAATGTTGTATTCATGCAGGACAACGACCCCAAACACTCAACAGTGATATGTAAAAATTTCTTAAATGAAGAAAAAGATAATGGCACTTTACAAATAATGACATGGCCGCCGCAAAGCCCCGATCTAAACCCCATCGAGCTGTTATGGGATGAGCTGGACAGGAGGTACGAAAAGTATGCCCTACCTCCGTAGGCCACCTGTGGAACATTTTACAAGAGGAATGGACTAATATACCAAATAGAGTCTTTGAAAAACTAGTGGAGCGGATGCCTCGGATGGTGAAAGCTGTTCTTCGCGCAAAAGGGAGTTTCTTTGATGAACGGAATGTTTAAGAAGTTTTTGTTTATTTTTCATTAGAATTACTTTTTTTTTTACTTTTATACTTTAATTTTAATCGCTATTAATAAAATGCAATAAAAAGGTTAAGTTTTGGAAAAATGAGTTTGAATATTTTCTCGTTTTTTTTTAACATTTATTTGTGTGTCCGAACTAATATGGACGGTAGTGTATATCTTCATTATTATTAGAACAGGCAAATTCGGTGCGCACCATAGCATTCTTTGCTTGTATTAAGGATACATATTGCTGTAATAAAACTATCGTAACATTGAAATGAATATATTCAATACTTCTTGTAACGGTATTACTTCACATAAGTATTCCCTATGTCTTCTGTTTGAACATAACAGCTTCGAAATAACCAAGTTTTTTCAACCAACAATACACTTCTTGTATGCCGGATTGCCCCTGTGCTATATTACGCTAACAATAAAATACTTGCAACAAAAATTTAGATGAAAGAGAGGCACCTGCTTGGCAAACCTTTCAAAACTTTGGCCTTCTCCCCATTTTTTCCAAGCAGTCTTGATGATGTGAGCGATCAACACGGTGAGAGATTTCACCAAGAAGATCTTCTAAGGCCCTAGCAGTAGCTGGGACCTTAAATAAGATGAGCCAGCAATGAAATATAGGAATATGTTTTGTAAATAAATTACGTTATATTATGCACCTACGCTATTTAAACATTTATAACCCGTTTTACTCAAAAAACTTGCATACTGGCAACATTTTGTAAGCAAGAATCGCCTTGTTTAGTTCATGTAACATTCAAAGAAGTTCCACGTTATATCAGTGCAATTAATACCTAGTAAAACAGCTAAAAAATTGTCCAAAGTGCTATTTCTTTAATACCTCCCATATTTTCAGACATATCAACGCTAATAATGAGAAGTTTTTGTTCCGTTTAGGATGCTCTACAGCTTGAAAATCGGCGATTGCGCCCTTAAAAAGGCTATCACTACTTTTACACTAATTTGGTCTATAAACTCACACAATTCCCTTGTAAGTGAAAATATTCCCAACTACGAAAACCATACATCAAATATTATGCAAATTATTCGTATCTCCCAGTCTGTTCAACGTATAAGCGTCAGTTGTAAATACCTGTTCAAGGGTTTGTTCCTGTGATTCTAAAAAACAAACCTATGGAATCTGCAATATTTAATTTTAGCACATACAAATGATACCAAGCCGTCAACTCGTTTCTAACGAGCGGATTACGCGTAGAACCTCATACAATTACGCATTAAAACCGATGTCGTACTAATCTTGTATGCATCCGTAATTTTATTTAAAGCACGCCGGATTTCATTTTCATTTCACACCGCCTTAAGTATCCTCCAGAACGTTTGCGCCAACAGAATTTTCCTTTTGCCTCGGGATTATCTCGATACTTTTATGTTAAAGTTAGTTTCCAGGACACTCGCGAGTTTACCGTATAAATTAAACTTAATTATTTTTCTTTTTTCCTCCTTCCATTCGCCGGACAAGTAGTTCTTTGCTCTTGCAGGCCGCGCCACAAAGACGGCAGGGCGCCTTCCAATTTCTCCGCACGTTCCTTCTACGTTCATCCAACCGGCGAACTTACAACGGCTTTCAAAGTGCCAACTTTAGAGAGGAGGTAATGACCTGCATGTTTCCCATTGTGCTCCGTCACGGCTCGGATCTCTTTTTGTAGCCGGACAAACGGCCTCTGATGAGCGGGGTCGTAACGGGGCTGTGACGCGCATATTTGCCTTTGGATATGACGAAACGTATTTTGAAAAGTTTATATTGCGCGATGGGAAGGCGAAAGAAATGCAAATATTTTTATATGGCTGACGTTATGGTTTTTGTCGTTGCTGTACATACATCAAAAATTTCATTTAGATCTATTGTGTAGGTTTACTTTCAAAAAAAAAAAATTCGTATCCATATGAAAGGAAATTACTCGCTAGGATGAATCTACTTTTATTTGAAGCTGTATGGACATGCTATGTAGCTGCAAAATTGTAAATATTATTTGACATCCAATGTCTGAAGTAGCATTTTATTGTATTACTCAGCTTAGGAATTAATTATTATATAATTTGTTTAGAAATACATTAATGTTGAATCACATACGGATACTAGTAATTTTTGATGTAGCATGATACAAGTGTTGCAAGGACGCAAGTATAGCATAGAATACATGCTTTTCGACGGCAATTCCACTAAGAATTTTCACGAAGATTAAACAAGCGATTACTAATACTTTGATATGCTTAAACTTACACCGGCGGTTGTTGTAAGTACATTTCACATCCATTTGGGCATTTTGGGAAAAGAGAAGATGGTATTCAAAAGGAGTTATTATCCCATTTCACCACTACCGTCGCTGGTTGGAGTTATCATTCCCGCTCCAAAGATAGTAGCCGAGAAAAAGGAATTTTGTTCTAGAAATCGAGCACCCAACCGCTGGAGGACCCGTGGAGGAACTGAAGTCACTAAACGTGTTGTGTGGGTGGTGTTGATGACGGTTAACCTCTGAGACATTAGTTGTAAAGTTGAGACTCACTCTCGTATATATAGCCAGATCATCAACAAAAGCGCGGCGTGCTTGCTTTCAAGACATCGTTCATTATTATTATAAACATAATCAGGATCAATATTCCTCATTGCTTTAACCCTTCGTTAACTGAAAACCGTTCTGCTTTCAAGTTGCTTATTCTTACGTAATTTATATTTTTTTAGTATATGCATACAATTGCCCTACGTAACTTATCACCAACGCCTCTTCTTTTCAGTCTTTCCCGTACTACCTTCCTTGGTATTGTATCAAAAGCTTTATCCACTTGCAGAAATGTCATATAGATCCCTCTGTTCGATGTTTGTTTGATGTGTATTTAGCTACTACAGTCAAGTAAGGAAGTAATTATGATGATGATGATTCGACCAAATGAATGCCAGTATACTTGGCATCTCTTTGAAAAGTTATTAAAGATATTAATTGGGCTGTAACATCAAAAAAATTACGTCTATTTTTATGACGTTAATATACCACTAGTCAATCTTTTCCACCATTACGCAATGTATTTTTTATCAGAATCCATATTCCGCAACGTTAAATTTCCAGCAAATGGTAACAAATGTCGCATTACGCATATACAACTAGATTGGGAAAAAGTGACAAATATTCCGTTTCCGCCGTCTCTGCAACGAGTTTCGAAAACCGTAATTTGCTGATAATATAAAGGGGTGGCTCTAGAGTAGAGTAGCAAAACGGGATATCAAATTGTATGAATTATTGTGACGCCGTGTTCGCATCTCTGATACCAGAAAATATATTGCCGTGAAGCAGATGCTTTGTTCTTTAATTACATTCATATCTCAGACGGATCGCAAAGTAGCGTCAAGCGAAAAACGAAAAAAAGGGGGCCAAGCGTAGCGCGAAGCATACGACAGCCACTCCCACTTCTCCGGAGAGAAAAAAAGGGACTGCTGTAAATTATGCTGAAATTGGCGCGAGAGGCGTCCGAATAATTGAACGTGAGGAGGAAAAACCAATTTATCGATGAATATTTCCGGCGTAACCTCGATCTTCCAAGTCGTTTCCACCGAATTTTGTTCATTCCGATCTTGTTTTTATTACAAATATTTACTGGGTGGTTTGATCGAATTACTTAAAACAGCCGACGAGTCGAATGTCTGTTTGGCGAGCAAAAACACGCTCAATGGTATTTCGCTGTCGGTTCCTTTGTTAAATTGGATATTAATGCAATGTAAAGTTAACGAGATACGGTTGATATTTCTGATTTTACAACTGGAGAATAACATCCGCAGCTTACGGAATCAATTTGATACCGAAATTGAAAATATGATTAACAATGTAGAAAATGAAAATACACACTGTTTACTTATTTGTCGTTCATTTTAGGCAGAGCATTGAAAAAATAAAATATGATATCCGGCTCTTGAAAATTGAAGATCTGACGCGGATTCTTAGTAAAATTAACAAGCAATATGAATCCTACAAAAATAAGTACGCCATTATTTCAGTATGTGAACTGAAACTTCTAATATGCTTCTTTATATCTATAATGCAGTTAAACCAATAAAACTTTTTGGCTAGTTTTCAAAGTATTCTCCCTTTATGTTCGGGGCAATAATAGTAGTAATAATATTTCTGAGAAGCAATTGTTCGAAAGATTCTATATGGGGGACAAATGTATGTACGTAAGTGCTTGCCAATTATTGAATTTCCCCATTTCGCAAAAGAAATGGTGCAGCAGCTTGTCCGATCTTATAACTCCCACGTATTTTTTTCTTCGCAGATATAAGCATGTATGTAATACAATTTTATTGACTTATGGTAGCGCCGTACATTACCGCAGCAAGGTGTGACTTATCTTGAAAGTTGGGATTATAAATCAGTATTGTTGCAAAACGAATTCAAACTGTTCCCAGCAAGTGTTGCATATGAAACAAATGATTAATTGCGCACCGAGAGAGCGGTTTAATATCCACGCTAGAGCGCAAGTTTGTAACTAGATCAAATATTCAAATCTACCGTGCAGAAACACGTAGAAGATTAATTAAAAAGAGCGATATTTGTTGTTGTTCATACAATGGTTTCAATTATACAGGATAGCATGGAATTGTAAGCTAGGATTTTGTTTGATAATTTAATTCCTCGAAAATTAGTGAAACCAGTTTGCTAACATATATTACAGACATATTTTATGACATTACAATCTACTTTTTCAGAATTGATATTATTCATTGCCAAATTTCTAATAAAATAAAGCAGATGTAATACCGAAGGATATATCTCAAAAATCGCTTCACAGCACTCCGAATTTTATGCAAAGGCACATGAAGTTCATAACATAAAGACGATATACTCCATATGACCTAATACTTTGATCTGAGGGTGAGAGAGGATATCGTAACAAATTCTTAAAGGTATAGATGAGAAAGTGCGGGTTTTATGTTATTTTCCTATTTCTAATCAAAAATTTTCAATTGTTGATTATTCCTAGACATGGATGATTGGTCTGTAAAACACCATTCCTAACTATACAATACACTACTCTTCCTTCAATGTACAATGTTGAAGTGAGATATCACTAATCGCTATGAAAAGAAAGTTTTCCATAAATGGACCAGTTATAACTAAGAAAGCAATGATACTACGGCACTTCATTTTGCTTGTTTCTAAAATTTACTACATCTCGGTTGTTACAACAGTTACAAAAACAGCTCTCTCGGATTGCCCATATTTATTTTAGTTTCCACTAACGCTTGCACAAGAATTAGGAAAAGAAAGAAAAAGAAAGCGAAGGAAAAGACAATCAAGGCACAATACCATACTGATTTATTGGACTGACTAAATGCTGAACTAAAGAGAAAAAGACCTCGCCTTGTTAAGACAAAAATTCTCTACCATATTGACAATGCTCTGACCCATTCGTCGTACGAATTGGTGTCCCACCCACCACTTCGCCAGATTTGGCTCTCTGTGACTTGTCTCCTTTTCTAAACTTGAAAAAATGGCTTAACAGAAAGCAGATCACGTCAAATGAAGAAGTCATTGCTGAAACAAAGATCTTCCTTGAAAAAATGTTTAAAAAATACTCGAGTTGTCAGAACGATTTTCAAAATAAAAAAACATTCATTTCGCCATAATTAATAAGTCAATCTAATATAGCAACAAATATGAACAAAATAGAAACATATTCTTCAGAGATTCAAGATATTTTAGCGGAGCTTTAGGCGTTATTTAAACAGAAACTGCTATTGGGGCCGCTTCGATCGCAGCCCCCCCTGCTGGAAGATTAAACAACCATTTATCATACAATCCTCGCAGATTATCAAAATGTAAAACTTCATTCAACTGCCAAAAATTAAGTTTATTTGAAACCGCTCCAAATTGAAAAAGAGGCTATAAATTGTGATATAATCAAATAGAAACATTTGATAAACCACTTTTCACCTATATTAACATTTCTTCGTCCACCCTTTTTGACTTGGAGTTCGACTGCAAGTCGTTTCTCTTAAATATTAATATATTGTGTATAATATTTACTCAAATTCTGGCTGATGACGGCAAATTGCAGAAACTAGTTCCAGCAAGGGGTTAAAGAGGATTTTGTATGTTCATGTGACATTACCGATCTTTACTATATGGACCCTCTGCAAATTAATCTTACGTTTATGATGTGCCTTATTATTCTCCCAATACTTTTACTGTTCTTAAAGTACTATCAGCAGATCATCGCTTAGCTACCCACCAACAAAATCTACTTCCAAACGCCAATTTATTCCACTCCTTTAGAAATGAGTTTCGAGAGTGGAACACCCAATTTGATTCATTGTAAGTGGTAATTGGTACAGCAAGTTATCATAAATAACGCAAGTAAATCTACACACGTGAAGAAGACTACCGCGATCTGGAACAAACAAAAACCGCAAAACTTGTATAAAATCTCCATCAATAAATTGCTTCTACGCGGCGTATCACGATGGGTTTGGTTGTGTGTATGCTTGGCCTGCTGTTCTACTGCCGCCGACGGTTCTTCCATGACACTTCTAAACCGTATATCTCGTCCGAAATTTATACCACGTCATTGTGAACGGGAATAACAACGGCGACATCGCGGAAACTGCTTCCTCTTCCGTATTGTTTACGTAATATCGTCGCGTTTTCACGCCGTGCATTGTATCGACTGAAAATTATGTCTTAGCGTCGAGAGGACGACGGTAACTGTAATTTCGATAAACAATACCGGGTTGCGGGAAAAAAAACCGATGAAACCATAAAGCAAAATCCGTGATTTATCTTTCCCAACTGGAATGCTTCCTATCTACCCGAGCATCATCGATTCGTTTTAGATGCAATAGTTTATTAACGCGCAGATTGGTGCTCTGTTGCCAACAGCACCGGATTTAATTGGAAGCTGTTTATGACGTGATAAAATTGTTCGGTAGTTTACAGTGATAGAGAAAATAGATTTACCGTTTTCAGAAACAAGAGAACTTCGATTTTATTCAATTATGTCGCTTATTAAATGTCGTAATTTTTGAAAATGTTGTATTCTATTTACTTATGTTTGAAATTGATTATTCTTATTTGTTAATTGGATTTGGTTACAAGATTGCGACGAGAAACAACGCTGGTGGACCCCTCCTTCGATTTTCCCCAGGATTAGTTGGTTGTCCTTCTAAGTAAGTTTATTCTAGATCCATATAATTTAAATCCAGATATACACTCACTTGCAGCTGTCGCTTTTACTGTCAATTCATTAGCGGTAACAGATGCGGTCAAAGTAAATTTCAAATGGTAAAAACGTGGCAATTACGATCAATACGCACTTTAATTCAGGTTTGGAACAGGCAATAAAGTAAAATTAAGTCAACACGTTTTTTAAGATTAGACGTGCATCAGAAACATAAAGAGTGTTTCGTTAATTAACAAAACAATAACAATATTTTAGAATACTTATTGCATACATCTCGGCATGGGGTTAATTCAATTTTGAATGTCGTTTTAGTCCAATTGCTCCCATCCTGCCTAAAGCGCCGCAGCAAGTTCACCCAAATTGCTTGAACAGGGTACACGTGTTCAAATCTAATCCTGGACGAAGCGCGTTATTGTCCCTATAAATAGAGCAAAAATAGTTCACGTGCTCTTCTTAAATGGTATCTTGCAGCCGTAGCTTGTAGGATTCCATTCCAGCATTTGTGATAAGGTAAAAGAAATCAGTCTGCCATAGTTCTATTACTTGATCTCTTTCTCAGTTGACCGCAATTCCTCTACGTTTTTCAAATTTGATATCGCTTGAAATTCACCAATGACCTGACAACAAATGCCATCTAATCGCTTTGTTAAATAATAAATATTCAAGAGAAGAAAAAAGCCTAGTTTCAGACTAGCTCAAATGTCATATATTACCTACCTCATCGTAGATGACCAAGAACGATTAATGTAAGAAAATGATACCTAATAAATTCGCTTTGAATACCGTACGTATTACACTACAAAGTCCGTGCTTTAATCTATTATTCATGTGACATAAATGTCAGCGGCATATTACTAACAATTACGTAATAAGATAGGAGTAATACGCGCTTAATTATTGCTGGAACAGAACAGTCGATGGCATCGACTACACATTATCTGTTATTATTACAGTGTTCCAGATATTAACTGTTTGAGCGGTTTAATTGGGTATGCGGTCAATGATACATGCTGATAGAGGATAATTTGCTTGCGTTGTGGTTCTGTACAAAGATAATTTAGCGAATCAATTTCCAACTTAAAAATTATTTATTATTAACGATAGTTTGATTAATATTGTAGAAAGTAGCAGAAGTCTATTTTTCTTCATTAATAGCAGGTAAAGCGTGTCAAAATACATGTAACGTAACGGAAATTATGGCTCAAATGGCTGCAGAGAAAGGAAGCTAAATGCTGCAGGAAACATCGGTTACTAAGCAATTTCTTCTTCGATTTCATTACGTCGCAACTAACAAACTCACAGTAACAGGTCTGCAAAATTAAACTAAAATATGTACCCGTTGCATCTGCAGCTGATTTTACTTATTACGAACTTTATTTCGAAATAAGAGTAGTTGGTATCACAAGGAATGTAAGCATGCGGTTGCAAAAGCACTTACTGCCCTAGTTGCATATATTATATATTTAATTATAATAACATTATTGTCATAAGTTAGCTATAATGAATTAAAAATTACTATTTTAGTTAATATTGTTATTATCTGTTGCATGCGGCGGCGACTAGTGCAGTATGGATGGGGAGTTGCATTACAATGTTTCGATTCACTCGTGTATTTCCGTTCTACCCAACGGAAATACACGAGGAAATCGAAGCGTTGTAATTAACTTCCCATTTATGT
This sequence comes from Oryctes borbonicus, assembly GCA_902654985.2. Lineage (NCBI taxonomy): Eukaryota > Metazoa > Arthropoda > Insecta > Coleoptera > Scarabaeidae > Oryctes > Oryctes borbonicus. Next base: position 300,060 of record LR736857.1, on the reverse strand, counting down.
TACCACCAGCCGCCATTTATTGCAGATATTGTACAAACCGAACATTATGCTATGTTGCCAATGAAAAAGGTAAAATAGTCAAATCAAAAACTACTAGAAAGAAAAAGGCAGCGAAATAAACACAAATGGCATAAGAACACAAATTAGCGAGGTTAAGCTAAATTGAACAAGAAATCTGCAAATACAATTGATAAAGAGCCGCTACAGAACTGATTGCGCCAACCTTCATTAAGCCCGCTACACACCTCTTTTATTTTATCATCGTGCGAAGCGTGTGTTCAAAAACGATCGAGGAAAACGGCGCGGCTTTTGCATGGAGCGAAGTGTACGGAATGTCGCGGAGCTAATCGGCTAAAACCATCTCAAAACTGCCAAATTAAAACATTTTAACTATGATATGAAATATATATTCTACAATGGTAAATGAACTGGGCTTTCACACCCTGGTTTATTGCTTTTTTATCGGTAACTGTTTATGAAAACTTATATATATATATATGTTATAAGCTTGCCAAGTTGGAGGATCTGCAACACTGAAATACACCTTCCTCCGAGGTCCAATTTTTAATAGCAGGAGTTCCTAGTACTATGTTATTGAAACGATAACTTTATCATTATAACGGATATTTAATTGACCTTACAACGTTTTTAAATAGTTTAAAATATGTTTTTATTTAAATGTGATCGGTCAGCGTCGTTTCTTCCATTTACAATTTTTACTTGAAAAGTTTGTCTATAATTTACCCAGAGATTGAATTATCTCCGCTCACACATATGAATAGACACGCCGAATACATTTTTATGTCTTTGTTTGCAACATACTTTACTAACGTTTCCAAATCTACATTGTATAGGCTGATAAATATTATTATACCTATCTGTTACCTTTAACGACGGACCTGTTCGAATTTAATAATATTTGTGTCTCATTAGTATAGACAATTTAGAAGGATTCGCAATAAATTCTAACTAATTATAAATAAGCAATTACCATGCCAGTTGCTCATTTGCAATTACTAGAATTAATGAAGTATTTTCACAAATAAGCTGTATTATTTTGCAAAGTTTGTCACGCGATAAGATTAATATTACATGCGATCTGTAAAGCATGACGAGAACAACAAGAAGTTGCCAACTGGACAATTTTTCCTAAATACTCAAAAAACTCGACAATACATATTGCAACTTATCAGAAAATGTTGAAAATCTACGACAAATGAAAACGTTTTCCATAATTTTACATTTCAGACCCACTAATTTAAGCGAGACGCGACTACAGGACGGCCAATTCATTAAAGATTAGTTTAAAAATGCCATGCAAAACGTGTACTTGAAGAAGCCTATGAAACCAAAGTACCAAACAAATTTTGTTGGAATATTCATTCTAAAAGATTTCACTTCTATTACAACAACGAATATACGGTTGTATACTAGACTAGAAAAAATGTCGTTGCTTCTAAGAAAAAAAATTGCCATACTTTACCGGATTCCACGCAAAACAGCCCGTTTTTTCTAAATAAATTGTCTACCATATATTACTAAATCTTTATTAACCCCTACTCAATCCCCTCCGCGATTTATCCCTTAATTTATTCCTTTTTTTTTGTTCCTCCTCTCTTTCGGGAATATCGGATTAATTCGCACATTGTACCTGTACGGCCGATATTTTTTGCCGGCGTCTAAAAAGTTTTAAACGCGGCTACTGCTCCTGACGCGCGCCCGCCGAAGAAACGAAGGTTCGAAACAAAAGTTATTCGGAACAGCAGGTCGCCCATTCACGTTGAGGGAGATTTATTGAAGAATGCAGTCGGCGTATTTCTAGTTACGGTTATTTAAATCACCCCTTCCTCTTCCTCGCTATCCAATTTGCTTAGCCGCAACTCTAAATAATGTTGCTGTCAGGGATAATTTAAAGGAATAAATATGAACGATTCGAATGCCGCTCGTACAACTTGCTCGCGGTTGTCGGTTTAACTCGGAGAATAATGAAATGAAATATTTATTCTCATTAAAATAGTATAACAAGCAAGTAGTCGGAGACCATCTGCATAACAATGCTTAAATTGTAAGAAAACTTATTCGCATTATATTATCTCTATCCGCATTGTGAGATTGCTATTGCTTTACTTTACTAAGCTCACATTGCCAGAATATAAGACTAATATTTATGGAATTAATAACTAATCCACGTATAAGTTGACCACTACATTTTCGAGATTTACCATATATTAAATACAATGCCTTATACTTAGTCTCAAATATTTTATTACATTTATATTCAATGTATTATGAACGATCTGTTGCATACTTTCATTGTACTATACACGTCTTTATTGTACTCGCAAGTACCAATTACCATTTAAGAATTGTTATTTGAAGAACAATTCGAGAAGAAATTAAACCAAACCGGAACACAAACAAGTTCGTCGGACCCATTCCCAATTCCGATAGAGCTTTTTGTAATCTCGCTGATGAAATGAAAGTCTTTTGCTATTCCCTTTGCGCCTTATCAGATGTTAATTTAATCTTTTTAGCAAAGATACTTGATACCCGCGTTCGCGGAATCTAAGTTCATTTAGCAGACAGAAAGGGGGCCTTTCATGTTATCTGAATACCAGCTTCTGAAATTATTAATATCTGATTAAGAAACGCATACGTTTATCATCTATTCTATTACAGTAAAGTTAACCAAGTCAGAGAATCTAAGATCTATTTTTTTCACATGAACACTAAAAATATGTGTGTACCGTCAGTCGGAGCGACACTGATTTAAAGGGGTGACATTGATTAGAATATCACCAATTTAAATTTTTGATTTTAGCGCCGTTGTGGTAACCAATTATATGAAAGCGATGTTATATTCTGTCGTGGATTTCTGAATAACAGACGTGTATATCTCGGTAATAGTCGGCGCCTAAAGATATTTTATTCGCTGTTTCGAAGGATAGCGATATAAACCGAGAGGTAACTAACGACGTCTGGTAGAGTACCACTTGGAGCAACGCTGGTAATGCCGAGTAGTCATCGGCGACAGGCAATTACAACATAATAAAATGAAATAAACATGCAGTACCTTGCAATAGGGAATAAATACAAGAAAGGAAAAAAATAGTGATAAATGTTCGAGTTCCGCAATTAGTGTCGGTGATTTATATTTAATTAGTAGATAGCTCCGGACACTACACGAAAAGCGGTACAAATAGCATTTTGTTTGAATACATTTTATTTATTCAAATAATATTTTTATTATTTAAATAGGAACTATTACAATTTAAACATTGTTCACACCTTGCGATGAAGTTTTCCATTACGCTACGTAATAAATCAGGTGTAAAATAAATAATGCCAATTTCAACTCCAATTACATTGCTAAGTTTCTGTGATGTGCGTGGATAATGCTCGTAAACCTCTCTTTTTAAAAAAACCCCATAGGAAAGAATCTGGAGCACTGAGGTGAGAGCATCTGGGAGGCCGTGGAATATCACCCATCCTTGAAATTAATTGACCAGGAAACATGCCTCTCAGTACGCTCACTGATTGGTGCTTCGTGTGGGCTGTTGCTCAATCTTGTTGAAATAATGGGTCATTCATTCCAAGTCTAGGAAGCTCCACGGCAAGAAAAAATTGCAACTTAACCACGTATCGGTCTGATTTAACTGTGTCTCTTTGATTTTTACTCTCACAGAAATATGGTCCGATTATTTCCCATGCAAACGCTCCACACCAAACGGTCACTTTATTGCTATGCAATGGCTTCTCGAAATTCACTGATTATCATCTTGCTCAGAATGTTTAGGTTATCGTTGAACAATTGTAAAAATCCAAAACTGAACCCGACCGGATTCGTCCTCTTCCATCAGTTTTTGAGTTACTTGAATTTTCAAGGTTTTAAGTTAAGGATTACAGATCATTTTCCAATATTCCAATATTTCCAATATTTTTTAAACCCCATGTCGTACTCTCTCAATATTTGCAAGCGTCCTTACAGTGCGAACAGATCTTGCTAATTCGGATGTAACGTTGCCGTATATATGAAAATAATTAACTCGATTTAAAATTCTGTCACGTTTAGTTATTTTTCCATGTCTAAGAGCTTGAAATTCTCGAGTAAAGTTGTCTGTAGCCAACTAGAAATTTTTTTGACGTTGTTAACACTGATCGTTGTCTTAGTCCTTGGTAAATTAATTGCGGCACCATATCTAGTACTACGCGGTGGCACATTAAACTTAACAGCAGCAAGCACGAAAGAAGCATCACCTTTGTTTTGTAACAATTTAAGCATAAATGGGGCACTACATCGCTCACGACAGTAAGATAAACTTTCAAAATTATGATGAACTAGTAAACCAATATAATTATTTCTTTCAAGTTACACACCGATGATCTTAAAAGATATATGTTTGAAAAATCTCCTCTGCAACCAAGATCGATCCTGCAGAAAAACCAAAAGATCTAGATGCTAACAAGGAAACCGTTGTTACATGCTAAGAAAGAGTAAGCTTTGAATCAAATACGAAGATAGTGTGGAAGGTTTCAAACCAACATGAAAATAGCGCCCGCTCGTCAAAAACATTCTGGTAATATAATTGCGCATTCGTTTAATGATACTTTTGAACATTGTTGGACACTCGCTTCGTAACTAATTTTTTATATATTTTTAAAATAGCGATAGAAAGACCGCGGTCATAAAGATAAATGTTGAAAACTCTGAATTCATCAAAATATATTTGTTTTTTTGTAAGTTTCCATGCCTTCATTACGATTTAATTACACGTTGCTGTTTGCGAAACGGTCCAATGAGATTCTACTTACACTATTATACTAAATAAGTTATTTCACGTTTACTTCTACAGATTTTCTTCTTTGGGAATAAATACGGAAATAGCTTTTACCTTTTTAATCAAGTAGGTGTAGTAGGTGTAATTTCCCATGCATACAAAAGCGGACAAGTAGCTTCTATTCCTTATATAGTAAATGGAATCGATACCCGGTTTTACAATAAGACTCAGAAGAAACGTGGTTACATTACATGGTAACACTGCTTTCAACTCTCAGTCGACGTAGCGGTAAAGTAAAAAGGATTCAGGTACATTAGATTTGAATAGCAACGAGAGAGAAGAGAGCCGTCGTAATACCACACACTAAACATTTGTTACTGCATAGCGCGCGTCAAGCATTTTCTTTATTTAATTCATCCCTTATGCATCAGTTTATCCCATTTTCGCTTTTTTTTAACACAAGAGTTTACACTCGACCGCGACTTCATTTTATTTTACCTCAAATAAAATGGATGCTTCGTCATCGCGCTACGTCAAGACGAAATTCTCAATGGACGGCAGTTGAATAAACATCCTCTTCTCTTCTGCACTCCTTGCCTTCCTCTTCATGTTGTACACTCATGTATAAGGCGCCTTTCACGTGACTTCGCGTGAAAATTGGAGAAGTGGGGAAGGATGAAAAAAGACGAACGATGAAAGGTAGCGAGATAGTGCGAGAAAGGCGTGTACGGTAGGTAGGGCAGGAGAAAGGAGAAAACCATTTCGGCTGCTCGACTTCATAATAACATACGGCCGCCTGACAAATTCATAAATATTAACCGAATTACGATCCGAAGAGCGGAAGCCTTCGACAAAACGCGAAAACCGCGTTTGATTTTTATTCAACGGATGCCTACCGAGGATTGAACATGTAGAAGGGATTTGTCGCCGACAATGCGATATAGAATTCCGATCTGTTGGACGATGACATATCTTCTCGATGATGGAAATTGAATTGGATAAGAAATTGTAATTTTATTATGTGGATTTATTATTCTAGGTGCAAATGTGTTTTTTTAAATGAGATTTTGGAAATAGAAGTTGTTATAAATTTCTTGTCCGATTATTTGATTCATTCGATTATCTTATTTTTAATCCGTTCAAGCAACATATACCCCAACAACATAATTTTTGGGTTGGTTGTATTTCTTAGTTTAGTTTGTTACTGTATTGCTATTATTAAATAATTAAACAATGTGTTCGTGGATGATGGAATTTGTATTAGCATTCCCAAAATTAAAGATCTTGAAGTGGGAATATAAGTAAATATATCGGCCTGTTTTTTCTGTCGTTTTCGATCGATATTTTCTATCAGAGATGTGTGGGTAAATATTATGACGTCACGAGTGTTCTGAGAGTCATTTAAAAATCATTTTTTTTTTGTTGATGCGATTGAATTAAAAAGACTAATTTAGTTTTTAATCACTGCATTAAAGAGTCTTTCATATTCATTTTATGAGTTGATTTTGTTACCATACGCTTACTCTTTAAAGTTTCTTGAATTTTACTCGATATTTCATGTTTATTTCGTCGCCTACGTTAGCTTTTATCCTGTCCATAGTTCACTCGAATGAATAATGTAATAAGACATCGTTGGCTGATGGCAATGCATTTGTATGTATGCATTGCAATGTCTACTCCGCATCCAATTCGCGGCCATCTTCCTTCATTCCAACCGGCAAACGTTCATCAATTCTAGTTCGTTAGTTCCCGATAAGTTTCCATTATCCCGATGATCCTATTGAGAGACACGAAATAAATAAGGGATTTCGCGATTGCATCCAGCCAGCGACCGGCTAGCACTCTCGTCGATCGTTTCGCTTCCACGGAACGAGTATATTTTGCATTAAAATCGTGTTTGTTTGCGAGTTTTATGTGGATAAAATCCGAGACGCGAGCATTTACGCTAGCTGAGGGCGGTTTATTGGTTCAATTTTTGTAATGGACTTCCACCGGTTGTCAGCGACGTCCGGGCGGGGCAGATCAGATTTTCGTGTGGGAGCAAGTCGATGTCTATTTAGATGCTATTACTTTTTTTTTTGTCCCGTTCGAAGCGCAACTCCGAAAGATTAATTCTTGCGGATTTGTGTTATTTGGGATGTTAAAGTCGTCAATTTTAAAGGATTCTTTCGAACGCACCGTTTTACCAACGCGTGGCGTTCATTTGCACAAGTAGTTAGAATCTTTGGAGCTAAAATTTTATAGTGTTGCTTCAACACTGTCGTGTGGTAAGCGGAGTTGAATAGGAACAAAAATGTCTCCGTTTTGGTAAAAAATTTCGCCGTTTCAATGAAAAATTTCTCCGTTTCGGAATTTCAGTAAAAACGTTTCTTCGTTTTAGTATTAAGAACTTCCCCCCGGTTTCCTCTGCGGGTTAACGGTTCGATGTTCACCTACATTCAAATATATCAAATATATTCAAATTCCGAAGGTCGCCATTAAAAGCAAAAGAATGTCAGGTATTTTCAGAATAAACGACAAATCATCCTCAAGGCATGCTGTCCTCAACCAAAGACAAAGAAAACCTGAGCTATTTTAAAAGAAAAGTATATTAACAGTAAATAAAATGTAAGCAACAAAAAAAACAATAACAATTGAATAACTGATAACATTTCACTTGTGATAGAAGAAGAAAAAAGACAGTAAAAAAGTAAAAATCTTAAAAAGCCTATATTTTAATATATCAAAATTAATCTCCTTCCGTTTCGATACTGATTTTGTTGGAAACTCAATTTCATAAACGCGGCACAACCATAACATACATATGTCACTGTAGAATGGAAGTTGGGTATGAAGAGTTCTTCATAAAATCATCACTTTCCTTCGATGTTCCAAGTTCATATTGCAAACAAACGTGTAATCTCCTCCGCTTCTATTATTTAGTAAACATGTCTTACCAAAGCGTATTTCCGAATCCAAGTCTAATCGATTCCACTCTCGCAACATCTCACACATAAATCGTTAATAGATCACTTACAAGTGATAATCCGCACCCCGCATGGTAAAATCCGGGCACCCGGCACTCATTTAAGCTCCACCACGGCGAGATTAGAAGCAGTACCGGTTGAATTACTCGCAATAAGTAACTCCGGTAGAAACGTTTGTCGTTCTATACGTCAGCGCAACTAGCTACTCACGTCGGTATCGATTCCTCGTCAGTCGTATGGAGAGTATCGGTTCCTCGTATTACTGTTATAGTTTTAAGCTTCCGTTTGATCTTGCTCCCCGTAAAATCCTTCAGGTTTAATTTATTTATAACGTGTCATGAGTGGTTAAAGTCTAAACTCTATACGGAAATTGTAATGGAGAAGCCGCGTACCACATACTCCCACCTCGGAATATTTCCATCTAATTTCATTAACGCCGTTGAGCACAGGTGGGATTTTGTTAACGAAGTAAAGTAAACAAGAACGCGGAGACTATGCAACTCATTAAATAGAATTACCTGTGTAATGGGGATTATTTACGGGGCAGCCAAAGATGCGGTAGGTACATATTTTCAGCTCTTCTTGCTTCGATAGCTTCTTCCTGTACTTCTAACGACTTCTTGTCTAGAAATATGCGTTTGCAAAATTGCTCTTTTTATAAATTAAAACTTACAACTATTCTTCTTACTATTCAGCAGTAATTTTAGTAGGACTCTACCTTACGTAACACCCTCGTCCCATACCCAATACAGTCTGGTGGAAGCGGGTACAGGGTGCTTCGTGAATCGGTCGCATATTTGAAAATAGGGCCCCAAATCACCAACGGATCGAAGGAAATCGAAATGGAGATATGCAGCGAATTCACCGATTTTAACCCCTTTTATGGTCTCCAAAGGAGTCACATAAAAAAAAACAATCAAGACATGGGAGGGTAACCAAAAGGCCTCGTTCAGCAAAGGAGATCTAAAATATCACTTATTTGAATCAGGAAAAGTTGCAGATCAAATCTGTCGTCTATGCCAAGAAAGTCTGGTTTCTTGCATCTACTGGACTGATGGAAAGCATTTGTTCCAGCACGCACAAGAGCATTTCCTTACAATAGCTCTATTAAGGTCGCAGTGATCTGTGCCATCTGTGGCATGGCCCGACTACAATGATAATAACATTTCTACATGGAAATTCAAATGTAAGTCCAGAATGTAGATTTTGAACATCTCTTGTAACTAAGCGAAAAAAACCACGGACAGCTAACGTATGACTTTAACTTTCGTTGTGGTGTACAAAGGATTCACCTAAAATGAGATTAAGATGACCAGTTGGAATTGAATCTGCAAGATTTTTAGATACATTCGACTATTATGCAACGCATCCGGCAATACGGCTATTTCTAGTTTCACGATCAGATAACTATTTGTGATTTTACATAAGGTTACTGAAAAAACTTTGTAGGATGCCCTAAACGAGAAAACCGAAAAGCAATTAAAAGTAAGTAACAACGATAAAAAAATTTTATGCAAAGATGGTTGAATAGGTGAGAGAAATTAAGCAAAATATTTTCGATGGTCCACAAATTCTTGTGATTGTTGAGCATACATATAACAAGACAAAAGACGCTTGAGAAGTTATTATTTTCTAATCAGGAACAATGAACAGATAGTACATTAAAACAACTGAATATTTCCAGCAAATTCCTCCGAGCAAAGTAAATTGAGTTGAATGTAATGTTTGTGAAATGAAGCAGCGCTGGTGACCTTCTCCCAGGATTTTACACGTTACGGTAAGACAAATTTCGTTCTTGAAAAGAAAGGGTTCCGCCACAATTATACCGCTTCATATTAAATTTATTGAATGTGTTGGTACTATTCATATACAGTACCTGAAATTCTAAATTAAACACTGAAATTGTATACACTGATTTGCTTTTTCATAATTCAGAGTCTCATTACAGTATATATGAAATAACCAACAAAACCTAGAGCTTTGATCACTCGAGAAAAAAACAAAATTTATTACTAATTTGGTGAAGCATTCTGGTAATCATATTTCATCAATCATATTATAAGACCTTCTGTGTATTTAGTTTTAGCTCCATAATTTAATCTTCGAAAGTAAATAGTGTTTATTTGCTAATAAATTATAGAGAAGAGAGTTACGTCATCAGCTTCTCAAGTTCCCTTATCGGTTAATGAGATCGTACTTTAATATTCTGACCTATTCAGCAGGTGAAAATTTCCATAAGGATCGCAACATAGAGCTATACGTTTGCACGAAAAGGGAACAATCTATACCGACGTGCATATAAGATTTTCTCGCGGCAGCAGTCGCTGTCTTTCAAGATCAAAAGACGTACTCTCGCAGGGAGAGGATCTGAGGAACGACACAAGTGGCAAATTTGCTTTAAAACTTAATTCAATCACGAAGCTGCACTGCAGACATCCAACTACGTTTCGCACGCCACTTTCTCGTTTCACCGTAATTTCTCTCTCTTCTCCTTTAGTAACATGCTTTTAATTTACATACTACAGTTAACTATTTTATACACGGTACGAATAAATATTAATTACTTTTCGCTAGTCGTTCTCAACAGTTTCGGCGCTTGTTTCGCTTATTCATATGCAAATTGGCTAGAAATCATTTCGTGGATTAGAAATGTGTACGGAACCAGCTGCGTTTCTAGTTAGTGGAGCATTGTATCAATGTGCTTCGTCGCAAAAGTTGTTCAGAACTTCCGGAAATCCAATATTCGTATATATTAAGCCATCATATATAATACTTTTAGTTTGAAGAACGAAATCAAATCAGAAAATATTTTATTTCATTAATTTGTAATTTAAAATCAAATTTACAGCAGCTTAAATTGAAGTGGTTGGTGAATTAATTAAAACAATAAAATAATTTTATTTTTATTATTTTAATTAATTTATAGGAAAATATTTCAAATAAAAAATATTCGAAAACAAGTGTCGCACGATATAAAATTATATTCAAGTATACAGGCTGCTCAATTTCCGCTGCGCACGAAACAAGCTTTTTAAATGGGACGTCATGTACACTACCTTCCATATTAGTTCGGACGCCTAGTAAAATGTTGTAAACTCTACTAAAAGATAATATAATTACGTTTATATATAAATAACATATTTATATTAGGTCCTGTGTGAAGTTTATAACTAATTGTACAGACAAACTTCCAAGAATATCGATTAGAGAATGATTAAAAATCTATTATACTTTATGGCCCGATATAGTAATTTTCAGAATAATCCTCATCGGCACAAATAGGATTATTTTTGGGTCAATACTGCAGGTAATAAATTTACAATACTCTTTGAGGTGGGAGCAGGCCACCCGAAAGTTTATTGTGTATTGATAAATGCTTTAGTTTCTAAATAATTCTGCTTGTGCGAGCGTTAGTGTTAACAGCGTATTAAAGCTATTAAAATGCCGAGAGGAAAACCGACAAGTTTAGAAAAGCGCTCTGTAATTGTTGCTTTTCATCAAGAAGATTATTCAGTGCGTCAAATTTCCGAAAAAATACATGTTAATAAATCGACTGTTAGTGATATCATTCGGAGAACTCAACGCACGGGCAGTTTAAGTGATAGAGCGCGTTCAGGTCGTAAGAGAATAACAACTCACGCCCACAATGAGCGTATAAAATTGCTGAGCAAGCGAAATAGGAGACTGACAGCACCAGAAATCGCCGCCGAAATGAATCGCGACCGTGCAAGAAAAATTTCTGTTACTACAGTGAAAACAAGATTAAAAGCTGCAAATCTTCACGGCCGCATTGCAACAAAAAAAAACCTACTTCGACGGGGAAACAGGCAAAAACGGCTACAGTGGGCAGAAACACAGAAAACACAGAAATTGGACAGTGGATGATTGGAAAAGGGTGATATGCACTGATGAGTCAAGGTTTGAGGTGTTCGGATAATCAAGGCGCGTTTTTGTAAGAAGAGCGAAAGGCGAAAGAATGTTGCAGGATTGTGTAGTGCCAACAGTCAAGCAAGAAATTCTGTGCTTGTTTGGGGTTGTTCTTCCTACTCCGGTACAGGAGATTCGAAGCGGATCGAAGGTATTTTGCGAAAAGAAGCTTATTTAGAAATACAGTAAGAAAATGCAGTACCATCGGGGCAACGGCTAATCGGCGAAAATTTTGTATTCATGCAGGACAACGACCCCAAATACTCAGCAGTGATATGTAAAAATTTCTTAAATGAAGAAAAAGATAATGGCACTTTACAAATAATGACATGGCCGCCGCAAAGCCCCGATCTAAACCCCATCGAGCTGTTATGGGATGAACTGGACAGGAGGATCCGAAAAGTATGCCCTACCTCCGTAGGCCACCTGCGGAACATTTTACAAGAGGAGTGGACTAATGTGCCAAATAGAGTCTTTGAAAAACTAATGGAGCGGATGCCTCGGATGGTGAAAACTGTTCTTCGCGCAAAAGGGAGTTTCTTTGATGAACGGAATGTTTAAGAATTTTTTGTGTATTTTTCGTTAGAATTACTTTTGTTTACTTTTATACTTTAATTTTAATCGCTATTAATGAAATGCAATAAAAATTTTAAGTTTTGAAAAAATGAGTTTGAATATTTTCTCGTTTTTTTTTAACATTTATTTGTGTGTCCGAACTAATATGGACGGTAGTGTATGTACTCGGATACACCTCTTCAATTGATTCAAGTTTCTTCAATGTCCAATTTTTGAGATAGCTGAAGTAATTTGAGATTTTTGTTCCTTTTCCTTCCTGAAAACGGCTTCGTTTTCGGAATTTTAGTATTCCTGATTTTTGTCCTATTTTTAATAGTAGAACACATATTGACTCACCCCGTATATTTACAGCTTAATTTTTTTCCAGATATAACTTTAGTATCTATGTATTTGTTTATGTTCTGTTAGTATTGTGTTCATGATATCTATCTGTGACAATGTCGAAGTTCCCGCGAAATTCAAAAATATATTATTAACAACAACAAACGTATACAGGCGTCTACAAAGAGAGAAATGTAAACATCGTGTGGACACCGAAGTGACTCTTGCAAAGTACTCTTTTATAGCCCCATTGCAAATATAGGCTATAAAATGCCACATAAGTACTTGCCGCAATTTACGGACATCAAGTAAAACATGTTTGCGGATATTTATGTGTTTGTGTATTATGTACGTGTGTAGATACGTGAGTTATATATATAAAACATAAATATAACTACTCCCAGGTTGCCTACATACATACCTGCATAGATCCCAGGCGTCACATATTAATAAAATGGTTGCATTTAATAAATAAATATAAAGCATTATAGTGGCACTATTTGCTGGTGCACGTAGGTATTAATGTGATATGATGATGATATTGAGCGGAGGAAAATTACATTTATTGTGCTTATTACAATAAATAATGCCCAACAGACTAATCTGCCATAAATAACGCAAATACAATTAAAATTAAAAGTTCTTACTAACTCCAACTAACAATTAAAGATATATACTGCAACTTGATTTGATATATATTGTAATAACAGTAATGACATATTTGCCCACAGATATTTGTGCATTACAAACTATGCATTCGCATACAATAGTAGTAAGTAAAGTTCACCATTTTCCGTGTGCTTCACAGGCGTCGGTATGGGAGTACAAGACAGAGAAAAAAACGCTTACCTTTGCACTTCCAACGTGGTCTTGGCAATGTGACCAACACATCAAAGATATATCGCAAACTAAACAATTTATTTTTGCGCCATCGTATATTAAATCCGAGAAATCTTTAATAAACTTATTCACTTTATCTGACAATGGTCGTTTCTTTGATCCACTTATCGACGACATTTTATTAAGTGTATCGTATATGCAGCACTTCGCTACGCTCGCGTGCATTCCAACCGGCCGCCAAACACATACTAGATGCGTTACTACTAACACACCCGAACGACCACTCCATAGCGACGCTTTTGAAGCGCACGGAAAGAGGCAAACTTTGGTAAAATAATAAATTAATCACTTATTGTTAGAACAACTGTGCCATAGCCTACGCATTACAAATGATGTACTTGATACCATGAGCAATCCGCTACCATATAAAATAAAGTGTTTACTAGCATGATTTCCCAATGACATCACTTCAGCGACCGTTGCTGTAGAAACAATAACAACGTGCGAGCATACGAACAATCCCTACATTATCGTTCCTTTTTTCTCGCATTTAAATCATCGGTCAGGACGTATACGGTAAGAAATCCGCTTTATTTAGAGGGAGAACAAAGCGTAGTATGGGAGACAGGTAGCTTTACGATTGGTTCTCCCTTTGGGGTCTCCTCTCGTTTATTCCCTTCGGCGGAACCGGCTCCATTTCACCTGGTCCGAGCGTACTACTCCGATTATTCGCCCCAGCACACTTTTTATGGATCCTCTGTGCATACGACGGTAAACTATTGAATTTATTTAGCCGTATTATCGGAAGGAAAATATTTTACCCGATTCGCGTCCGTAATTGAACACATGTTCTAATGGCGCCAGTCTATATGCACACCCTAACCGAGATTTATTGCCATTGTTCTTTACGGATTTTGGGTTGGAATGGGCGGAGAAAGGACTGATGTCGAAAAATAGACTTGCATACTGATTTAATAAGTGGATTATGAATTGCCCACTTTAATGGAAATACATCAGAAAAATTAACTAACCTTTAAAAAAGTGTATAGATCAAAAGAGGAGAGAGATTAAGGAAAACGCTCTAAGCTTTGCGCATTAAAGTCAAGCGGCTTCTTCGTTAATCGACTTCAACTCAAATGAAATAAAGTGCTTTCAAAGATAAAACAGAATGCATTTAAAGCTAATTGGAAGATGAGAAATTTGCTTTCAAACTGTTTGTAACTTGATCAACCAATAGGAAAGTTGCACGACACTCTATTTGCTTTAGAAGTTGTATGCGATGACTATTTAGAAATAAACTTTTTCAATTAAATTAAATTAATTAGCTCTCCCTGTTTTTTCAAACACTGTTTCAGCACTATAGGAAATAGTGACTTCATCATCTTAATTTCATTTGGTTTCCATAACTATAACGATGCAATATATTCATAGCACATATTTTATTAATCCGGAATATGCAAAATAAATAATGCGAAAATTCTTCGTTTTTCATGTACTTTCTTATATCTTGTCCGACGGCAATACGGATCGATCATTCCATGATCTGTTTAAGGAAAAGGCTTGCAGAAGCAAAATCGGTTTACAGAATCACTATAGAGTATGATGTCCGCAAAAAAATAATTCAACGTATAAGGTTCATTCACAAAAGCACACTGATTGCCAGTCGTTAATTTGTTAATGAAACTACTTCGATTTTACTCTATCAAAAAGCGTAACATCTTCTGGAAATCTTCTAAATTCTAAACAAACAAAAATAAAGTGCTGAAATAAAAGCTAACATGGAAAACTGCTTGGATTGCCAGCAATGTAAATATGTTTTATAAAAAAAGCATTTCAGATGTAAGTTGCTAAATCCAATACGAAATTCTAAATAAAAAAAGCTAAAAGCTTCTTCTAATCAGAACCAAGCGATTTCTGATTTAGTACATTTTCAAATAAATCCCTTACAAAAAAACGAGGGCTAGTGGCGCATTGTGGATGATTAGAAAGAGTTCTAATGGTATGGGAACACGTTCTTTTAATCAATAGGTCCTAATTCAAACTTATGTACATACGTGTGACATTTAATTAAAAACTTATCCCAATACAACAGGCAGCAGGGCACAGCAAAAGCAATCGCTGCTTTAAATTACTCCTTCACGGTTGCTAGTTCAGTTTAAGGCTAAAAGGGAGGGATGAGTTGCCGGCTTCGCTTTTATTCGAACTATTCAGATTAACAACCCCAACAAAAAAGAGTCTGCTTGAATTAAATGAAATACGTCTAGTGACGGCAGCAGAAAATTATTTCTACTATCGGAGTAAGGATTAGTACACCACAATGCCAAAGGGATTAATACAGAAACCGGACAAGAACAGTGCTAAGCCCGCTAAAACTTAAACGTATGAAATAAAAACGGAATGAACGCGATTTTTCTTTCACAAATGCCCTCTTATTCTTAAAACCAAGCACGTATTCTACGTACAACGTCTTAAGATCCTGAGACCTATAATCCTGTTGAAGTATTAGGTTATGCGGAAAAGATTTATGCCGTATAAGCATTCTGAAAAGAAAGTTGCAGAAGAGATGTCATATGTTACCTACGTACGTGCACATAAAAGCGCATAGGAAAAGATCTACGAAGTAATGAAATGAAGAAAGCATCGCAAATTCAATTTATTTTTGAAAATCGAACGTCGTATACCTGCTACTGTAGTATTCGTTTCGGTATAAAATATTTTGATGCGATGACAGTACGTATGTATGTACATCATACGTCTCGGAAGATATATGGACTTCTTCGTATGATATATATTTCGTTACAACGTAATTCTTTGAATGACTTGAAAAGAATAATTTAAATATCTACAGGCTACATCGAAAGAAAGGAATTGGGAATTGGAAGTGTTGCACATTTGTACGTTAATTTGGGTAAAAATGTATTCATTCAACACTTCAGCAAGTATATCCAACTTACCTAAGAACTTAACAGAACCCGCTGCTTTGGTTCAATTATGTCTGTTAAATTAACACAATTTCTGTGTTGATTATATTTTTAGACCAACCACAGAATTCACTTCGCACAATAGACGCCAATAACATTCCTTAAAGATACTCTTTTTTATTTAAGACAACACATTCCAATTTGCACAATCGGCGTTTGTATCTATTTTACTTTTCCTTTTTCCTTTTTACCAACATTTTAATGTAATTGAACATTCATCTTAAAGTTAATCAAAGGTTCATCCAATTCCTTGCCATTGCTTTAAACGATATGGTGTACTGCTATATTTAAGAAACAAAGTTGGTTGTCAATAATTTTTTTCGCTTAGTGTATGCCAGGTTGTCGGGTCACTTTAAGAATGTGACTTATTATGGAACGTAGAGTATGACTTGTTTGACGAACTAAATATTTGAATTTATTTTTTATTTGTTGAAAATTATTCTCGATGTTTCACCAACTTCTTCAGAAAGTTTCTAAAGACAGATGTCGTTGTTTGGTGTTCCTATTTATTCTGTTGATCCAAATCCACTCCCATCTAATGAACCATTTCCTTCAAGGTATGATTGCCTCAAAGGTATTCCCGAAGAGTTGATTTCCGGATGCTGATAATTTTGCATCTATGTTTGCTGTTGAAATTATTTGGATTGTTCATAATTTCCAAGCTTTCGCCTATCATTGTCTGGTGCTAGCTCTGACTAATGCCTTCTCTATTTTGACAGAACAATTTAATTAACTACTGTGAATTTGTATCTGTGTCCAAGTTGCGCATCCCGTCGATGTTCATTTATTTTTGTCTGAGCAATGTAGTTCTTCTCGCACTTGCATTCCATTTTGTTTCAGAAGTAGATTGTTGTTTCTCGGGATCAATTGGTTTATTTTTATCAATATGATGGCACTCTTCTTCCCTACGATCTTGCTCAATTTATCAGTAACTTTGGCAATATATGGAAGAAAAGCATATGTTTTAGATTGTAATTATGGATCGTATCACGTCTTCTCCATTCCTCTGTAGGGTGTCCTTTAAGTGTTGGATTTCACCCGGTTTCTCTTCTTCATAGTTAATCTTCTCTGCTCTCCTTAGAAGTTTGTTGACAAAAGATAACTTTTCTTGCTTTTTTAATAGATACACGTTTCTTTTGTTTTTCCACTAAATAACTTTTTTAACTAATTGCAACAACCTAACAAGTAGAGCCTGGAACCCCGTATCTATTTGTCTTTCGTCATATTTTCACAAATTGTACAAACTATCACAGTCAAAGAGGTTTAAAAGCTTATACAACCCATCGGGCGGTCACCATACTAAACACAAAAAAATCCCTGTTATCGTCAAGACAGCCTGTATGTAATTTTTTATCTGATATAAAACCCCGCTATACTTCAAAAGCTTCTTCACTACATTCCCATGCATTACTTCGTGTTATACGACACGCCGGGATCATCGTGGGATGGAAACTAATGTAAGCGATAAATTTTATAAATTAGAGCAGATTAAAGACTACTGGTATATATAATTAAATTTCTGTTCGCGTTGTGATTTATGCTTCCACTTCATTTTAATGAAATAGACCATTATGCCATTAGTGGGACATTATTTGAATTAAAAGCGTAGGTCATTCTAATGTTGGACGTATGTAATAGCAACAGCACTAAAGCGTAACGTTGTAATACAAATATTAATACTACTGAATGTTGTGTCTACCTATATTGATTAAGCTGAAATGCAGTATCAATTTGCTGTCCATGTTTCTTTCGTAGAGAGGATATTTGTTTAATGTGCAACATAAACACTTATACAGTGCATTCCAGAAATAAATATATATTACACTTGCCAGAAATTAGAAAATATGACTCATGAGAACTATTTCCGCAAAAATTGCATTATAATAGACACTATGATGTAGTGTTAGGGCCAAAACTGATCCTTAAAGAACACCACAGATTGTTTTTATCGATTTCGAATGAAATGCTTTTATTGTATTGTATTATTCTTCTGATTTATTCACTTCGTGACGGAGAAATGTTTATTCTTCAAAACCATCTGAAAATGTATCATTTTTCACTCTCGTTTGTCTGTGAACACATTACTAAAGTACCAACATGCCTAATTGATAGCAGTAACAGTCTGCTCCCGTATGTGATTTAATCTCTAACCAACCAGGAAACATCCCAAGGTGATACTGATCGGGTTGAAACTTGGCAGATTTGTACAATCGATCGAGTATTGCAAAACGCTGCCTTCCGTTTCGGCGGAAGCTCAGGTTTAGGGGGTGAAAGCTACCCTTGCAATTTCGACGATTTTCGAATTGTTGCAATTTACACCGTTATTACGAACAACAAAAAATTATATTATATATTTCTCAATGCGCTGTCTATAGGTCTATCAGACTAGCGCGGATGAGAATTTTTGCCACCGCCACCGCTATCCTTCCGCCTCCTTGCGCTATAGGCGTTAGACGAATTCCTGAGAAATAGCATTCCCCTTAGACGTTAGCTTCAAAAGGTCGTAGATACGAAAGAACAACAGTCTTACTATTGAACAAATAAGTAGTTGCAGTAATTCTCCTTTAAAAACGTTTAAAAACAATTACCTTCATGTAATTGTGAGTATTTTATATTTTAAATTTGCAACTAAAATTACAATAGCAAACTTGGCAGTATCAATTTAATAAAATACTTACTCGCAAGTGTTTTCTATGCTAATAACTTGCTTTATGCAAAATATAAGATCTGATACTCGTTTTTCTTCCATCCTACGAAGAGGCTACCTGGCAACTTCCGGAGAAGAGAAAAGAGAAAGCAATAACAAAGGCACAGCTGGAAACAAAGATAAAGGAGCAGGAAATCAAGGACCCGTGTAAGACGTTAAAATTTTCAGTAAAAACTTGCCAGCGCCTAAGCGCAAGGGCTAGACGGCGTATAAAGTTCTTGCCTGTTCGGCTGTTCTCCTCTCGGTCAGTAACGCAACGTTTCACTTCTAGGGCGTGTAACAGTTCGCGGAATTGCGACTTCTACCATCTCTTTGTTTCGTATTTATTGCCTAGCGCGCTCGCACAATCTAACAAAAGAACCCCGGACGACTATTAAGACAGAAATAAATGAACAACGGCGAAATTAATTAAAGCTCGGACCTCGACCTTTTGTTGAAATGTGAAGTGCCAACTACGGCGACGTGGAGTGATCAACTCTGTAAGCTCTACTTACCCCCATATATCAAGCTTAGGGCTACGTGATCATAAATGAACTACTAAATAAGACCGCTCTTCTTCGCTACTAGGAAAGGGAAAGGGGCGGCAGGGCATCGGCTGGAAACCCGAGTCTAACACCAAATTCATCATGACAAATTCATATAATTCCTTTCTCCTCGAAGAGAGTATCGCCCCTGAACCGAAGGATTATGCACAAAAATGCCTCGGAATATATTTACATAATGAAACGGTCTCGGCTTCTCAGGGTTCCCAAATCGTGTCGTTTTATATTAAAAAAAATGATGTTAGAATTGTTTGACTTTAAAACATTTGTTGAATTATAAAGTTGTTTACATTTGTAGTACAGAAGTAATCATATTTATTCCTAAAGTTAATAATGCAGTGTTTGTTAACATTCTATTGTATATTAGTAATTGCTTCGTATCATTTTTAAACGCCGCCCCAAAAGATAGGGGAAAACAAATGTTAAGAGAAGAGTTCGTAGTTTCACATATCATCTGCATTAACTGTTTTTCAATAAAACATTTAAAAGTTAACGAAGACTTATTCTTTGACTAAAAACAAAATTAACGTAAGAGGTAAAAGAAACTCCAGCTAACGATAATCTACAGTCTGTATAAGGGTTCACCTTCGTAGGTTCCCATCTTGTGAATGTGGCCCTTCAAACAACCATGTCCTGTTAATAGACACGTTGCTGCCCTAAACTAAATCCTATTTATGGCAAACAGCTCAGCAGTCAAACGTTTTCTCAGCAATTGTTGGCTATGCCCTTGTCCTGCTTCATGGTTTCAGTACAATTGATATTTAATAATCCACTCATAATTGCACCACATACTCCATTCTTGATAATATCTAGACCCGGTTCAGGTCCTGTAAGTCCTGTAAGACTAATTAAGCTAACCAAGTAATTGGTTTAAAATGGGACGACCTGTATATCTACACAATATACCATCGAAGTCACCATTTAAAAGTAATCCAAACTGTATAATTTGCACTGCTTATTACCTGTCGCCGTTAAAAATATCCAGCAACTACCTCTTTAAAGAGTAACACTGCAAAAGCCAAGAGGTTATACGTAGCGTACTATGTAAGTTAACGAATGCCTTGCGATTAATAAAAGCCTCTCCAATAAGGGTTGTTTTCCGTTGTATTCGACCAGGCGAATAGAATAGCCCGATGGGGAGGGATGCCGGAACACAATACACGCGCCCGTAGTCACCCCAAGACACGGGATAGATCGAGGTAGCGAAATAAATAGAAACACGTCTACGAAACTAGATTGGAGCTGAGCAAGACTTATAGACGAGGCGCTAAGTGTGAAACTTACCCCAGGGACACTTCACCGTTATAAAAGTACAGAAATCCACGGAAGGCTACTGGTAGCGCTGGCGTTCGGCAGAGAACGCTTTCCTTCGCGTACACACACAGTTGCAAACAGAAAATTGGTACCCGCATCTGATGAAAAATTACTGTTTGCTCTTTGCTAATCGGCGTAGATCGTTTCCAAGAACTACCGCAGCGAGGAATAAATGGTTCTGAAAGGAACTAAGTAAATCTGGTAGAGACGATGAGAAAATACTAGACAGATAGAGTACGTTTAGTTAAAGAGATGGGAGTAGTAATGTGGTAATTTCAAAGCTATTTACAATGTATTTCAATTTGGGTTATATTCTTTAAAATTGCTCACCACATAAATCAGCAAATAAGGAGAAAAATATTGCTAAACATGAAAAAAAAAATAACTAGGAAAAATGAAGAACTAATGGCACAATCGCATCCAACTTTATGTTTTAAAAAGGCCACAAATACTGTTCCCCAATCGCTACAATAAGTGAATACTTCATCAAGTTTGTCTTGGCTTGCGATGACAATCTGCCTAATTCTTGATGAAGTCTAGTAAAAATTTGCTGCATAGTCTATCACATCGTTTCAAGAAGGATACCGCGTCGTACCACTCTAGCAAGTCTGAGCAACTAAGATGTGCCAACCTCTAGACAAGTTCCATTTAATTTATACGATAAGAACTTAAGAAGCTTGGTGTGAATTCGATCAAATTGTAAGCAATCACATGCATAAAAAGGTGTACAATGCAACCTTCCCCAACGTTCAAATTGAGCTTGTTAATTTTTTATTTTAATTTAACAAGCTTAAATGTTTAAATTGCTGTTTAAATTTGCTTGTCGCTTCGTTGTTAAATGAGAGAATATAAATTCACTACAGCAAAATAAATGTTTCTTCAGAAAAACTATTGATAAAGACAAAATATAAAAGAACTTCGTGAGCCATTTTAAATATTCTTCTTGTAAACACGATACCCGGAAAGTGAGTCGCAAAGCAACTAATGACTATTTATTTAATATACTAAGGGTATCCTCAGATCCACAAATATGTATCTAGTATGTGGATTTTACCCGAAAAGAAAAGTGGACCATTATGTCCAGATGTTAGAGTGTTTTGTAGTGAGAAAGAAATCGACCTCAGAGTAACTTTAAATTTACCCAGATATTTAATTATGCCATCTTTATGTAATAATTATTTCGTTCTGCAAATTCTCAATTTACTAGGTGCACAATGCACGGATTATTTCTTCTGTGAATTCTGGGAATTATTTAATTAGGCAGATACATCTTAAAGAACACGACATACAATACAAAATTAAATTTTCCATTCTTTAACTCCTAATTTTCCATTCTGAATCACCGTGTGGCGTAAGGATGATTGAATACTATCGTCGCAGTTTGAAAAACTACAATGACATCCAACATTGACTATTCTTTTGGTTGCCATATGCAGAAGAGAACGCTCTGGTTGGTATTTATATTTGTAGTGAGAGAAAAGAGCCTGCGTCAGTGGAATTTTCGTTGATAAAAATGTATTTAATCCCAAAATCTGCAGAAATATGAAATAGTGCGCAACAGCAAAGAATGCATGGGAAAGTCATTATGTTGAATGAGTTATAAGGCTAACCAATGAGAATGCTTCTCAAATCAGAAGGTAACGGTATTAAGGTGAGATTTCAGCAATTGATATTATGGGTACCAACTTTCCTGATTATCAAAATGGGAAAAAAACTCAGAGTGAAGAAAAATAGAGAAAAAATATCCTTGGGATCAAGGTTAATTTCTCGTCATTTGGGGTGGTTGAGGAGTTCGACTGATTACTCGTTGTACAATTCAAATCTTGGTGGTTAAATACGTAGGGCATCTGCTTCTTTGAAGGCACAAGCACTAGCTACAACTTTAGTTGATTATTGCTTATTCTAAAGCAAAAATACAACTAAAGTATTATAATAATAAAAAACATAATATTGAAACAAAATTTGAGATATATGACCAGCTAAGTTTGAAATATCATTAAAAAAAAAATTGAGGGTAAGCCATTTCTAAATGTTTGTTATGCAGCTTATAGACTGCAAAAATCAAACACGTATTTGCATATCATACAGAATAAAAATATAAGAAAACCTTTCCCTACCAATTCATACGCAACAAAAAACATAAAATCCAAAATATTTATTTCTCGTAAATTTACGATACCAAACGCCAACAATCAATACCAATAACATTATCCGCATACTAAAATGTCTACCGCCTGCATTTTGTTTCACTCACGGACTCGTGTCCATATCGTATCCAATTACCATTTACCAATGCTGCATTCTATACCATAAAAATAAATTACGGTTCTAATAGAAACAGAGTATTTCACCCGCACGATACGGACGGAATTAGCTTTAACTAGAGCGGGACTCATTATCATATCAATGATGTCCATCAACACAATTTAGAATCCATATTCATACATCTGCCTGTGTGCACGTAGTCAACGGTGTGTATTTGCAATTCAAACGGAATATGTAACAAGTGTCATATTTTTATCCTGCTAATCCGAGGTAAAGGCAATTACTTGGTAAAACAGAAGCAGTTGAAAGGGACTATTTACTTGTGTATGGAGTATATGAGGAAACATTTAATATAATCTAGAGATCGGCGATGATTTCAAAAATATCACCAGTGCCTAAAAAAACAAAGTAACTATTGGACATAATTTTCTTTCACTTCCAAAGTATGCTTTACATTATCAAGGTTTCATAAAGGAAACTTTTTGACTACCTTTATGCCGTGTATAAAAATGAAGATAGTCTGAAAAGTATCTAATCCAACACGGAAACAAGTTGATTTTTATTTCTCAACGTAAGTTTATACAGTTTTCCCAGCAACTGTCCCAGCTGTTTAATCCGTAGTAGTTTAGCAGTTGATATTTCGTTCTGCAAAATAGGCGTTTACGAACATGATGGCGCTCTCACTCAATAGAAATCTCTGTCCTCCAAGCAAACTTTCTCGAACCTTATAATTTCCCTATAAAACTTTATTGTTTATTTAAAGTTATGCGAACATGTACACTGCCGTTCAGTGAAGTTCGGCCATACAATAAAAATCTATTATATCATACTGTATAGAATTATTAATACATAAAATTAGAAAAATATTAAGCATACACTCTTTTCTAAGGGATTAAAGCCATAAATTATTATGTAAAGTAGAAATATTGCGACAACCACAATAAAGTCCCTTTTATTATCATTCTAAGAATTTCTCGGAAGTGCCGATCTTTTGAAACGGGTCGTTTGGGGATTATTAACGAACAATACATTTAGGAAATATACCGCAGTATCATCCTTGTTTATTTATCACAGGCGTAAAGATATAAATTTGCTTCATTTTACTGTTAAACGTGTGTTGGTGTGCATCTGTCGTTTTTGCGCGAAAGTTTTAAGCAAATTTACTTCAAAATGGCACGTGGCAAGCCTACCAGTGTAGAAAAACGTTCACGCATTATTACGCTGTTTGAAGAAGGATATTCAGGGCGACAAATTGCTGAAAAAATAAATATGAGAAGTTCAACAGTAAATGACAGCATAAAGCGGTATCGGTAACTGGAACTATAGAAAATCGTGTTCGTCCTGGAGCATATAGGAAAACAAAAAAAGCTGAAGATTTGAGAATTGTATTATTAAGCAAACGCAATAGAAAATTAACAGCGCCACAAATAGCAGCTGAAGTCAATCGGGGCCGTGAAGAACAAGTTTCGGCGAGTACGGGAAAACGTCGACTTCAACAAGCGGACCTTCATGGACGCATTGCCATTCGAAAACCCTTACGTCGGGGCAACAGAGCAAAACGGCTACACTAGGCCCGTTCTCATGTAGATTGGTCGTTAAATGATTGGAAACACGTGCTTTGGAGTGACGAGTCAAAGTTTGAGGTTTTTGGGCAAAATCGACGAGCATGTATGCGTATGCATAATGCATGTATGTAATGCGGGGGTTGTTTTTGTGATCGTCAGTTGTATGTGCACACGTCAGTAAAAACAATATTAGTCTCTGCGTATAATACATCCGTAGTAAGCACAAATTTGGTAGTTCAATGGCGGTAGAGGATTTGCTAGGACCATATTTTGTCATTATCTTGTTCAAAAAGACAGAAAAACGGTTAGAGGAAGTTTTTAATTCATTTTGTCACAACGTGCCATAAGAAAAATTTTAATACAGAGCTTTGCAACAGATTAACCATGTTAATGAGAAATTCCATTTGTTTCTGCTGGAAATAAATATTATCTAGCGGTTGAAATAAAAACAATGTGTATATTCAAGAATACGAATTAGTTTTTAAAAATATGCTGGTTTTAAAGTTGTGACGTCATGATTTTGAAATGGCAAATTAATAGCATTTGTAACTGTATGTGAGTTACTTATTCTACCTTATTACTTTCAGCAAAGTGAGTAGAAGAAACACGGAAGTTTCCTTTTCTGCTTTCTCGTTCAAACATTATTTGTTGCATGATATGTATCTACAATAAAAAGATAGTTTCACAATATGGTAGTTTTATTTATCAAGTTGTAGTGCAGAGTAGGGCTAGGCAAAGTAAAGTCGACTCAATTATTGGTATCGATTCTTCGATAGCATGATTAACAAAGGTATCGAGTCCAGAGTATCGATTCTAAAGTATCGATCTAGTACAGGCGCTCCGAGGTATTAGTTCCAAAATATTTTGTATACAAAGTGATTTTGACGGTCTTCAACAATAATGAATTTTTAACTTGAATCAAAACATTGCAAGTTATTGATAATTTTAGATAGGAATCGCTAACAAATATTGATACCTTCTTGGAAGTAATGCTATGTATCGATACCGTAGAATTGATTCTGGGGATCGACACCTTCCGGTCAATACCAAGCTTAGAAACGATACCTCGGCAGTATGAATACTAAGAAAAGTATCGAATTCCAATACCGAAATCATAGGAATCGCAGGTTATCGGTACTTTTCTTTTTTCAGCCAAGGAAAAGCACATCCTTTCAAGATAACCACTGCCTATTATCGATAGTGGTTGCAGTTTTCGGCTGGCTCGAGTGTTCATCGTCAACCAACCTGGTACGACCACATTCAAATTCAGCTGCTCAAAATTTCACTGTAGCAAAGTGCAGAGTCCCTGTAAATAGAGTCCACCTCGCCTTTAAATTGTATAGGCGTATTACCGTTCAAATGCAGGGGTTTAGTGACGATCTTTTTCCACTGTTACAGAAACATTAATATTGACTGACATAAACGGCTGTTAAACAGCAACTGAGCGCCCAACCTGAATGAACGACATATGTAATGTTAGTCCCAGCGGTCTTTTAATGTGTATTCGGTGTTTGTACTGATCTACAGCTAACCCTCTAGTCACTTCACCACCATGAAGTTAATCATTTTCCAATATGCAAATGATAACAAGGAATTGTATCAGACCCATTATAAAATCTGTCTGAATGCGCATCGTCTAAATTTAGACACGGTCAGAAGCAGACCGTCCAACCACTGGTGTATCGAGCCACTTGAAAATTAAACTATTTTCAATATGATAGCAAGGACTTTGGGGTAGTTTAGCAAACTGCTTTCGTTTATTCGTAGCAGTTTTTTTTTAATAGTTAAAATTCTTTTGGAAATTCTTTCTCTGCTAGACTTTTCTTTCTTTTAGTTGCTCTCGCTTTTTCGCAATTAATGAATTCCACTAGCACAGTTCCTCGCAAAGGTATTAATTTCAGTCTCTGTTTTTTGGAACTCACGATCTTTATTGTGAAAATATACTATTTATTTTAGAGACGCGTGAATGCCTTAATTCATTAGATTCGAGAACAACATCTTGAAACTGATAAATTTTTTTATATTAAGCTCTCCAATGCTAGCTTAAAACTGAAGAAAATCTGATCTAAAAGTTGAACTAGAAATTGACAGCAAGTTGTCTAGTATCTAGAAAACAATCAATAACAAATACATGAGATTATTAAGCGCCATGAATACTAGCGGACTTAGTTGAGAGGGACTACCTTCTCGGATCCCATTTACTAATTGAAGACAATAAAATAGCTGCTCCTGGAAAAATACTAAAGGGAGACATAAACATATTTCCTTCGTGGTATAAGCCAACGCAGTTATCCATTATAGTCAGCACCGGAAACTTCAGGCATTTACTTCGACGGCAACTACATAAGTAGTTGCCAGAACTTCGAAAATAGCTCATGTTCTCCTTATTTGAAAAGTTTTATTTAAACCACTCTCGCAGTCTGGTCTTTATTCATACGAATTTTACCCATTAAAGGTCTAAGAACCTACCCCAGTCTGCATCAGGACATAAATCTATAGGGTGTTTAGTCTTCATATAAACGTCAAATATTAGCGAATCCTGCTTGAACTGTCCTATTCGCTATCAATCCGTTTACGAGATGCCTTCAAATATGCACAGACTACACGACAAACTTGAACCTAACAACCCCTCGTGTAATAAATTATTAATTAAGACAAACATGTCACCGCCACTGTATATAGTGGCAGTGCAGAAGACAAATATTTAAACATTGGTAATAATTCATGCGCCGAATCAAAATCGATCATGCAGTGCGCCTATCGTTCGTCATATATTAAAGGGTAGGCGACGGAAGTAAATAAATTAGCGCGCAAAAGGTAAATATCGAAGGCAAATGACTACTCAGAAGTAAATGGTGAGCGACGTTCCGATATTTCCGTTCTAAATACCAATATTGGGTCTTCGGTACCTTAAAGCACGTTGCGATATCAACATTTCTAACGACCGGAATTCATATCGCGCAGATACAATATCGTAGGCCGACGGTTTCCTCATTGAAAGAACGTCTTTGGCAATTTATCAACGAATTAAATACTAATGCTTACGAGGGTAATCTGCAAAGTTTCAAGCCTCAACATGAAGATGTCGTTACTTACGCAAAAATATTCTGGTAATCTAATTGCGCATGCGTTGGAAAATACTTTTGAAAATTTCAGCCATGTTGGACCTTCAGTTGTTGTTTAACAGTCATTGGTGCCATTCGACGTTCGTGTTTCTGTAAAAATGGAAAAAATCGAATATCGATCGGGTATTCTTGCATTTGGAAGGCAATACGCTTATGCAAATTAAAGCCCGTGTATATTGGCTCTTTACGGGGACTTTACTTCATCTTTTGCCACATTTTTTCGGGGATCTTTTTGGGCAGCTGAATTTTAACGTGGTTGTATTAGCTTGGTTAACGATGAATGTTCGAAACGGGCAAACAATCTGCAACCACTACCAATAATATCTTGAAAGTTTGCGAAACAGTGCTGGATGACCGTCGAATTAAAGTTAGATAGATGGCGACTGAAGACTTTCGTGAAAAACTAACCGGGCATCGGGTGCCGCGCTTAATATCTTGCCTCCTCTGATATCTATAAATTGTAAAAATGGCGAGAATTGCGAGCCACCTTGACGCTGGCGCGTCCTGTTTTTGTATTGAGAGCAGTGAAAAATTCTTCTTTAAAGTGGCGTAAATCGAGCTTTAGTTCTGAACGTTAGTGACTGTGAGGGTTTTCCTTTTTGTTTTGGAAATGAATAGAATCCTATGTTTTACCATATGCTGCTCACATCAAATTGCCTATTTTACTATTTTTCTTATTGCGTCGTTTCTAGCGCTTTAATTACAGCAAAAGCTGTTCAAAATAATAAATTACTACCTACAGTGTCTACCAAAAGTAACGATGTTACAAAATATTCTAATTTTAATACGAAGAACGTATCACAGCGAGTGCGCCATAATATATTTTGCTTGTAGAATATAATAGCAATTTTGAAGAATTTGACAAACCTCCGATTGAAATTATTATTAGTAGATTGCCATTTATACTAATCACTTTTAAATCATATGATTGTACTAATAACAAATAAAATAAAGCCAATAATGAGTACACAACAAAGAAAATAGTTATCACCACTTTATTCACCCACGCAAGATTAAGTACAACGTTGGCATAAACAATATCGATTTTACAACATAATCCAGCGAAAGATGGAAACATGATGAGGGTTAATTTCCTAAAAAAAAAAATAGCTCAACAGGAAAGAGCTTATGTATGGCGAAGTCCGCACAGTACACATTACCCGTATATAACAAAAAAGCTCTACCATTATTGCATCGATATTTTTCATAAGCACTGCTAAGAGTACACAATTCAACCTAAGTGTTGGCAATTAATCTTCCCGTGCGATGATTAATATCTTAAATGTGGAAATGGCTAAAGCAAAAAAGTGTAGAACAGACACATCCTTCATTCATTCGCAATACGCCTATTACGGCGCTCCTTCCTCGAAATCCGATGTCCTTCTTTCTCTCTCGCATAGCGCTCTTCGTAAATCACTTTTGTACAAAACCTTGTCCGGTCGATGTAATACTGCTTAAGACAAACAGCAATCAATTAATTTCACGAAACCTTTATGAATTTAATAGTATGACATGCTACAATCATGGTCAAAATAATAGGTTTTTCAGTTTCATATAATAATTAAAGTTGACACTTTTGGCGGCGAAACACGATCGGATCCGCTGTTGTGTATAGACATATATACACGCACAGTATGTCCGGTAAGTTCTCTACATTTCGGAAACTTTTATTAACAATTGTATGGATCATGCTTCATCAAGATTCATGATTAAGCTACTAAAACTTCATTTACAGAGTAAATTATTAAAAATAAATCACTTGATACAGCTTTTTCAGACACAAATAAATAAGTTGTTGAACCAAAAATTGTACGTATACGAAAGGCCTGTTCATTATTCGATTATTTTCGATACGTCGAGTGAGGTGCCTCAAATTCAACCTTTTTGATTAGTGTTTACTATAAAAATGTAATATTTCTTAATAAATGTTGGCCTGAGGATGTGTTTCTCTAATACGAAAACGGTCGCTTAATTTGCTGGAGCAAACGTTCGATGATAAGTGGATTAGACGCTTTTCGAACTATCCATTCCCCAGACCCGATCCTACTGGATTTATTCTTGTAGGAGTATTTGAGATCTAAAGTGTATCAAGAACGACCCTTCCCCGATCAACCCCATCTTGAAAACGTTAGTACCGAACACGATACGTGAACGTTTCATAATCAACGCTATTAATGATGTTTCGCGGAGAAACATTATCTGCATGGAAAGAAACGGACGACGCATTGAATTATGTTTTGTTTATTTATTCTCGTCAAGAGACCATTTCCTTCACAAAACTACCACTCCCGTTCTTTCATAAGTTTGAAAACTATCAAACTGAATCCTTTAACGAAGAAAGGATAATGAATAGTCTCCATTCATGTTCTAATTCACCAAGCAGATGAACAAAATGTACCAATATACGGGAATTTTTCACATAAATATCAATAATTCTTCAGCTATTTTGCCTATCTATATTTGAGTACAGCTGTTAATTCTGAATAGTCTTTTTGAATTTTAAACATTTTCCTCTATTTTGAAAAATATCAATACTTTACTCTTGAACCTCTTTCAATTTTCTCACTCTATATACCGTAAAACATAAATCCGTTTAGTGGGCGTCAAGTCAGTTTTAAAAGGTGCTCAAAGTTTCTGCATTACTACGGTTTCCTTCCTACTTCCTACTTTTTCACACACGTTGTATACGCCAATAAATACGGATCGACAGTCGATGTTAATATTCGCTTCGCACGATCGGGTCACTGTTTGTTGATACATACATATGTATGTACGATGCTAGCCCGTAGCCTGAAAGTGTTAACTCTAATAATCCTTATGTATTTTAGTACTTATAGAAGGAAATTGAAAAACAAATCGCTCACTTCAAACGTAGGTGAAACGCGTGCGGCCTTTTTGTGATATCTGGCCGAGATGAATGAAATACTGCACTTGGCGTTGGCAGCAGTTTGTTTATATTGAATTAAAATTGATTTAACGCGTGTTTGAGCTTAGTATGTTAATTTTGTGATAGAAGAACAGAAGGTAGAATGTCACAAATGTGCTCACGTTAACAAATACATCTGTATCCACAGGAGCCTGTCCCAAGACGTTGGCGTAATTTAAAAGATGATCTTATTACAGGTCAATAGTCAACGCCACTGTTCTAAGGATCATTTTAATGTAAGGAAATGTTACATACCTTTTGTTGGCTTATGCTAACAGATTTATGTTAAGTATTACACTTTTCTAACAGTAGCTACATATATTTAACGTACACTGCCGTTCAGAGAAGTTCGGTCGGTTATTAAAAAACATGAAAAGGTTACAGAAACAAACGAAACTAAAAACAAAATGCAATTTTGTTGTATGGTACAGGTAAAAAAGACACAAATAAATAAATAAAAAGTTATTCTGGCCTAATATAACATACTGAACATTATATTTTTTTTTCATCGAAAAAACCTCCTTTGCTGTTAATCACTGCTCGAACTATTCTAGGCATTCTTTCGATAAGTTTTGTTAAAATGGATTGTGGAATATTAATCTATTCATGTTGCAGAATATTCCGTAAACGTTCTTGTGAAGTTGGCCATATTTTTCGGATCCTCCTGTCCAGTTCATCCCACAACAACTCTATCGGGTTCAAATCTCGGCTTTGTAGGGGCCATGTCATTACTTTCAGGGTGTGCTGCTCTTCTTGCTCCTTTAGATAGTTCTTACACACTAACGCAGTGTGTTTTGGGTCGTTGTCATGCATGAATGTAAAGTTACGGCCTATTATACGCAAACCTGATGGCACTGCATGATTCTGGAGTATTGCAAAATAATTTTCCTTCCTCATTACACCCTGCACTCTGCATAAATCTCCTGTCCCAGCAAAGGAGAAACATCCCCACACTAACACAGAACTACGCCCTTGCTTCACTGTAAGCACAATGCAGTTCGGGATCAGATCTTCGTACATAAACTCGTCGATTTTGTCCAAAAACTTCAAACTTTGACTCGTCACTCCAAAGCACGTGTTTCCAATCATCTAACGACCAATCTAGATGAGAACGGGCCCACTGTAGCCGTTTTGTTCTGTTGCCCCGACGTAATAAGGGTTTTCGAATGGCAATGCGTCCATGAAGGTCCGCTTGTTGAAGTCGATGTTTTACCGTACTCGCCGAAACTTGTTCTTCACGGCCGCGATTGACTTCGGCTGCTATTTGTGGCGCTGTTTATTTTTTATTGCGTTTGATTAATAATACAATTCTCAAATCTTCAGCTTTTGTTGTTTTCCTAGATGCTCCGGGACGAACACGATTTTCTATAGTTCCAGTTGTCCGATATTGCTTTATGATGTCATTTACTGTTGAACTTCTCATATTTATTTTTTCAGCAATTTGTCGCCCCGAATATCCTCCTTCAAACAGCGTAATAATGCGTGAACGTTTTTCTGCACTGGTAGACTTGCCACGTGCCATTTTGAAGTAAATTCTCTTAAAATTTCCGCGCAAAAACGACAGATGCACACCAACACACGTTCAACAGTAAAATGAAGCAAATTTATATCTTTACGTCTGTGATAAATAAACAAGAATGATACTGCGGTATATTTCCTAAATGTATTGTTCGTTAATAATACCCAAACGACCCGTTTCAAAAGATCGGTACTTCCCAGAAATTCTTGGCATGATAATAAAAGGGACTTTATTGTGGTTGTCGCAATATTTCTACTTTACATAATAATTTATGGCTTTAATCCCTTAGAAAAGGGTGTATGCTTAATATTTTTCTAATTTTATGTATTAATAATTGTATACAGTGTGATATAATAGATTTTTATTGTATGACCGAACTTCACTGAACGGCGGTGTATATACTTAGCTACAGCCCAAAATTAGAAGGAAATGTCGTACTAAAGCCTAAATATGTGATAGCACAATAAAACACCAAAGATTCTGCTCGGTATTCTTGACTTAAATAACAATAACGTTAGAATCACATAACAACGTGGTATGTTCCTTTTACAAATTTCAGATCAGCAAAATAGGTGGTTTCAATTATTTTAATAAGTGGAACCGAAACAATGAAATCACTACCTATCATTTAGTGGTAAGATGGTGACTCAAAGGAAAGAAGGAGATCAAATTACGGCACACCAACTTTTATCGGCTTTTAAAAACACGAAAAGAATCTGTTTGTGATGTCGACAAAAAAGAAATATTCTCTTCAATACATCGATTTAGAAGTTTGAATAACAGCTCAGAAATTTGTATATAATAAATAACAAAAATAAAATTACCAGTACTTATGAAACTAACATAAAAAGAGAAAACACGAGAAATGGTATTTAATACTTGATCAAATTCCCTTGGTTACGATTGTAGTTCTCTAAAAAAATATATTTTCATTTCGCGAGAAGAATTTAAAGAAGGTAATGTAGTGCTCCGGCTCTGACTAATGAACAATCATTCTGACACAATGTTTCATAGCTCACCGTTGCAGGGGAAATTAAACTCTTGTCTCATTGTGTCGAATAAGTGTTTATACTTCTTTAAAACAAAGAAACGGGCAAGATAGGAAAATACCTTTTTGCGAATTTTTTTCTGCGTTGAAAAAAAAATTCTGCTTTGATATTTGAACCTTAGTCGTTCCTTTGATAATTAGGATCCCTTCTTTCATTCTACATTTGATAAAATAGCGAGCTTGAAATTTTAATTCACCTTTACGTTGAACATTTAATGCGTAAACTAAAGACTAAATTTGATGTTCGCTACAGATTTATTGCGCTTTCCGGAAAGATCCGCCTTTCTTTCTTCGTTTTATATGTTATTCCTTATCTTCCCTTTGCAATATCCCACTTGACGCCATCCATTTTCTTTTAAATTTCTAGATATCCGGTGGATGTCTCGGGTTCTTCGCAGATGGATCAAAGAGATCTTTGTAGTAACTAATTTCAATAAAATTAGTTCGTAAGCATCTCACAATACTAAGATGATCAGAAATTCAAAGCGAAATTAATTTATTGCTTCTTGAGATGCTGTAATATTGATGTTACGAAATCTTGTTCAAATAATATTTGACGTGACAAAGCGTTAAAGCTGACTATCTATGTGTAGGTACGTAATTCTTTTAATAGAAATAAGCATCATTAGATGGTAGTTACGATTTATATTTTCTGAATTTTTGCACAAAAACTTAATTGTTTTTATCAAATGCCATAAGTCCGAGCGACTCATATGTACCTATTTCTCCATAAAATAGTCCAACTGCTTTCGTCGTCATTATTATTCCTAAATTTTTCCTCTGCCTTTTTTTTTTGAAAATAGGAAACAAAGAACAGGACGGCGAATCTCATTTATAAGGCAAGTTCTTCAATTTCGTCAATGTCACAATCACTCAAAAGCAACTTTCGCAAGTCCTGACCTGTTTACTAAACCAACAAAATACCTCGTGAAGAAACTAATTGGTAAACATTAAACACATGAACCCTCGAACTGTATCTTCTGAATTTATTAAATATTTTGAGCGGTGCAAAGTGTACCAACACCTTTAGTACTTGTCGTATTACCCCGGATTATGGTTCCCCAACCCCAGAAATTGAAATTAAAAAAATTCAAAATGATGAAGAGGTGGTGACAATAGACGTATAAACAGTTAAATTGTGAACATTTGTACGGGATTCTATTTTGTTGTACAAATAGGTAGGTTGCTTCAATATTGTATGTAAAGTTCTTCTATGACGCTTGTTAACCCGTCCAGCCTTTTCCAGTATGCAAATAAATCTGCTGTATACTTTCATTTCAAACACTAGCTGCGCTGTAATATTCTCTTCCCATCCAAAGCGTCAATGGAAGAACCATGCAGATTGTCACAACAGCTGAAATTGGAGAGGGCGAGACTGTTGCAAAGAAGACTGCGAAGTTTTTACCCGAAACACTCTCCACAGCTGATATCTTATTTCTTAAACGTTGCAAAAAGCAATTCATGAAAATTATGAGTGACGCGAGATTTACACGAAGACAAATTTCAAACAAGTTTTCAGAAAGAGCGAGGAGAATACAGGTTCTTTGGAGAGCACGACACTGATTTGAAACCAATCACTGCAAACCTTCAATAAAAGAAGTACCGTTTTTTCAAGGATTTAGGTAAAACTGTGCCGTCCAAAAAGAAATATTACTTATCCTTTAAACGGAAGATTATATCTAAGATCACCCTAGGTTTACCTTGGTATATCTGGGGAACAGGAATCCTCTTTGAGTATCGATTAAATTATGCAACAAATTTTTTTTTACCTTGCCGAGATTAAGACAGTGACAATGCTTTCTTTGGGCCTGCCGCTCGTAATTGGCGAGCGTCCAACCAATATTGTCGTGAGCCATTTACCCTGGTATCGTTTCTCCATTTTAGCAGTGTCCTGATCAAAACCTTCGCCGTGTCTATCACTAACTTACCCACAGTTATTAGGGAAGAAATTCGAGTGGAAACGAAATAAGAGAATCTTTAAGAACGCCGAATTCATGAAACAGAGCCTGGATCAGTTCCTTGTAGTTTTTTGGCCTTTTCATTTTCATGGAATTATTCTGCCATTTGACAGAATCTGTATTTTTTTAGTTTGAAGAAGTTTCGATCTCTGAAGAGGTGCTCAATCCGAGGCCCTTTTTCATTTTGGGTTCCGTCGAGGGATTCTTTTATACAGGTACTGGCTTTTACCAAGTTTCTAATGACGTCGAGCTTAATATGTGAAGGAGCGAATATCTCTACAACGAAACCCAATCAACTTTTTCAGTGTTCGGCGCATTAAATTCATTCAGGATTGAGTATTTTCACCCAAGGAGCAATTTAATTGTTCCTCAGGGTTATTTATTAGGTTTTCATATTTTCCACTTGATATTCCAGGAAGTGCGTGAAGACTAGCCAATTAAATACAGGTAACTAATTCATATAAATATTGATAACCCACAATACCACAACTGATATACTTGTTTAACATCTCGTAATGTTATACATCATCCTACTTTTCTTTTCAATAAATCGGTCCATAAAAGGTATTAACCCCTGCAAATAGAAAAACTACCCTCTCCCAATGTACTTTACGAGACTGCAGACAAATCTAATATCAGCTTCAACTTCCCAGTTTCGTTCAAGTTTTCATGCTCGAAGCAGCAAATGGTAAATATACGAGCATCGAGATTTAAACTAAATTTATGGTCTATAAAACAAATAAAAAGTTTTCTATTAAGTTCTCATCCGATCGATATACGGCTTCCGTATCGAAACCAAAATATAAAACAAGAAAAAAAATAACGTACTATTATTAGCGTACACACAAACAGCTGAAATATAACAACAGTTAGTGCTACGCCCCATTATAACGCAAAAGCAGTTAAATGGAAACCAATATTTTAACAAAAAAATTTTATCTAACATAAAGGGCATTTCAGGATAAACTCGACGTTGCTGTGGTTGAAGCTTTAGCAGTTCTCTTTTCACGATTTGGTGATTGATCAGAAGTAATTAAATTTCTGAAAGAAACTACGTAAACATAACGTTTATGAAACGGAACTTGTTGAAAAGTTTCGTAATATTCACCAAAATTAAGGTTATGGAAACCGGAAAAGGTGCATGTCCAATACTTAAAAACATTGCTTCCCGTTTAACAATCTACACTATCGTAATTTCGCCTTTCCTTGTTTTACCAAAACGCAAAACGACCAGTCGAAATATACACGTAACAAGGGGATGAAGTAATTAACATTATAGTCACACACGCGGACGTACACAAAGAGAGTATATCAGCCGATATAATCTGTACGTGCTCGTCAAAACCGGACAGGATTTTAAATCAGTCCGAACAGTTAATCCTATTACGCCGAGCCAGCTCTCTACATAGATTGAACTGGATCGAACAATACCTCATAATATTCTGTGGAAATAGTGCAACGGTATATTGCCGAAACATGTATTTTTGATTTATGATTACAACGTAGAATTTAAAAAAAAATTCTTTAATGTACTATTGTTCCTGTGTGTTTAAAATGACGAAAGTATGTTTAAAAATTGATGGCTTATACACAGATTAAAATTTTAGAAGTAAACTTATCCTACGTTTACTTCTAAAATTTTAATCTGTGTATGAAGACCTGTTGTATAATGTTAGCATGATATAAATAATGATAAGGGTATACACGTTTATCGCCAGAGGTCTACGAATACATTTATTATTTAAAGACCGCTGACAATACCATGTATAATAGCACCTCCTGCAGAAAAGAAAAAGAAAGGATTATACTAATGTACTTTTTTCATGGGGAGAATATTAAAACTGTAACGCGAAGCTTTTAAGACAACAAAGTGGTTGCTGTCCGCAGGCGTTTATTTTTCAAAAAAGTCCAGCTACTAATAATTGTACTATTTATAATTTAACCCGACCTTTTATAATCAAAATTTGATTCGGTATAATATAAATATGTAATATCCCAACAAAGGCAAGAAATTTACATAATGCAGGTTTGAAATTTCCAATTTATGTGCTGCATAATTTTGTAATTCATAATTTAATTATAGTTAAAAAAATAACACGAATATAAAACAATACCCATACTCAATTAATTCGTTCCTGTATATCATAAATACTTCAAATATACACACGCGCACAAAATACAAATTTAAATAAAATTTATGTTCTAGAATCAAAACGTGCAACATGAATAAATGCATTCTAAAGCGTAGGTACATATACCGCATATTTTTAAGCTTTCAGACCAATTTTATTCTGTAAATATAATTATTTACGGGAATACATTTAAAAAAATTGTTAAATGACAATATCAACATAAAAAAGGGCCGCGTTTTTTTCTTGAATTAGTTTCTGTGTTAATCTTACAATCTTGCTTAAATCATATCACATAGTAAAAAAGGATTGTTTGAACGAAAGAAATATACTTTTTTTAGCGTTACTTCATGAAGTAAAAGCAATATTTCTTTGATATAAGTAAATATCAAGATTTCACGTGTTTATAATAATTTTTTGTGTCAAAGAATAGATAAGTTTGACATCAGATGCAAAAAGATGTGTCTCTTGACCACATCCTCTTTCGAGAACAACGAATCCTCTGACAGCAGACGTTTGTATCCCTTAGCACTAGCAAAGGAGGGTAGAGATAAACAGCGATGTACACTACCGTCCATATTAGTTCGGAAACACAAATAAATGTTTAAAAAACGAGAAAATATTCAAACTCATTTTTCCAAAACTTAAAACGTTTATTGCATTTTATTAATAGCGATTAAAATTAAAGTATAAAAGTAAAAAAAAAGTAATTCTAACGAAAAATAAACAAAAACTTCTTAAACATTCCGTTCATCAAAGAAACTCCCTTTTGCGCGAAAAACAGCTTTCACAATCCGATGCATCCGCTCCACTAGTTTTTCAAAGATTCTATTTGGCATATTAGTCCATTCCTCTTGTAAAATGTTCCACAGGTGGCCTACGGAGGTAGGGCATACTTTTCGGATCCTCCTGTCCAGATCATCCCATAACAGCTCGATGGGGTTTAGATCGGGGATTTGCAGCGGCCATGTCATTATTTGTAAAGTGCCATTATCTTTTTCTTCATTTAATAAATTTTTACATATCACTGCTGAGTGTTTGGGGTCGTTTTCCTGCATGAATACAAAATTTTCGCCGATTAGACGTTGCCCCGATGGTATTGCAGTATTTCTAAATAACCTTCTTTTCGCAAAATACCTTCGATTCGCTTCAAATCTCCTGTACAGGCGTAGGAAAAACAACCCCAAACAAGCACAGAATTTCTTGCTTGACAGTTGGCACTACACAATCCTGCAACATTCTTTCGCCTTTCGTTCTTCTTACAAAAACGCGCCTTGATTGTCCGAACACCTCAAACTTTGACTCATCAGTCCATAGCACCCTTTTCCAATCATCCACTGTCCAATTTCTATGTGTTACTGCCCACTGTAGCCGTTTTTGCCTGTTTCCCCGTCGAAGTAGGGGTTTTTTTGTTGCAATGCGGCCGTGAAAATTTGCAGCTTTTAATCTTCTTTTCACTGTAGTAACAGAAATTTTTCTTGCATGGTCGCGATTCATTTCGGCGGCGACTTCTGGTGCTATCAGTCTCCTATTTCGCTTGCTCAGAAATTCTATACGCTCATCGTCGGAGTGAGTTGTTATTCTCTTACGACCTGGACGCGCCTTATCTCTTAAACATTTCCTAGACAAACTATTTCTTTACTTAAGAATGTGCTGTTTCGTTTAAAAACCTAATTTCTTAAAGAGTGAAATAATTAAATGTATTGCTTTAATGATTGCATTGCTATTAATTTCTTTGATACAAACATAACAGTTTTGTTATTTCAAATATCAGTTTTTGTTGATATTGATGCCTACTGCTTTTTTGAGTTAAAGAAATAATATCAAAAAGGAAAAATTTTCGGAAAAGCAATATTTCTTTGCTCGTATTGAAGAATATTATTCAAACAGAAACTTGTATTGTATTCTTCTAACCTAGCACACTTTACCCACTCCAAATTATGTAACCCCCCAACCCCAATTATATGAAATATTAAATATTAATATTCTATTTAACAGGAAAATATAACAGACCTCAAACACGTACAGCCTGGTACGTAGCAGTGATTTATTGACATACACTGCAAAATTTCATTTTTTTATCGCAATCATCCACTAATATAGTTCCTGCATTTGCCATCGTCGACGATTAAATCGGTTATTTATCGCAAAATTGTGTTCGCGCATCAATAGGCATAATACTATTTCAAATATCGATTGCCTTGTCCCTGTATGTAAATATAAATTTCATTCGCAACCGTATCGAGCTAGTAAAATAACACACAAGGTACAATCTAATTGAAATTTACTGTGAATGTTTACATTCAACTTCAGCGAAAATGTTAAATGCCGTAGTAGTGTATCTATTTTATCGAAATTGCAGCTATAAAGTTGTAAATGTTTGATTCTGTTCGCGATACGTAAACTTTATCGTCACGTCAATGCTTTCCTGCTGCCTTACTTTACTTTTCTGATGATGTTGTCAAGTTTCTTGCGGTAAGATGATCGTATATAGTAATGATTTTCTGATGCGAGTTGAAAGGCTGTGCACAAATTTGTCTGTCAGCAGAGTAAACTAAAATTCAACATAAATGATAATAAAGGAAATACAAGATGTTTGCCTTTAGTCACTGCTACTTAAAAAGATCTATTGTAACACAACAGTCCCGTTGTATGTGTTAGAATAGTTGAAAGCTTTTTATGAATATCATCACTACTCCCGGATATTCTTCCTACAGTTAGTAGGCATGAGAAAAGGCCTGTTTCTTCGCATAGGTGAATTGATTTTCAGTTCTTATTATAAGCTTATTATTAAAGTTAGGCTTCAGATTGCACAGATGAAGCCTTTTAATAAACCTTAGTACTACGCTAGAATCTCCTTCCTTCAGTTCAGTAAATGCAAGGAATGGACTATTGAAATATTGGTATCGTGTGCGACTGGTAGCAACACATTTACATAGAACGTATTCTGCCATCTCCAGGCCTATCGGAAAATCTGCCAGTAGTCTCAGGTCCTCTTTGTTGAACGGTAGCGTTGTTTTTGCCGTCTTTTGGGCTGATATAAGTGCTTTCGCCCGCTTTTATCCGGGAACACCTTTCCAGTCCAAGTCCCTCTGATAGTCCTTCCATATCTTCA
The DNA here is from genome assembly GCA_902654985.2 of Oryctes borbonicus. Taxonomy (NCBI): domain Eukaryota; kingdom Metazoa; phylum Arthropoda; class Insecta; order Coleoptera; family Scarabaeidae; genus Oryctes; species Oryctes borbonicus. The sequence continues at coordinate 259,458 of LR736857.1, read as the reverse complement.
TTGCTTATTTTATGTGGCTCTTTTGGAGCCCACAAAAGGGGTTAAGGCCAGTGAAAATTATTGTGAAGTTGATCTCTTATTTGATTTAATTTGAATACAAATTTTTAACAACAAATTTATATTGAATCTAAATATATTTTGTTCTTGTTCCATATTCCAATATAAAATGTATTTGAGCTTAATATATTTACATTTAATTTCACTAAAAAAATTCTTCTGATTGTGAGTGCACCTAATACATCCTTTTTCTCTGACCATAAAAGACATTACTTTGACAAGGTCTGTAAAATATAGGATATTTTTTTTTAGAGAACAAAAAAGAAAACGATTGTTCCGTAAGTTTGCGAAACGTCAATAATTGTACAATAGTCCAAACGTAATTTCGCTCAGTTTAACAAAACAATTGATAGCCTACAAAAAGATATTCTACAAATGCGGTTCCGCTACATCACACAAATACTGTGACGTGGCCGTCGTGAAAGACGTCTCGTCTCCTCGAGAAGAACCGAGAGGAAGAGGATTTCAACCGACAATGACATCGCAGTACGCTGGTTTTATGATGTAGACTATTAAGCGGAACCCGAAATGTACACATATCCTTCCGGCACGAAACAAAGGGATTAACTTACAAAGCTCTCTCGATGCATACATGTGTTCGTAGACCTCTTACAGCACAATACTCGTCTAACCGTATGTATACACGAGAAACTTAACACAACTGCATTTTCAATATCCCTCTGTGATAGACAGGGACTGCAATAGCAGAATCATATATTTCGAATGGTGGTTGAAATCTTAGGCATTCCGATAGCCTTTAGCCAAGAAATTGTTATAAATAAATAACGATGGGAAATACACTCCCCATAAAGATTATCACACCATCCTGAAAAATCGTTCTATATATAAATAATATATAAAAAAAAAAATATATATAAATAAGGGAAACATATTATGTTATTATCATGTAGGTACAGTTTTTATTTACTTATGTACAAGCACCAATACCAATAACACATCAGAAAATTACTAGAAACAACAACAAAAAAATAGAACAAATAATAGCTTCCTTATGGTACTGATGGAATCATTTAGGGCAAATGCAATCCAATGGGAGAAAAAATACACTACCCACGGACATGTTTCTGCCTACCCACGAGGAAGCTGTTTTAGCATTATTTTCTTGGTCATTGTTTACTTTTTAGTGCGTGGCTACTAATTACTCGATAGCCACACGACCTAAGAAGCCGAGGCGTTAATTTATTTAGAGTCTATTAAATAATTTAAAATAAGTGCAATTTGGCGATAAACGTGGGGCAACGGTAAAGCAGTATAATCATTTATATAATGCACAATTAGAATCCGTCACAGCGAACAAGACAACAGCTTCAATTCTATACTTACGTTAAGACTACACGGCAGCATATTGGCTGCGTCTTATTTCCCCAAATGTAATATCACTGATGCAGCACTCACTAGTGGCAGCTTTAGTAATAACACACACCAGATATTTTAGGAAATAAAAAAAAAACATTCTCCTTCAAACGATCTCCTTAACATAGTTTTCCGATTATGATACATTATTTCAAATTAGACGATATTAGCCACGTATGTTGCTTTTTCTGAGCAGTTCACAGGTCTGTAGATTTGCATGTGTATATAAGCCTTCATTAATATCAAGCTCGTATATGATGGATAAGGGAAACGTGGCATAACTAATACTTCAGTTATTAAAGTTTCGACGTTCGGTGCAGCAGACATGCTAAACTGCACGATCTCGAAATTAAATTAAGTATGCGCTATATGTTCTATATTATGCGCGACGAAGTTTTGAACACTCTGACGAAAAGTTTGATGAATTCCCCCCTGTGAACATCGTCGGATACAGACTGATAGCGCCTTTCTGGTGGATGAACACGGAGATACGGTATTGACATGGGTCATATCTGCTTATTCCTAAATTAAAGTTTTAAACTGCCTCATGACTTTATGTCGAATTGAAAAGAGAGAACCCATTCTTTTTTATATTTATACAGAAAAGAATTACATTACAACGCTGTGGGAAGTAGCGCTTCCGTAGGAGAAAAACAGAGGTCCAAATATCCTGTCACCGAAAATTTGTCCAAATGGCTGTGCAGAAAATTCATATTAGCACCTATTCTCTTAAAATTCAGCAGCACATTTCGTACGAGTTCTTTATAATGTTCTACCTTATTGTTATCCAAGAACTTCTTAAGCATAGTAACAAAGGAACGCCAAGCGGAAGCTTCAACACTAGTCTTGGCTTTTGGGAAATTCAAGTCGTGAATGAGCTTGCGAATTTGGGGACCATCAAAAATTCCAGCGTTTAATTTTTCTAAACTGACTTCGGGAATGATCTACAAATATATTTAAAGCATTCCCCTTTTTTATGTAAGGCTTTAACAAATTCTTACACGGGCACCAGCTTTATGTGAAATGGAGGCAAAATGATTTTATCGCTGTCAAGCAAAGACTCGTTTAAAGGATGAACTCTCGTTTATCGCGATACAAAAAATACAATCGTCGCAAACGGCGCAACCATTGAAAAAGTGCCGTTCCAACTAGAATAAAATGAAGTTAGTTGTTATACATTATTTCGAAAACTAGAGCCAATTGGTAGAAATGTAAATTAATTCTAAATTCCTTGCTTCAGCAATCGAAAAATAATTTTTTTTGCTGACCTGAGTTATCATTCTATGATTTGAGTGAGTAAGTTAGTTGGAACGCTTCTTTTATATGTTACAGTAACTGTATAATTTGTAACAAACCCATTGTGTACCGTATTTAACAAAAATATAATAATACATCGCAACCAGGAATTGAAACGTTACAAATCTTTTTCCTATCTATTACTTACTGTCACTGAATATTTCAAATGACTGTTCACCCTCTCACTTTACGCAAGCAATCGTTTTAAAAAATTAACCTACAGTTCGATTTCATTTTAAACAATAACCGCCGTATAAAATCGGCCGTTTCATCAAACGTCGATTCAAAACAATCGAATAAAGGCCATTGTTTATTGGACTAACAAAGGAAATCAGCACACAACACCTATTTGAACGGCGGACAACGAGAACAAAAAGCGCCGCTACAACAAAACAACAAAAACCGCAGCAACTACGGCAAAACGCCCAACAAAATTTTTATTGTCGAAGTGACCGCCCCGATGCATTTTTTACGCGATTTTTAAACAAAACGCACGCGAAAAATACTTTCCGGCGTAACAATTGTCGAGTGATCTGTTCCGGGAGGGATCAAAACAACACAACGGGAAAAAATGCTAATAATCTTGTCTATGAAAGGCGAGCGATGGCACGATCAGCTCGGCTACATGTCACGGTAACGTCAATCGAAAATGTTTTATGTCCACGACGAACGATCAAAAATTGCAATGCATTTTTCCGGATATGACGATGGTATTTACTTCGGGATTTAGTCAACGTAAGCGTGTATGTGACGATTTCGAAACTAGGTCAGCTTCGTTGGTGGAACGTCGCGATGGATGTTGACTTTTCAAATAAAGTTTTTCCAGGACGACTTAGTCACCTAGTTGTAGCGACCGAAACGTTTAAAAATGTCATTATGGCCACACTTCATTTTCAGAAGTATTGGTTATGTTAGAAACTATTTTCTTGGAAATGCGGTTATGAAAGATTTTTACTCTTTTTCTATAGACCACGCCATAGTTAGCTACCAGACCTACTACAACAGCAATGCCTCGAAACATATTTCGACAGAGAGACCTTAAAATCAATATACAACGTCGTAACAGGTGACGAAACTTAGATATATACGTACGGGCCGAAAAAACCAAATAGCAATTAACTATTTGGATGTTCCCAAATAAACCGAATCCATCAAAAGTTATTAATTTGTTTGCCAAAAATCAGGAAAAACAATCGACAACGTCGCATCGTCCATCATTATGGCAATGCTAACTGTCATTTGAAAGAGAAGAACATCCAAATATTAAACAAAAAATGCGTAGACATCAATTTTTATCGGCTCAAGAAATTGTTGCTGCCTTCAAAAACCATATTTTAGAGATACCACCTTAGGGTGGAAAAATATAATAATAACAATAAAACAATTTGTACCAAAACAATTGTTTGTTTTTTGTCTTTGTAAAAACTTAAAACTCTAAAATGAATTTCAATGTAAAAATCTGGCCACCCTATAGCGATGTAATATTCAAGAAAGTAGTCTAGTGCTACACAATTGCTGACAGCTGATGCTTTCCTAATGTGTTCAGCACCGTCCTTGATCCAACCTCAATATCCTCAAATCTTCGCCCTTTTAGCTTCATTTTCATCTTCGGCTAGAGGAAAATGTGCTGCTGTACGATAAATGCGGTATGTTACCTCATGTTCACATAGCGGAAAAGCCAGTCGTTCCTACATCATTTCCCCGAACGTTTCCTTCTTCATATCCTTCCTTAGCCGCTCTAGAACATCAAGAGGAAGTTCTGCATCAAACACCTAACCTCGAGGTACGAACTCTTTGTAGATGATTCCATGAATATTGAAAAAATCTTCATCTGCTTTTGATATGACGGACTTTCTTAGACCACCATGAATGTTGTTCGGTTTCGGGATCATACCCATGTGTCCAACTGTAATCATCATCTGTGATGACTTCACAAAGAAGATCTGATTCTTTTCAACACTATTATTTTAATTCTCTACGGGCTTTGCTGCTATTCTTTTAATGTTATATTTTTCCAACAAAATCTGCTGACAAGCACCATAAAACAATTCCCACAATGTTACTGATGCCTTGGATAAGCTGCCATGCTCATTCACAACTGCATTCCGAAACGCATGTTCTTGAATAATCTTATCAATATCCAAAAAGCGGATTAATAAGGCCTTGTTGCTTTTGATTTAACGAACTTTCTCTGGCTGAGGTAAAAATGAATTCTTCCGTTGTGAATATTATTGCTTGGTTTCAGAATCATAGCTAGAAACCCAACTTTTGTCACCTGTGACGACCTTTCAGAGCAAATCTGACGAGCAACGAAGCAGATCGCTGACGGCTGGTGCTCGTCAAACCAGGAGAACAAAACAACCGTCCTGGCTATTGTTATTTATTTTGCAAATATTATAATTTTTGTCGCAAAAAAATATGTCTTTAATTCAGTTATTAAAAGTGTTGTTTCATAAATGTTAATCGAATAAAAATTTTAAACAAATCGCGCAATTCATGAATACTCTGATTGATGGCCTCAAGTTGTCCCACTGCAGAACGGCTGAGACTAGATTAGGTTAAACTAATAAATGAGCTGGTTAATGACCTATTTCATTGAAACCTTTCAGATCTACTAAGGTGCCTCTGTCATTACATCACGTCTACTTTGCCTCTCTCCCCAAACCTAGCAGCCTTGTGAGTGATCTCTACGTGGATTTTAGCTTTTAGGTACTTCGACCCCATTGCTAGGAGCAGTACTCCTACTAGTATTATACAGTCGCACACGTACGTGGACGGAATTTACAAGCTTAAGTTGCTCATGAGTTTCTTGACCGTACAATGTCTGTTATTATCAACATTGTCTTTGTTGCTCTAAAATTAGGCCTTAGCAAACAGAAATTGCTTGGTCTTTCCGTAACCTGGAGTACTCTTACACCAGCCTTGAGATTTATCTTTCTATTGTTTAATAGTTCCTTTAACTATAACTATATATGCTATTTCTACAAAGTGCCTTAGGTTTTGTCAGAAGTTGACGAACTTACTCGAGCTACTTCATCTGCCGTGACATTTTTGGGCTAATTCTGTAAATTCTGACGCCGATTCCAGTATATATCTTTAAGCCGTATGTCTACCAGACAGTTTCGTCTTTAATAGGCGCGCTTTTTTTCGTCCCTAATCTGGCATTTTCGACCAGCTACGGCTAACAGTAAGAAAAATGCGTAACTTTTGGTTAGTTAAACGCTATTTGATTTTCAGAAATAAAAACAACTGATTGACCTAATTAACGCAGGTTCCATTACGTTATCTTTACTCGGTTAGAAGAAACTGCATACTTACCTATCTCTTTGTACCTCATGATTTCGTTAGTTACCTCCGGAATTATAGATACCTATTTCTTGAACTTGACCTCCTAACTTTGGAATATTTTTTATAACCTTCGACTGTGCGAAACTTACTCTTCTTCTCCGCTATATGCACTAAGCGCGCACGGCCTTATTTGACGATGTGTACGGCGGAAAATTTCATATTTCATATTAAAGTGCTTTCCTGGGCACTTTCGGCGAGACTCCACCGTGACACATGCCGTTATAAAATAAACGTGCAGAATACTCTCTCGAACAGAAGTAATAAAAAGTTTTATTCGAACGTTTTAGCGAACTTATATATCTTGCCGATCGTAAAGTAACGGTAGCGCTATCAAAATGCCAAATATTAAATTAAACGCTACGAAAATATGTAGAATGTAATTCCTCGCGGTTTAAATAAAATATCGACGTGTAAACTTAGCGCAGGTACACTGTCCCGATGATTTACGATAACGGTAAAATAGTAAACGTCCTTCTTGGACTCCGAATAAAATGAGTGCGACAGGATAATTAAAAGTAAGTGTGCAAAGATAATGATTAGGCCATTCGGTACAATACGTGTTAGTTGGTAAAAATGAAGGAAAAAGAAACTTACCTAGAGCGGAAAACAGAAAAGCGGCTACTATAAATTTTACCCATGGTAAACAAGTTGACGATGGTTTCATGTCGTCAACAATATCATGTCTGTTTTTCACTATAATTGAGCAGAGACACATGCACAAGAAATTTCACTGGTCAGTCATTCTATAACATCGTACTACTGTTTGAAAGGAGGAGTATGTCCATTCCTAAAAAAGAAGAAAATGGAAAAAATTAGAACATGCACAAACTGTTGCGTAAATAATTGTAGCAAAATTATAACAAATGCTTTGCCGTATACAAGAGACTACGATAGATAAGGCAAAGATCATGTGCAATGCAGTAGAGAAATGTAAGGATGTAAATATAAATACGATTGGTAATAAATAAAGAATTCTATCTATACTGTCTGCGTAATATACATTACCTATAGAGTAAGTGGACTTCGATTCATCAATTACTCGTTAAGGCAAAGCGGAATTACAAAAATCGGTGTAATATGTGACAACTAAATAACGAAACTATGTATTCCTTTGTAACAAATATAAGACATTCAATTAATCTTTTTTTAAACTGGTTTCCTCTGAAATAAGGTGATTATAGATAAATGTAAATATTGATCATTGTAATTAATCAAGAAAGGCGGTTAGTCGCGAACATCAGAATGAGGTAGAGATGTCAACAGAACGACCGCTAAACCTACTATCATGTAGCTATGTAATAACCTAATCGCCCTTGATTTTTAGATTTCCGGTTAATTCGAATTTTATTAAACTAAGAAGAATATTTCCCGACACTGTCAATGCTTCCCGGACAGAGATTCATCCCAGCCCTTTAACCAGCCAAATTTGCCAACGAAGACGTAGTCCCGTCAGTTATCCAAAATTTCTCCGCCAATTTCCGATATCTTCGGAGAAGATGACGATTTCCAAGGTTAGTTTCGAAAGAGAACAATAAAGAAGGAACAACAACTACGTGTTTTCTTACCTGTTTATTTGTCTTATCTTCTTACTATCGTACCTGTCCTCTTTACATGTTATTTTTATGTTGCTATTTGTTGACGAAAACGTTATTAACTGTGACTTAAAATACCAAGTTCGATATAAATCTTGAGCCGAAGAATTCATATTATTCCACTCACCATTTAATCTAATCACGCTATCATGGAGTAATAGCTATAAGTTATATATAAGCAAAAGCTGGCATTATAAAATGTTGTTCAAAGTTGAAAATTAAGATTTAATACTGCGATTTTATTTGTTAATAAATTATTGCTTCTATATTTTGGGAAAGCGAGTTGTTCGCCGGTTTTACATCAACTAGTAAGAGTCTAAGAAGCCCCGAGAACCCAGTAATCAAACCCGTTTAATATTCGATCTCACACATTGATTTTCCAATCTACATTACATAAATTTTGGCGATCACCGTGTCGGCCATTGTAGTAAACCGGAAAATTCTGAAAACTTGGTAATATACCAAAATATTTACAGTTACTTAAGACTTTAAGTAGCTGCTAACTTTGTTATTTTAAATAGAACACTCTATATTAACGTTTTTGAATTTCTTGTTCAATTGTAAGGTTTGTTTGCTATTTGTAACCGTACCTGTACCTAAAAAATTTTATTTATTTTTTATGCTACTCCTATATGGTACTTACTTGATCGTAATTGGAATTTGAAACCCAAAATTCAAATGCGAACGTTAAATTCGAAGTTTGAATTCAAATTTGGCTTCTATTCGATTTTATCAACAGCTATATGCCCATCCACAAACACATGCACATACAAGGCTCACACCGATGCGATAGGATGCATATCGAATGGTATTATTAATGAGTAAGTGGCAGACTTGAAAACGGCAGTACTACGTATCAAGTGTGAGCTACAAAGGATGTGACAAGAAATCAACCAAGAAAACGAGTTGGTCTAATTGACCATTTAAGAAGTAGAATTTTATCCCTTTGAAGATATGTTTAATAAATTCTTTGAATAAAATCATCGGAAAACCGACTTGTCCGGCTAATTTTATACTACAAAGAATAATGTCACTCCAAGTGACCTTTCTGTTCATTTATTTATAAATAAGTCAATATAATTCAGCGCATACAAGAGAGCAACTAATATAGTGAGCAATTGCTCAAAATACAAGAAAATGATTAACATTGCCACGCTATTAAATTCTAAAGCACTGCGTGCCTCAATAAAGGCACTAAAACCGTAGTAATCCGGTAAAGAAAAATGGGTCGAACCCTGGGAACTGAATTAAAATTTCATTACGGAACAACAATCACACCGGTTCAATTTGGTAACCTAGATATGTTTCACGACCAGAATATAGGCATCGCGGACGTCTAAATTTGCCACTAATGAGCTGTCCTCTACGAAAATTAGCATAAACACCACCAATTTTTCCTCAAAAAATACAATCTATAACTACCTCAGAAGAAACATTCGGCGACACGCGAAGCCTTCATTTTTAATCCCGAAGTAGCAGGGTAGTTGCTGCTTAGATGCCAGTCATAAAAATTCAAATTAGTACTGTCAAACAGGGTATACTTATCCTAATGGTACCTTTTTCATTATTTCTTATAGCCTTAGAAATATTTGATAACCATTTAATATATTGAGTTTTGGATTATAACAGATTTAATAGAAGTTGCAATGTTGTTAGTGCAAAAAGGGCAGTTAGTAAGCTGTATTACGTGTCCATTGCATACCTCTCCTATACGTGTACTTTAAATAAAAAGCTCCCAGTACCGCAGTTAAAAGTATTTTCAATTTAAATAAATCAACTTTATGGAAAGGAAATTCATACAAAAGTTGCGACATGCCAAGGAGAAGAGCTGTCATTTCATTTCTCGTTTTCCGTTTTGAAACTATCCTCAAACAAAACTTTCATTTGCCGAAAAAGTGTCTAGAGACATTCCCGGATTCACGACCCCCAACTTTAGTAAATTTCTGACATTTGTAAAAATTTCGAAAATTTCTTTAAATTAATCTATCAAAAACGTTACAATATACTATAACTTTTGAGTTGAAGCTGTGCCATATGGAGATTGTATGCATAAAATCTGAAAAAGTAATTAACTGGACGTAGAAAAAACTTTAAAGAGACAAGAAAACGAGTAGCCAAAGACAATATATCGGTTTTTAGCACTTTTCTTCACTTCTCTGGCAATATAACTACCGCAAAACGGGGATACTTTGCCATGTTTTCACCACATTTTGCTTGTATCTCCCTTATTTTTGGGAATGTCAATGCAAAAAGAATATGACTGGACCGACCTAACTATACTTAACCAACCAGACATTCGAAATGTAAAACTTGTTTGCAAGCTTACCAAAAAAAAAATTCAGATGGTGACAAAGTTGTCCGGAATTTGGGGTGACAAAGTGGTCGATATAAAAAATAACATCTTTAGGGTTCTATTGCAAATTATGGCAAGGTACGGCCGAACGCAAAATATATCACATAAGGACAATTCTTTTTATGAAAAATATATTTTTTATCTCTGAAATGTTTTTTTGAATAAATATAATAAAAATTGTATAAAAAATAAATATTTTTATCGTAATATTTATTCGGTACCGCTTTAATATCCAAGCGAGTTAGAAGAAGACTCCGATCACCTACCGCTCCCAATGTCCTTGCAATGGCTTCCTTCTGGCCACTGAGGATCATTGAGCGGCGGAGGAAACTAGGCTTGTTTCTTGTTTATCCCAGTCCGAAGAGCATCCACCGCTTGATCCAAATCGTCCTGAGTATAATTGCGGTAATTTCCACTATCTGGGATTCTTATGTGGATTCTCAAGGTTAATGATGTTCATTTACCCGTAACAATTAGCACAACTGTCTCAACATTTTAATAACATAAGTTGCAAGAAAAAAAAAATTAAATATTGTTCCGGAATACTGAATGGCAAACTTCCCTCCGGATAACAAAATATCCCCGTTGTACATGCAACATGATATAGACATTTTCGCCACTCTCTGATTGACGTAAATAATAACGAAAGGTTTAGCGGGCAGTAATTCTGTATGCCTTTGGACCAGAAGTTCAAAATATGTTATCGTTCTGTGAGGGTACGTAAACATATTGATCAGCCTGATCTCTTTTTGTGGAAAATGTGATCAAATTAGCGCTTAAGGCGTTTAGACATAGATTAATTTTCTTAATGAGGGCCTAATTTGGACTTCACGTTTTTAATAAACAAAAGCCCCATAGAGCCATACGTATAAAAATTACGTAAAAGGATGACATCGCAACGTCAAAAGCGTAACGCATTTTTTAATGGAGACGCCCAGCGCCGGGTGTCATCCTCGTGGGAACACCGCAACGAATGATTAACACTTCCATAAATCAAGCGTGCATCTATGACATCGGAATAATAAATTACATAGCACTATCGCAATACACAAGGGTACCAACGTAAGTATATATTCGACGGCGGAATGGGAAAAATGATGGATGGAAGTCGATCTATTTTTTGAGGATTCAATCGCGGAATAGAAAGTAGTTCGAGGACATATTTTTGCAATAATAAATCATGCGCTCGTACAATGGCGAGACAAAAAGTAGCCGGTGCATCTACAAGTTGCAAGTTAATAATTTTCCTGTTTACGGGATTTCTTGCTAGTTTATGGATGGAACAGAATTACGATGTGGCTTATTATGTCACTGGCGAATATGCTTTTCATTTTCAATTGGACGGATTGGTAAGGCAATTAAGGTTATATATGTGCAATTTAGAAAACAACTGCAATGCGGGAATTTAGGTCAGAAAAATGTTGCTGCAGTATTCGATTTTTCTTCAAAGTAACTGGATACACGAAAAGACAATTTGAAGAATTGCCGAGGTTAGATGTCTAATGCCATGAATTACTCATACAAATACGTTTTTACTTGTTTTAAAATTAAATTTAAACATTGAATATTTAGTGTAGAAGGCAGCAGTCATCGACTAGTAGCGTCACACCAGGGGAAACTAAGTAATAATGATACAAGCTACCAATATCCACCATGCACAGACGCGCATTTGACTGTTTACGGCTCGTCAGTGTGCGTTTGGTCGGCGAAGGTCGGGCATCATTGCTCACTCCTATAGAAGACAATATAGCAATTAATTTTGATATTTTCAGTGGTTCGTTAGTTAGATACTCACATCCATACATGTAGCCAATATCTTCCCATATATGTAAACGATAATTTGAATTAGAGCCACAACCTTCCTCAAAGCTACATTGACGAGTCGTAAACGACATGTTCATGCTGAGCATTGGTAGCTTGTATCATTATATTAATTATTCTATCATCCGCTTTCAAGCCAAATTTTAGATAGTAACAATTGAAAAGCTCTAAATACCTCCATCAGTAATATAAAATTATAGTAAATACACAGAACGTACTTATATCATTTTTTAAACACTTACAGAGAAGGTTTTCCATAAAGTGATTAAACCTTAAAATAACTCATTTTAAATGAACGCTTTGTCAATGAAGTAGTTTTGAAAATTGATTTAAAGACTTGTATTAAGTATCTAAATGTTGACTAAAAAAATTACATCATGGTATCGAATCACTCACGACAAAAGCAATGTAAGCAGAGGGAGGACACACTAGCCCTCCCAGCTTTTTTCTCTTCTTATATTGCTTTTGTCATTAGTCATTCCATCAACACGACGAGAAAACTATATTAACATTATTATAATTGGTTTTAGGGACCTTCCGATGGATTCTATCTAAATATTGTTTAAAATATTTAATTGATCAATTTATAATTGCGGTTTTCCTAACCTTCACCGAAAATATGCTCCATTGAATCTGCAAATTTCAATTGCAGGTAGCATTTCAACATAACTCAGCAATACTAATGTAACCTACAAATATAGAAGACCACCACTACAGGTCGTGCGTGTGTTTCTGGTAAGCGGAAAACTATATCTCTAAACCGCGAACCTGTCCATTTGCATTGCCCAAGATTCTTGTGTAAATTTCCAATTACGTTCACGAAAGCAGAAACATTCAAATATTGGGATAATAACTGAATACATTATAATCTAATAATACAAAGACCTTTCGCATAATTTAATAAATTACGAGGACTGAACCCCAATAGCCTAAATATTCAGTATTGATATTTCTCATGTGACTTCATGAATAATGGTAACCTATTTGATAACACCGCTAGAATATTTCAGGCAACATTTAGACGTCTTCAAAAGTTAACGTTAAAGATGGACTCTTCACAGTGAGTCGTCGTCATCGAATAATTTATTGCAAAAAAGGAGACGTTGAAAACTGAGTAAATGTGAAATTGTGTCTGGAAAAACGACGGGAGAATGAATAATACAGCAGGTAGATGAATCGGAAATTTTATTTGATCACAATCAGTACTTAATTGAACCAATTTGATTATTTAATTTCCTTAGATCGTAAAGAACGTGCATCCGGCATAATTTCCTGCAGACGCAAATGAATTATTAATACGGAGTTATCACTGCTAAGGATTATGTGTATATGTGTATGAACTTGCATATTTCCACTGAAGTCTACAATATTCAACACGCCGCGCCGCTGTATGGGTCTCCCTCACTGAATTTCTTCAGCCACGCGTATTTTTCGCAACTATTAAGCATGCCTTCCGTCGTAAACATGGCTTCATTTGTAAAAAGCATGATTTTAGGCAATCGGTCATTACGTCACGTTTTGTTTGAAAATCATCTACAGAATTGCATTCGCGCAGAAAAATCAAGAAATAGTGTTTGTACTTGTCGAATGTGGAGAGGATGTAAGAGTTACTCATGCAGAATTCGTCACACCGTAGAAGCACCAAGCCTGCCTTGTTGTGACTACTGCTTCTGGGCTTGTTAGCGACATTTTCCACGACTCCTGTGCAGTTTCGCGAAGTATTCTTGCAAAAATCTTTGTAGAAATTGTTTGTGATAGATTCTGGAAGCTTCACGGCCATTAATAGCGCCAAACAGTAAGTCAAGCTCAAAAGGAATTAAATTGGTACTTATATAATGTACTTAGTAGCAGTTTTTAAATGTTGTTGCCAACGCAACAGATGTTTCACTTTTTACAATTTTTGTGCTAACGCCAGTTACATACATTATTCAAAAGGAATTAAATTATTATTTATGCAACTGACTAACTAAACGAGAACCAGAAACCGTGCGTCGTATAAATGTTACATTATGCAACGGTCGAAGGTAATCATTGCATTTCGTGAGCCCAGTTCTCCGAAGAAGAGAATTTCCTTAGTAAAAGCTAGTGCTGTCGAAAACCGTCTTTTTCAGGAAACGGGTACCCGGTTCCGGGTTATCCATATTGGAAATGGGATGCCCGAAAGCGGATACTCGAAGTCGGGTAGAACCAATATTAAAAATTTCGAGTACCTGGGTACCAGGTTTCGAGCAGCAGCCCTAGTAAATGGAAGTAGAGAAGTTGGCACCTTTTTTTTTGTTGCACCAATTGCATTTACTGATATATCCTGAAGTTAATAAATTAAAAAAAGAATAAAATAATAAAAAAAAACAAGTACGAGTTTATCAAAAAGGCAACTAAATTTGGCTCTAAAATTGATTCTATCTTACCTGTTTATATTTTGTAATTATTTGCATAACCTACTAAAGCAGCAGTGAGAAAATGCACTTGGCACGAAATACTATTCCATTTCGTCCAGGTGAAGTAAATATGACTTATCTGAGTACGTTTATCTATTCAAGCACTTAACGTAATATATACTGCCGTTGCCAGTTCCGCAATCGTTTAGGAGCTAAATTATCACGCAAAACGTCAGTGATATTATAAGCGCGATCCTAATAGTAGGCTTTAGAATTTAGGTCATGAGGTATATAACGGAAAGTCAACGGGGGAAAAGAAAGATGATCTCGATGGCACGTGGAAACAAATGGCCGACTATTACGAATGGAAGAATGTAATTTTTTAAAGTAGCTAACAAGAGAAGAAAAAAGGCTAGCAATATTCCATGTCCCTCTCTGCACGTTCGGACGCGATATTAAAAGACGAAAAGCCTCTTACCACCTACCCGCATGCCTCTCGCTCTCTCCGGTTCTGTGCATAATGCGCAGTTTGATATGAAAGGTCCTTGTCGGAAAATACACTACCTAGCGGTGGCCGCGCTTACATAAAAAGCAATACGTAATTAAATTTTATTCGTACTATAAATTCCGCTTTGGGTTCCGTATAAACGGTAATCCCAGTGGAAAGAATGATACCTACATTTTATTCTTGCTGATCTAGGCCTGTCTCAACGGTAAATTCCGTTTTTATCTCACGCTCGAGAGTATATCCTCTTCCGTGACCATAAAAACACTATTAGCTTTTTTACTACGTTCCGAGGAAAGATAGAGCGGAACTCTCTTTAAGGATTTGATAAGTGCGATGCTCCTACTGCGGCTGGAAACTTTGTTGCGAAATTAAATCTGACATTATAGAGTTTCCTAGTTTATTTGCTTACTAGAATGGCGGAAGAATTGAATTAAAGTAAGCTGCAATTCAATCTCGTCGGCGAGATAAATCGTCAACTCGCAAAATTGAATTAATCAATGTTCTGATTCACTTCGTACTTTTAAAGACATCCATAATTTTGCCATCTCGTTTAATCACCTGCATTATATTGATACTAAACGAAGAATGTACATGAATACAATAAAAAAGTACGTTAAGATAACACTTTCTTTCTATCAAAATTAATTCAACGAACGAGTTTACCATTTCTATAATTTTCTGTTTATTACATTAAGGAATTTATACTTTCGTATACACGATATACGGATTTATTGATATAAAGAATACACTCGGAAAATATGGTACTAAAATAAATGAGCCCTGTTAGATTTACTGTAACAAAATTGTGACTCATAAAATAAAAGAAGCCACTGCAAAAGGTATCAGGAATGCTGAGAATAAGAATAATGAATGTCCAGCTGCATCTTTAAACCTTATATTTCTTAAAACTTATTTTTTCCAAATTTCAATTTTCATTTCATTATCTTTGTTAAGAATCGACGTTTTACAACCGTAGATTATTGTAGCTCTTATTATTGTTCTATATATTTTTATTTTTGTTTTTCTATTTATTAATTTAGGTTTTATCATTTTCATCCCCTAGCCTTCTCTTACCTATTTCAATATATTCATTTTTGTTCATGGCTATTATTCCTAAATAGTCAAATCGTTTAACCCTTTTAAATTTGACAAAATAATAGCTTCTTTTTTTCCAAGAATATTAATGGTTACAAAGTAGCTATACAACTAGATTGGTTACTGTCTTAAAAGATCAAAATTATTTAATAATAATACTTTTTCATTAAACCAACTCTGTTATTTGTTTTCGAAGGGTGGCCACATACACTTCGAAAAATATAAAGAACAAAGGATATTCAGTAAATTCAGACAATTCTAAGCCGAAAAACTATAGACTTTATTTCCCTTTTATATAACATTCAAAGATGTAAAGTTATAAAAAAAAAAAACAAAGCGCTGGTTAAAAATATCCTCTGTAACTGATAGCCACATGTGTCGCGTATTCACCAACACGTCTTAGTATATCCTATTGTGTCATTTCTTACAATTAGTCTTACACAACAGCTTCACGATAACCCATTACGTAGAAGTCTCCAAGAATCAAATCCGTTCTAAATTTAGAACTAATTAATTGACAATCTCCGACAAACACGAACTGCTCGTATTCATCTTCTCCCATTTGTTTATTGTTCGGATGCTAATTTTTCCTTAATTAACGAGTGATAAATTTCAAACCTTCCTTTCAATAATTAGTCATTACGGTAATCTGCCTTCGCTGTGGGCGCTATTAATTTATTATCAAATTTTGCATTTTCCTACGCCAGTCCTGCGGAGAATTCTTTGTTCTCCCCGTCCGAAACGATCGTTCCCCGTAGTAACGAAGCAACGACACCCTTTCATCTTTTTTAATTGCGTTATAACTTTGGCGGAAAAGTAAAAATAATTACCGACAAGGAAAACCAGAACCTTGCTATAAATCTCCCATTTAAACGAGCTATAAAATTTTGTAGGTATTAGATACACTGAAAAGAAAAACAGCATTGGTGAAATTGAAAGGAATTTTACACGAAAATAAATTAGAGGCAAGTGAATTTTACACTTTTGACCGCAAACTTAGATGAAATATCTTACCAGTATTTAGATGGAAAGCAATTTATGGAAGTTCTAGATCTATACAGCGTCTATCTAAAGTTTATTATTGAGGACATTTTGAATCGGAAAAACAAACTTTTCCCATCATAAAATAAATGTGAGAGTGCCAAGGTGATTCATTTTACACACGAATTTGTGTTGCTGTACTAATTGACAAAACCAATAAAGACGAAAAATGTCTCGCTTACTCCTTGTTTGTAGGTTCTACAACGTCAAAGTAAGACAGAAAATTAGTTTCAGCTCTTTGTTGAATGTAATTCTCGTGTTTTTTTCTTGTTTTGTGTACCTTGTAAAGAGTGACAAGCGGAGTCGTCAAATTCGCTAATTCGACTTGAACATCTAACTCGCGAACCCAAGAGTTCCAATTCATTTAGTGGTTAAATTATTGAGTTATAAAAAAGCGGTAGGTCGTGGATAGTAGTGTGCTGACTATGAGGCAAACCTGTTGAGCCTGGTTTCAAAAAGATCAGATCAACAGAATCAAGCTAAAGATTGGTGTTAGACTTCAAATCAATAGTTTGCTGAGAATTCGAGAAATCCAACGATATAAACAATACATCGTTGCGGGAGGTCTTTTGGGCTTTTTCCTTTATCGTCTGCTTTTAGTGTAAAGAGTGATAACATTGGGACGTGGAATGAAATGCCACGATTCTATTTAGGAAAACGAAGATCGGTAAATTATGTGGAAAGACGCATTTTATTATTTCCCTTCCAGGAAGGGATGGACACCACACCACAGGATTTGTGGCTTGGGGTGACATAAGGCAAGGTATCCGGTCAATCTTGATGTTTATTCGAGACAGTATAGAAGCTGGATAAATTGTTTTAAAACCTAGCCTTCTGCCATAGCTTGAAATGCTTAATTTGCTTTAATTTGGTCTCAATAATCATGGGTAGAAGACGTTCCAAGTTATGACAACCTCCATAAGCTGTAGCAATACTAAGTGGTTTACTACTTGTTTGGCGCAAAATCCAGTGGAAGAAAATTGATCAGCTTCGACTTAATCAATCCAGGTTAATTAGTGCATTCGCAACAAGGGTATTCAAATCCTTTTTTTATATACTTATTATTATTCTACGTACTGAAACTGTACTGATTTAATTATTATGTAAGACTTAATTTTAGTTATGTCCAAAAGCCTATTGTTTGTTAAATGTTTCATTTCCTATATTTCAAATTGCACCACCAATTTATTCGTAAAATGTAAAATTAAAGAGGGATTCGGGATTTTTGTGGCTTCTCTGTAAAGAGTAAAGAAATAATAAAGAAATCTTTTCGTTTTCCTGTTAAAAACAGCCAATTTTTAATTAACCAGTAAAATGTTAATACATTTCATTAATCCTTCAGAGTTTATTCCGAAGGTTTTGGACAAACAAAAAAGGATAGCAACATTAAAA
Organism: Oryctes borbonicus; assembly: GCA_902654985.2. NCBI lineage: Eukaryota > Metazoa > Arthropoda > Insecta > Coleoptera > Scarabaeidae > Oryctes > Oryctes borbonicus. The sequence continues at coordinate 241,203 of LR736857.1, read as the reverse complement.
CAGAGTTTTAATTCTTTACTTTGCATATCACAGAGTATTTTTCCTTGTGAGTTAAAAACTGAAAAAGTATTAAAATTCGTAATCAAGCAAAACATATGACAAGTTCATACCTTCTCGTGCACTTCATAAAAACGTTTTTATCAATTGAAATAAAAGGGAAGAAGGTAATGGACATTACGTTTGATATCAAAAAAAAAGGTTTTTCGATCAAAACCTGGTAACGACAGCACTTCATTCACCAAAAGCAAGAATGAAGCTACCTCTCGGCAGCGCTCTCCATTGTACTATCGGGGATTCCATTCAAGTTCTTTTTTTTTCTATTTTCTTACTTCTCCAGCGACAATGAACAAGTGGTATTGCAGCTGAAAGACTGTCTAATGGCACTATTACTCTTTGCTAATTAACCATTAATCTTGAGACGGACGATTACGTCATTCGTCCGCTCTTCACAGATAATATCCGGACCATTCCAAACCTACACCCTCGACGAGGAAAGTATCGATCTCACCACCTAGGTTGGCGTTGATATGTGCAGTAGAAGAAGGAGGATTTTAAAATTTCCCACGGCGTCCCGAACGAAGACGTGCTCCTTTGTCCGCGCGGTGTATTAATCAGAACGATAGACCTCAAATAGGCTACCCTTCATCTTGTCTAGAGGAAACGTTTTTTTTTTGTGTTGTACACGTTTATACACTGCTGTCAAAACTTCCTGAGTAATATCGTTACCTACATTACACAGTTACGTATCTAAACTTTTAGTAAAGTTCAAAAGAATGTAGGATGAATTTTGTTTATCTAAAGTTAGCGGCTTAAAAAATGAACTAGAAATGTAATAGTAATCTTCCCATATTTGTGAGTAGACTTTATCACTTTTATTTACAAATATTTTGTTTTCTTTGGAATGTATAAATACATTTGGATATTATTTTATAATTTTCTGCTGGGCTAAAATCTACAAGGTTAAAATTTAATTTATTGTAAATGTGCATGCAATTCGATATATTTTAATGGCTTTGTTGCTTACCAAAGCAACAAATAGTTTGGCAACTTGCACAAAGTACTTTTTAAGGGAAATGACTCCTTTTAAGGGAATGTTACTATATATCACAATTTAGGTACAGATAGATATTAAAACATTTAGAAAATTTGTGACAAAACTTTCGTTAAATCCTTTTCAGTCATTTTCTTTTAATTTGTAAACTTTCAACTCCCTACTTCCGGCCCCCATCCACTTCTACTTGGCGGGAAAAATATTGCAGGTATATATAGTTTGTGCCATAACTGTCGAAAAAGCGAGACGTAACGAGTCGATCAAGCTTACGCTTCTGCAAGTTTATCTAAGTATATATAACCTTTTAAGGGATCTTATAGAAACGTAAGAAATTTTGTGAGTGTGAGTCCTCGTGTAGGACCCAAAATCTACGTGAAATATCCATCTAGGCGACCGCCATCTACAACAGCCTTTGTCATCGACCATCGCGCACGTCGACTACGCCATTCCACTCGGCAACTTTCGATAGAAGCCGCCATCGACACAAGATCAGAACTTTCCAGTTCATTAGACATCTCGTCAACGCTAGCTTACAGAAATTGATTACCCGCGCACAAACATTCCGTCTTTGGAGTATTTTTTTTATTTATTTTATTTTTTTTCTTAATCGTCTATCTTTTCTTCGGCCTTGAACACTGTATTTAATTATTTATTTATTTTCTTTTCTTTGTGTTTCATGTTAAGTACTTGCGTACCTAGTAGTTGCTGCTTCGTCACGTGTTAAATGTCAAAATTCAACCTTAACCTTTAATTTGTTAGTTCAAAACTAGAAACCAATGCAACACTGTAAAGCTGGATCCAGTTTAATCGAAGTTACCTTTCTAGGTTATTTTTTTTTTATTTTTCTTTATCTCGACTGTATTTCTTGTTAATTTAAACAATGCTGCTGTGTAATCAGTTGTTCAGGATCCACGTATAGCTTTTCTTTTTTATTTCAATTATATATATTTTGTTCAAGTGGTTATTTTCATTTGTAAGTTGCGCTAATCCCCCCATTTTCCCCACAAAGTAAGCTTGGCTACAGGTAGGTCCTATTTACTCTGGTTTCCGCGTCTACAGGGTAGGTATTGTGCGTTCTTTTATGCTCCCTCTAGACGTGGTGGCGGAAGTTTGAGGAACCCCACACCTTCTCCATTGAGCTTAATCCGGCCATAAGAGACGCCATAATATCCATCGATCTACCTGCGCTGGCCCTATTGGTTATACAGCGGGGACGAAAACTTTTTGACTTCCTTTTGGTCATTTATTCATTATTGTTATCATTATTTTTTTGTATCGCGTCAGCCGTTTAGGCAGCTTACTTCGGTTCACGAAACTATGATTACTTCATACTCTTTTATGCTAGACAAATAAAAGCACTAGTTACAATAACGCTCTTTGTTAAACTTGTCCCCTAGACCAATTTGATGTGCATGTTTGTTTTGATCTCAAAAAGACAGCAAAAATAATGGAATTTGTCAACAACGCAATTTTAAAATATCATCTGTAAGACTTGAAGAAGGTTAGTACGTTTATGCTAAGAAGCAAAGTCGCTAAACAGAAGCTTAACTCGAAGTTTGGATATGCATCAAGGTAACATACGTACTATGTTCAACAGTTAACTAGCATTACACATACTGCCCAATAATACTCCTTCAAAATGCCTGACCTATCATTCTGATCTTTTACACGTCTGCATAATTCCATTTTTTTACGCAAGCGCTATTTTTATTCTTCGATTAACAGAATTTGGAATCAGCATTATTAACTTGAAAGGCTCTAATCTAAAATGCCACGTGCTGGTTTTCCCTTCGTTACAACGAATCCATTCCCGACAAATTTATCTACACAGAACCTCGTAGATAACTCAACTCTAAATTAAAACGCATAAATTACTAACTTTTAAAACTATATTTTAAAAGGTTAGTGCTACATTTATAGATTAAAATTTTCGAAGGTACTTCGCTGAAATCCATAATTTCATGTTATCATACCTCAAAGCACTCAAACTAAAACATTTCGAAACATTCCCATATTTGCACTTTTAAAATTTCCCAGTAGCTAAGCTCGCCAAGCTCTCTCTCTCTACACTATAACTTAACGTCTACGAGAAGGAGAAGCTCTAGACACAGTTAAGAAGACGTGATGAGAGCGATTTCTCTCTCAGGTAGAGTCTCCACGCGAAGCGTCCTTTAATAGCTCCTGTACTATCGGATTTTTCCTCGTGCTCGTTTAAAGAAGGATCCCCATCTCCTCGCCGCTTTCTTCGTTATTTTAAAAATTTCTGTCGTGTATCCGTTCGAACCTTCGTCCTTCGATAAATGAGCGATTTAAGAAGTTTCTGGCTTATGTCTTCCGGTTATGGGCCGTTTGGTCGAAATTATTTTATTATGCAAGTAGAACGACGTCGTGTCCCGGTTTTAAAATATATATTCATTAGGAAGTTGTTCTCTTGAATTGGGAAAGTTAAGAAGAAATCATCCTTATTTAAATAGCAATAGTATTTGCCAAGGAATTATTTCCTCTTCACGAAATTTGTATTTAATTTACTCTAATACTTCTTGTAGACATCGTCAGGGATATTATTAAGCAGGTGTGAAATAGAATAAAACTATACTGAAAGATATTTGGAAACTTTAAAGAAAGAATGGATAGCAACATAAAGGCAATATGCTTCAATCACCTTAATTATTTAAAATTTTACAAGGTACTTCAGAAGTACTGCTTTTATGTTAGTATTTTCTTTTCAATATGCACATTAGTTACTAAATATCTAACAGCCACACGCTTTGAATGTAAACTTGTTCTGAGAGAAGGCGTTAACCTAGGTACTTTGATTCCTTTGGCGTGACCTCTACCATTAAATTAGATCATTGAGCAGTCAGCAAGCTTCAGTATAAAGTATCTCAGACCAACAAACTCATAAAAAAAAGAAACTGTTTTCGAACCCCACAAAAAAACGAAACGTAGGGAAGTGGGGAGCGGAATTAGAAAAATATAAAATGTTTATAAATACGAAGGAATCATAAATAATGGCAATAGGAGAAATGGAGAACGAAGTTGAAATGGAAAAGGAAAATAAAAAATAAAGAAAGTTAAAAATAGTAGCCAGAGAACGATGGAAAATTGCTAAGCATATAGATTAGGTGTTATCAGAGAATCTCTGGAGACTATAACCAAGACGCAACTAGAACATCCGAAAATGTGCTATAGTCGTATGGAGATGGGGGTAAAAGTAAAGAAAAAGGATAAGGTAAACCAACAGAACCTCGAGACGAAGAAATAGTAAAATTGTTGAATGACGGAAGTAAAACAGTGAAGATAGGAGATGGTGAAAGAAATTTTTGAAAGACACAAACATTGAATTTCAAATAATATTAAAATTCATGTCAGCTTATTAAATAATGATGCGTAGCATGCCCCCGCTATTGTCGTTCCTTTTTCAAGATAGTCGAACGGAGCTGTATTAATCGACTATTCTGAAAAAAGAAAAATAATATATAACATCATCATCATTGCCTGACAAGCTAAAGGCAGATCTTGCGGAAGAACGGCTGCATTTAAAGACAACAGAAGCTTAATTCCGCACTGTCTCACGTTTCAGTGGCCGCCATAGAAAAAATTCGCGAAATTGATAGATTACTACTCATCAGATCTGGCATCCAGCAACATCTTTGTTTCTTAGGCTCAAATTTTCACTGAGAAGGCGGCAATTTTCATCGAATGAGGAGACTATCGCATTAGTAAATGTGCATTTTAACAAGATGCCAACTATTATCTGTAAAAAAAAATAAATTGACTTATGTTAAGAAATAAAATTGAATTTGCCTAAAAAATACTTGTTTCTGTGTTAGGCTGAAAATTTTTGCCCTTGTAAGAAGACATTATACGATCGAAGAAACATCGAAGAGGACTTCAAACACTCAATGAGATCGAAGAGGATACTATAGAGGGTATAATCACACACATAACACGCAAGAGGAATTATAACAATAATAAATTTATCAAAATTTGTACATAAATAAAAGCGACATACTAAATACACACTGCTTGCTGTTTGAAACAGTGCCTAACCTAATATGATGCTTCCTTTATTTTTAATTCATCTTGGTTAATCTATATTATAAAAAATACTAAAATATATTCAATCAAAAGTAGCAGTTCACGAAGCAAATTAATCCTTGGCAACTTGCAAAGATTGAATGAAATTGTTGTGGTAAGAGGACGAACTAATTGTATTCTAATTTCATGATTAAATTTCCTCTTTGAAAATATTTCTATTTATTTTGGGAGCAATTCATTATCTCCCATCTTCTCGCCCGTCACGATCCGCGACGGCTTTATTAGCACTTTAATTAAATACATTTCGCGGACGATTTTCCCACTTCAAAACAACCGAAAAAATTCGTTTATTAAATTCCGTGGCAATATTCGGCGTTGTCATCGCATTAAGCGTTCCAATTAGGCAGAGAGGAGCACATGTGAGATAGAAGACAGAGGCGATAAATAAAATACCGGAATTAATAGAATTTGAAGTCGTAAATTTTCCCAAATTTGTGGCGTCTAGCGGGTGCCCATTGCCGACCCCGTCACTAACCTGCGTATTAATAATAATTCAACGACAATGTTTACTTGCAATGAATCAAACATCATCGACCATCCATCGTATCGAAAGGTATAGAGATGGATACAGAGCACGGCGTATATTTCAGATATTATCGGTGCGACAGCAAAGCGAAGACCTCCCAGAAAAAAAAAATATATGGCGGAAATGCCTGAGAGGAATATAAAAATTGGGGCAGGGTGGGATCGGGTTGATAGAAGAGCGGAGAGAAGGAAGGTATATACACTGACGAAAGTTTGGTGAAGGAATATCGACGTTTTTTTTTTTAAGATTTACTGTTGGAAAAAAGTCATTATTATAGTTGCAAAATTAGTAACTGCGCCGAGAAGAATCGTTGCTAGAAGGCCAGAAAAATAAGAAAGGTACTAGTAAATTTTAAAAAAATTTCATCCAAAATAGGGAAAGCTCGTTTACAGAAAAATTATTTTGACCCAGACTTCGTCAACGTAATTATTAATTTTATAATTGATGATGACTCTTATGAGTCATTAAATTTTAGGACTACGCATTCAAAAAATACCTTCACATAGGTAGTCTTTTGATAATGAACTAAAAGGGCAAATCAAGCATTTCAAGGATGTTTCTAAATGGTTCTAAATGTATTAAAAGAGACAAATTTTAAATGGGAGGAACTGCTTTGAAACATCACATAAATTTCAATATTTTTCAAATTCGACCTATTATGTACCTTGCAGTTTCCGCGAACGTATTTTCCATTTTCTACCGAACACGGAAACAATCTTCCCAATTTGATCAGATTTATCTTCCGGAATTGAACTAGTTAGTCGCAACGATGTAAATTACATCCGCTAACGAGTTAATTCCGGTGTTGGGTTTGATTCGCATTGATTTTTCTTGTTTCCGTGGACTTCTTTCCTTTATTACTGCTTTTCTATTCCACGTTCTTTCTACTACAAAGACAAACTCTGGAAATTTCCATCAAATCAACTCTAGACTTTTATATTGCACTAGAATTAAAACAATTGTTGTCTCACTACGAAATCGACATTTTAATCAAGTTATATTCTAGCAAACGTTGATATTGGGCGTACATATGGTTAGGTAATCGATTTCCTCTTAGATTACACTACTTGCGCTTTTAATATTACAAGATATTATTTTGCACAAAGAAACTTTCCCTCTAATATTGTTAAACAACAAACAGCTTTATAACAAGTAAACACGCTTTGATGTTTTGTCGCGGTATCTTAAATAACTTCCATGTAACAACAACGTACACGCTCTAAATTAAAAGCATGAAATCTTCGCTTGTTTTGTTGTTGCTTATTAATAAAGTAAATCGATACAGAATTGTTTTAGTCTTAGTGATGAAACTGGATTAGCTGCCATCCTCTTGATAGGATACGAAAGTTTGAATTTGAAGGAGTACAACTTACATCAACATTTCAAGCTTTCAATGCTTCTAACAGGTTATTGGTTAAAACATTAGAGGACATCTTGTACAATAATTACAAAAATCTTCATTCAGTATTTTATTTATATTTGGTTCAGTTTCAACAAAAATTATGAAAGGGGACCGTAAACTCTAATCGAGCCAAGATATCAGGTGGCTGAGTTCCGATAAGCAGGCTCTTGCAAACTATAATCAGGAAACTAGGAAGGCCAAAAGGGAATTTTAGAGTACGTTCAATTGTTTGATAAGATACCTGGTAGTGAGAATATCAACAAGATTCTCTCCATTGAAGGCTTTAAGACGACCAGATTGGCGGCGTTAAAGCATTTAGCAAAGAACCTTTTCCTAGATTGCCTAATGTTAGACGGCGATCGAGCGGAAAAGCCATATTCCCCCAGCCAGCATGCCCATCTTGGGACAACTGGACAGTGTCCAAAAAGATCGTCACATACAACGCAATCGGTTGGATAATTAGAAGCATCAGGAACATCAAGAGACAATGGCATTTTCCAAATTCGGTTACCTGGTTAAGCATTTAGGATTAGTTTGGTGTGAGGTTATGTACCGACCGATTAGTCCTGGGTTAGGATAAGGTTATACATACCCAAGTTAGGGCGTCAAAAACCTAAGCTAAATTCTTTTAATCCGATTGGTCTTATCGTTTTAAAAATGTTAGAAAAGGTTGAGAAGATGGGTATAGTCGCAGGGAGTGCAATGCGCTTTAGGCCAACCGAACACTGGCTTCGCCTTTGTTATGGTCGTTTCATTGCGGATTATGCAAATAGGAATTATTACGAACCACTCATTATAATTTTTAGCCGGCATTTAGAAGCCCAATTTGTTTATTCTTTTTTTTCTAATTAATTGAAACCACTTTACCAAACACGAAAACAATATTGATCGCCAATATCCATGATGTAGTCAAATAAATAACACCATCGTTATTTCTTCTATACGACATTCATACATATGGTATGCACCCATAGAAGCGGTTTGAATAAGAAAAACGAGCCAATTCCAGCAAGCGCTTGAAGACGAATAAATTTCTGTTTGAGCGTGCGGAGCCTTTGATAATGCTGGATGTCAAGTTACAGAGAAACACATTTGTCTTTTAAGCGCTTCTTCGATAAAGTTCCGGAATTCTTATGACTAGAATTTTTAGCGGTATTCGCCGTTCGGTGCCGAGAAGATAGACAGCCTGAATATAATTGAGTGCAATGGAATCTTTCGCTGTTGAAGTTCGCATTGTACTTGAATAATGTAATATGGTATTTCGCAACTTGCAACGTCAAATAAGCAGCGTAACGAGTAAAGGTATGTGTAAGTCTTGTCACTGGTGTATTTAATATGAAATTTTAAGTATCAAACGTGTTATTGAGTTTTCTCAAACGTTCTATATTTCTACTCTGACGTTAACGAATGCAAATATCCATCCCAAAATAGATTCCTGTTCTGGCAGTTTTTAATTTGTTTAAAAAACAATATTGTTAACAATATTTTCATAATTTTTTTAATCTAAAAATTTAATCGTTAATTGACTATGGATATAAAAATTAAACATTTTTGAATTACAACCCAAGAAAAGTGTTTGTAAAAATTAAGATTTTGCGTTAAACAAACTAAAGAACTGATAGGAAATGAAGACAATGCTTTCTATTAACCTAATCAAACGCAGAAAAAAAGAGATTAAGATCTTTGCCGGATTAGGAACTAGACAGTGCCTCGTTTGTAAAAATTAAGATTTTGCATTAAACAAACTAAAGAACTGATAGGAAATGAAGACAATGCTTTCTATTAACCTAATTAAACGCAGAAAAACAGAGATTAAGATCTTTGCCGGGTTAGCAACTAGACAGTGCCTCGTGCAAAAGCATCTATATAACATAGGTCGAGAAAGCAAACCTTGGTATAGAAGATACGAATTGTAAAAGGAAACGAGTTCGCATGTAATCTGCATATGGGAAGAACTAAAGATAGTCAGGCCGAAGTATTTTTGGAAGGATATAGTTGGCATTCGAAAGTACTCGCTTGAGTTGAAGAGTTCCATTGCGGACGGCACAGAGCTTTAAGCTCAAGTTCTGGTGGCCAATACAAAAGTATAACTGAGTGAAAATGATCAAAGACCGTTATCAAATTCACAAAATACGTACTACCAACGTAATACGCATCACTAAAGAATTAAATTAAATTGAATATCCACCCAATTAGCATTTTTTTTCCAATCTAGAACCAAATTCTGAGCAATGGATAAAAATTCCATACTTAGGTAAGATTAGTTTAAAATTAAGTAATTTTTTAAAGAAATTTGTGATTGTGAGAAGTTTTATATAGGCCAAACTGGTCGCAACTTTAAAGGAGATTTTGGCGAACGCATTGGTTCTGTTAAATTAAACAAAAACAACTCAAGTGTAGCAACACATAACCATAGATGTACATTTGATAATTTAAATATTCTTTTTAAAATAAATAAAAGCCACAAACTGAACGTTCTAGAAGGCTATTTTATAAAAGAAGCTTTACTGTTGACTCCGGACAACACTTTGGATGAGCAAACACATATAATAAACTGTCGCTTAATAAATCCTACAATAATTAAGAGCTTCCCTTCCCTTCACTTTACATCTGAAAGTAAGCAAAAACGCAACAAATAATCTAAAACAAGAAGTCCTGTACCAATACTTGGGACCTATAAAAAATACCATCTATATCATCATGTCCAGCAAATTTAAAATTCAGTACAAGGCGAAAGAAAAAGAAACACAAACTTGATACATGGATCCCGCCCGAGTCACAATATATTTCTGGTCGACGGATTTATATCTCGATTTCTATTTTCTTCGGCAAAAATATAGGATCGTTACAGACGAAGTCGATTCGTTCGTTGAATTTTTTATGATGTGTGATTATTGAGTAGCTGTCAAATTTGGAAAGTTTTATAGATTTTTTAAAAATAAATGATGCTAGTTAGGGCAGTTTTACGATGCTTTTTATGTTTACTAATAACTTCTTTAAAGGAACAATAAATCTGTTATAAACGTATCTATTAAGTTTTGTTGCAGTTGGTTCAATATTATGAGAAATTATACATTTTTATTATAATAAATCTTGGTTTTATTAGTTGTAGATATATACGCATGTGAATCGCAGATAACTTGTGAACGTGAAACTTTCTCTTCTTAAAGTTTGTACTAAAATGCTTAATTATGTACAATTTTTTATGCTTATATTCAATATTCAGAAAAAATATGTGTTTGAAAACCCCACATAACCAAAAAAAAATTGGTAATTTCAGCGCGAATGTGCAAACAACTTTCTCCAACATTCCTGAATTTTTTCCTTTCATAAAAGAGTTAAAAAGGCTACTTTAAACGAAAGTTATCCTTTGATACTTGGTAACTGTTGGTATCCCTATATTCCTCCAGTCTCACGAAACCCCTTTTAATTCTGTTTGAATTTATAACGCCAAAGCAGAATTACTTTTTAATTAAAGTGGCCGCGTCCTGATTGCGGCCTAAAATGGTTGCTTCTTTTTAAAGAAATGGAAAATTTGCATTTTAAATAAGGTAAGTTGAAGAACGCGATAGGACGGGCTTTTTTCCCTGTTCTGGAGGTGTTGGAGGCCGATTAATATGCGAAGCCGAATTTGAATATTTCCCGTTATTTTAGGATTAGGACATGCAATCACGTTAGCTCGATTAAGGAGAAAAATTGATTGCTTTCTAATGGATATCAGCTGTATTATTACGTAAACAATGAAATGAAATTATTAACTGAAATGCAGTTTTACGATTTAAAAGGATTAGAGGTTGGGAATTATATCCCTTATTTCAAAGGATAAACATTCCAAGTAGCCGATTTTAGGTTTATATTTATTGTAGCTGAAGAACTTGAGGAAAAGTAACCAAAGACTAGAATGCTTTTTGGTACATGTACTTTTAAAATATCAAGGAGGCTGCAACTTATTATTATGCGTGAATATTTATCGGGCAAATTAAGTTATGATTTAACAGTTTGAGCAATGCAAACTCAATACAAGACGACGGTTCACGTAGTAGTGTAGTGCAGAATTAAGAACTAGTGTAATGCAACACTATGCACACGTCAATTTTTTACCTGTTTTATCTATTTGTTTTTTGAATTCGTATGTCACGATTACTGCTGAAACTGCTAATAAAGATATCATATGATGTTTCTATGTAAATTCTTGAATTATTAAAAACATTATTAATATCAACAAATAAAATTCGGTTACACTATAACAAAGCAAATCATTAGTATCAAATTAATGTAATATATCGCACTAATTCTTACTAATTTCTCACTACCTTATTTAGTAATTTGATTATTAAATAGCGTTCACGTACATAGCGTAAGGATTAGTGCGAAATATTGCACTAATTTCGTTAATAAATTGACAATTGACAACGATTTGCTTTGTCATAACATAACCTTTATTTAACTGCTCGTAGTAACATAACTTCTTTTGTAGCGTACGGAATTACACAGAGACGTTATATGGTATGTTTATTGGCAATTTCTGTAGTAATCATGGCAAATAAATTGATATGAATTTGTCGGTTTCATTGATGCAGTGGCCTAAGAGTGTCAGCGTTAGACATATATATAGTTTCGGGCTACACTAATTCTTAATTCTGAACTGGACCACTGTGCATTATGAAACTTTGGCATTATAAGCTAATTCTTACACTAACTTCGCATTATCCTAACTAAATGCAGCTTTATTAAATACTAGAAAAAGCGGGATTTCAAGGATTTCCTGTTCCTGTAGTAAAAGATACATTTTTTCCATTTATGTTATTTATGATTTTCGTTTTAATTGTAAAACTTAATAACATTTAACTAAATTAAGAGAAATATAATAAAGTCACCAACAATTTCACAAGATTATAATGAAATATGGTGTCTGGTTATAGAGACCAACACAACCATATTTAGTTTGTACATATCTGCAATAACTTCAATGGTAAACCCATAACTTATTTTAACTTCATTTTCGTTATAGTTGTACAAAATTTTAACACGACGAATATCAAACTATTTGAAATGAATTTTTCCATTCAATTTTTTATCGTATTTAGTTTGTGTTTTGATTTAATTTTTCACTTGGTATTTTCGTTTGTCTCAAAAAAGCATAAAGGACGCACCGTATAGGAAACTTAAAAATGGATAGGACGTTATTCAGAGTTTCCTATACCAGCACGCTCACCAGATTTAACCCAAACGGATTTATTCTTTTGGGACTGCTTTTGGGGGTAAAATAAAGTTTACAGACATCGTCCTTTTGGGGATAGAGAACATTTAAGTACTTTGTTTACTAATTTTGAAGGTATTGTAAAAGGGACTAAAATGTATATCTGCTGCCCATCGCGTCGAACATTCATTTGCTGTCAAAGTCATCTTTTAAAAAGACTATTTTGGCAAAAACACTTCCATCAAATAAAAATAATTGTTGTGTTGAGAAACTTTCTGTTATTTTTTTTTTAATTAGTGGATATTAATAAATGTTCATCCCTTATTAGGAGTTTATTAATTTAAACAATTTTAAGTGTTAACAAAAATAAAAAGAACTTTGTACCAAACGAATTCTTAAGTTTGTCACATATTTTAAAAAACTTACTCGAGTTGACACAACATTTAGCAAATCTATACTACTGTTAGCTTTTTTAATGAAACGTTATTTATATAATGTCAGCAGTGTCAATGTTGAGCAAATTTTTTAAGACAATATCTGAAAGAATATGTAAAAAAATGAAATTTATGGTATGTTTCGATATTTTTTAAAGTAAGGGTAGTTTACTCTTTTCAGACGTATCCCCCATTTTATGGGTACATGTCTAATGTTAGAGGATGCACAAACTTTTATCGAGGATAAATTTTTCCCTGGAAAAAAAGCCTTAATTTCAATGAAGATGTAAAAATGGATTCTAACAAATTTTGAAAATAAGAAATGAACCAATAATTAATTTTGATAAGAATGCAAGTACATGGGAAACATCAAAAACCAAAAGACAGGTAACGGTTTCTTGATAAAAAGCGACCTCAGTAGACCTTAGTATTATTTTTTATGTGAATTTCTCAAGTTTTACAATGAAAAAGAACTAAATTTTCTTTGGTTTGGGTTTACCCTTTTTATAATCTGTTTATCGAGATGGTGAATATTACCGGAAAGGTTTGAGTTTTTTACATTTGTTAGCTAAGAACTTCTGTACTTTGTAAAAATACATTCTATAAACTAAAAGTGAGGAAACTTTTATCAACTGCCTTAAGTGTCAATTCCACTAGACTGGTAAAGGTAATTTATTTATTTATACTATGAACGCAAGGTAGTACCAATAATAGTGCGAATAATTGTATTGGCGACAAACGAATTGGAGATTTAAAGCAAGAGATAAGAAGCAATGGAAATAAGTTACACAGCTACGGACCTAAAAGCTTGCTTAAAGCTTATACATGGCGAATATTAGGAGCAGTTATATAATGTAGTTTTAAGTTGATTTTCACTTAATCTTAATAAGTACAGATCATGTGGATTAGAAAAAATCATTTAATTTATTTGGGAAACTGTTGAGATTTTCTTAAGAAACTAGCATCTACCCTTTGCGAATATAGGAAAAAATAAAGAAACTATTTTTCGAGTTATTACTTCGAAAGATTTTGCATATTTTACAAAGTATTTGCGTACATTTATGTATGTAATTTTCCAGCGTATTTTTCCCCCCCCTAGTAGCAACACCCTCGTAATCCAAGAGAATAAAATTCTAGGTCAATATAATCTTCATGCTACGCTGTATGTAACAATAGATTGAATAAACAAAAGAATGTCAACAATACCTAAACACAATATGCAGCAAAATGAGAAACAAAAGGAGCCCTCTTCCAATCGCACCTCCGTCGCCGCAAGTTATACCAGTAGCAGTCTTTTGTCACAGCGAGGGATGTACGTTGACGTGATGATGCTGGTTTATGTGCTATTGTACCATGTACAACGTATGTATCTACTTGTACGTATACAGTAAGAGAACTATAAACTGAACCGAACAATCACATTAGCATTACCGGAGGCGTAAGATATTGTAGAAGAAAAACAGGAAATAGTTAGTTGCGCTTTTCGTACAAGAGCAAAATAGATCGCGCCGCAACACGATTACAACTACAGGTATACGGCGATAATGACAGTATTATACATGTGACAATGGTGATCGACGTCGCGACGCCAAATGACACCCCTAAACGTGAGCGCACACCACGACCGACTGCGATAACCGAAGAACAACGCGGAAACCAGTACCTATACTACTAACCCTCGTGATGACGACGGCGCAGCAGACGACGCACTGACTCTGTGCCGTGGATGTATTACGCCGACGGACCATCTTCGGATCCTCCGCCTAGAGAGAGGAGCGGGTGGAGACAACGAAAAGTCGCTGCTGCTTCTGCTACTACTGTCACTGCTGTAAATAGGGGTCGAATCTGACGAGGTGTTCGTATGGGCGATTCGGCTTTGTTTTGTTTCATAACGAAGATGGGTGCTTGAAATGCATGTATGTAAGGTTTGGAAGAAAGAAAATTGGTTTATTTGTGATTCCAATAAGAACATTTTTAAATCTGCAACAAACGCTTTGGTATCATTTTTTATACAAAAACGCTAAATGGACTTTCGCCTCTTTGCTTTCATTGTCTGTTTTTGTAAAATAATAATTCTGCAATCAGTGACCCGTATCACTGAGACCAAATCGAGCGTCTGTACAGTTACCATGCAAGATTATGATCTTTGAATTAAATCGAGGACGCCGTACTTTCATGGTCCCAATCAAGAACCGGAATGGTTAAGTTATAAAGATACCCTTTGGCCATAATAGGTAATCTACTTCATTATCGAAACCTACGTAAGGGCATGAACTAAATGTTTCCTGCCTTAGGACTAGACCCAGATAGTATTGCTTAGTCTGCTTACTCAAATCACTTTCATCATTAGTGGGCAGCTCGCAACTCTCTCAAAGTAGTTTGCCTTACTCCTCTAAAGTTGCTAAATACTTACAGAAGTGATCATCACACATCAAAGTATTATTTCCATGGTCCACCAATGCTTCCCTGTATTATAAATATAAGAATATTGCATAATTGTGGTAGTTTGATATAGAATATTTTAGTTCTTCAAATAGTAATTCCAATTTATGCAATCCAATTTAGTAACGGGCAAAATTTGCGTCACTCTTGTTTCCTATAATATTGCTACAATTATTTGTGATGGCATTTGCTATAATTACAGAAGTTCACTTTGTTTCTGTGTTCTGGAAGCAACTTGCGTTTTGCATAAACTCATCATAAACATGGAAAATAAAACTTCGGTAGAGGTTTCAGAAAATAACGCCGCTGATTGTAATTTGCGAATATCAAAAACAAATTATCGTACATCCATCCGTACATGGAACGTAGGGAATAAAGAGAATGCTTTTCTTTAAATAATTATAATTTTTTATGAAGCACATTAAATATGAAATAAATACAAATACCTTTCACCTCAACTAATATAACCTACCACTGCTTTACCACCAGTGTCCAGGGTAAATACTATTCTTTGCTGTAAAAGTGCAGCATTTAGCAAGTATAGTTGTTATGATGTGCTACAATTGACGGACTTGTGAAAATAACTTGATTGACGTACTTATCTCTGCAGAGATTTTTGATGCATTATAATTATCATTAAAGGAGCAAAAAATACACAAAATAAAAGCAGGAAGAAATTTATTTTGTTGGCCAGAATTATTAAGCAGCGCGTCCCAGATTTGAAATTTTAAATGTTGCTGCATATGTATTATTTCAACAAACGACAATAGCTTCCATTTCACTAAAAGCTCGAATTTTTCTAGCACCTAACGTCCATGTCACTGCAAAAAGGATGTCAAACTTTCAGAGGTGTTCGGTTAGTTAATGCTTTATTCTTCATGCAGCGCTCCAACGGTAACCGCCAACAGCGGCGAGCGGATCGCTTTCCTTTTGTTATTTTCGGCATGATCCTTTTTTTTTCCTCTCAGCCGACTCATTCCGTGCAACGCCGCAGTCTCGCAAAACTGAATAACGAGCGAAAGGCGCTGGCTAATTCGCCCTTCAGAACAACTATAAAAGAGGATGTATTATATTTTATGGATAATTAGTTTTTATGGGCGAAATTTGCGGCGAGCAAAGCTCTCGTGACCAGTTTCGAAGCCGTCGGATGTTTTAATATGGGCGATAATACTGCGTTTGATAAACACGGTAGGTTATTGGACAAGTGTTAACTAGAACGGGGCAATGTTGCTATTTTATTATCGCGTAATTTACAAAGCAAAGAAGGCGAAGCAGTTTGGTTGGACGTGATTCATAAATCCCCGGCTAATTTATTCATACGAAACGCGGTTTTACAAGAGTTTTTCACGCGCGACGCGCATTCTTTGAGTCTACACACGAAAGATGCTGAAATACTTAATTCAGTAATATGCAAAATTGCTAAGTCTTTTCAAATCCCAGTGCACGGCGTTGCAAGTTCAGCGATTACTCTTTCAAGCATTGCACTTCAAATAGTTGAATCCTCAAATTTTACAAAACTTATGAAAGCCTGCTGTGGAGTTCAAGATTGCCTAAAGGTGGACACGAACTGCGAACTTTTTACACAGACTTACCCGCCGAGAGAAAAAGTTTGTCGATGCTTGATTTTTCGCAACGCGGACTTGACTTCTTTCGACAAATCGGTTAGTGTGTGGACTCTACGAGGCAAACCGCACAGTTTTATTTAATAATCGAGCAGTCTTGTACGTATTAAAAATAGATCTAACACATATAATAAACAATTTGTAATAGAGTTTATAGAAATGTACAAAGGTTATCCCTGTTTGTAGACTTGTAAAGAAATTTAAAAAAGTAGGTCCAAGTGGCACAAGAGAAATTGTGGAAAATAAAACCAAATCGAATAACCGAAAGTATGTCTCCTCCATTCGCAAGAGGTTGAACCAATCTAAGGATTCTGAACTCATTTACTAAATTAACGTGCAATATTGTTCTTCTTTTGCGCAGCCAACCCTTTACCCATTCGGATCTTTTTTTCTTTTTATATTCCACGCTTACTGCTGCCCGCATTGCTAACAGATGAGTCGGTTTCATGGCGATAAATGAATAACTAGACGTCTGCGTGTAGGCTCCCAGTGAGTGGATTCTATCGGTGTACGAGATAAACCGTACAGCTTTACTCATTTAACCGCTCCGATTAGTGTGTCGGCCCGGCTGCTGCAAGCATTCTCCCAGAGTCTGCGGTGCATTCCACCAGGTCCCATGATTTCATCCTTCTTTCTGCCAGCGATTCGACGAGTAAACCAAGAGTCATGACCTCTATTGCCGCCGTTAATGTAGATCTTAATGCGGCCGGGGTGCTTAGGCAAGCAGCTCATTGTGTGTGTATTAATTTTTTGGTCACGGCCGTGTTTCCTACGCTAGGCTACCAAACAGTCGCCGTATATTAATAATGGAATTGCTGTGGGATATGGTCTTTCTCCCTGGGTGGTATCACTCTGAGAGAAAGTGCATAGGTCCTTCCTAGCAAACTGTCCGGACATTACACTGGCTTTACTGACCATCCTAGTCTTAGTTGGAATTGACAAAAATTATTTTTAAATATAACATCTTCCGCAATAACGCAGAATTTATATTTCTTACTTCACAGCTACTTATTTTATTCAATAAAAAGATAATAAAATAAGAGAATTCCTGTAAAGCTAACATTGTAATCTAGCACCTTTTTTTACTTTCATCCTATGTTTTATCTTTACTTGAACAAAGGGCAAATGTTACCTTCAAACACAGAAAAACACACGAGAAAGTAATTCGATAAATATTTTCGCGAGAATCTTCACAAAACAAAAATGTTACCAACGCACCCACAATACAAATGTACTCGGAGCGGAAAAGAAATACCTACGTCCATTACAGCGCAAAGAAAATAAAAATAACGCGAATTCTGACATAAAGACAAAAGGTTCACCGTAGTAGCGGCCAACACGTACAACGAGATAATGTCGTGAGCATAGTTGAACGCATTAGCGAGACGGGCCATGAAATTCATTTTAATGAAACCGAAATATTACGGCCACTGGAATTATTTACGCCTGGAAAGAAATGTGTATTTAGAAATTCACTTGTGTCGTTTCTAATGCAAACAAAACATTTGCTTTTGTTCGGAATCGCGTAATCTAACTCTCTACCTATGTCATGTCGGTCAGATGTTTAATTGAGGTAGAGGGTAGCCATAACTCTAAATTAGTTAAGTGAGAATTTTTCCAGACACACTTCCCAGCGGCGTTTGGTTGTTGTTGAATTCTATATGCATTCGCCAACGCTACATACGCAAGGGATAAGTCAGTCAGTGCTTTGTTTGCTCCAAAAGCTGCAGAATCTTTGTAAAAAGCTATCAAACCCTTGCTGAATATAGGCTCTTTGTAAGTTTATCTTAAAATTTTGAGATATGTTTGGAACCACTTTCAAAAATTTACGAAACATAGTTATCCTCAGGAGTTCAACAATTTCTGAAATTGACATTGTAATAATAACGATGATAAACCTAGGACTTTGCTCTACATGACACACTTCTGATGAACGTGGATTTTAAGTCCAATGGCTTGACCAATGCCCTAGCATAGCTACAGATTATAATGCGTTTTTGCATTCTGACGCAAAATGTATTAAGGTGCTGTGCTGAAGATCAAAGCAATCATCTATGCCAAAAAGATCTGCAGACGGCAGAGCAAATGTGTTGCTATCAGTCGCACACCAACATTTCAATAGGCCACTTCTCGCTTTTCCTGAACTGAAGGAAGAAAATACTGGTGTAGTACTAAGGTTTATTAAAACCCTCCATCTAACGCAGACAAGGACATTTAACAAAATTTTTCTGTTAAAACAATTAACAGTATACTTATGATGTTTAATTCGATTTCGATCGAAGTCGTCCTCTAACCTCAACCTTGTTTTTTGCCAATTCTTTTACTTAAGCCATTGAACCTCCCCATCAGATTTTCTGCAGAAACTGCAGTGTTCTCTCCATCGCGAGGAAAATAGCGCATCTTCCTAAACTTTTCGGTGAAGAGTGTAGCCTTAGCTTAAAGCCTCAAGTCACCTAACCCCATCTTTCCCGAGCTGTTTGATCAATGAATAGTGGGTAAATTCCACCGACCACTTATCCGACACTGCAGTGTGTTGCTATGTGCCTCCAGGCAATCGAAGTAATCTGATCCATCCCGCTTCGCATAACATTTTTGGCTCTTTTGTCGGACGTCGAGATTATTTCGAAAAACGACCGGGAAAAGCTTGCCGACTGCTTTACGGATCTTGACTTTCACTTGGAAAATATGCGCCAGTCATCTGACACACTTCCAATTCTTTGGTGGCCTATATAGCCTCAAGTTTATCTCTCTCTGTACCTGGAATTTTATTTATTAATCCCAGGAGAAGGGTAATATTACTTGTCTTCGTTCCATTTTCTTCGCGTCGTATAAATGTTTGCATTTAATGTAACATTTCTACGAATTTTACTTCAAGAAGGAAGTTAATTCAAATTTTAATTATTCAATAGTACACGGTAGTAACATCGAAGTTTGAGGTTAACCTTTTTTCCATCAATTTAATTTTGTGTTTGATTGTATAGACGTATGATTTAAATCGAGTTTATTCAAGAAAATATATTATCCACAAAACAGCATGCAATTTAATTTCAAAGTTCAGAGAGATATTGTCTTCTATCAGCGTCTATTATGTTTTGGCGCATATAGAATATTCTTCTCGAAAACTGCGTATAATTAAAGAAACAGTGGAGTGGACAATTTAATCTCGGCAAACCAATTGCGAATTTCGCTCGGCGGAATACCGAATAAGCCAATTTCAGCAACGACAGATACAACGCTTCAGGAATGAATAAACTTCTATGCCTGTAAATTACGTTAAATCGGAGTTGCGCTAAATAAGTCGAGTACCCAGCGCTGGGAGTGGTGAAACGTTATGAAATGCACCGTGTTAATTATTAGAGAGAATTGCACATATTGTGTCTGGCGCTAAATGAACATATTTTGTTACATGCGCTATCAATTAGCTGAAAGGAATTGTATGTAATGGGAAATATGACTGTTAGTTTGCAATCATTTGAAATAAAATATATTCAAGTTACATAGGTACTTAGCAAGTGTATTAAATACGTACTGTATGTGTTCTATAATTTCATAGAAAGGGCCATAGGGTGTCTCCAATTATAACTACCAATTTCATAAAAATAATTTCTGAATACATTTAGCGTTATCGTGACACTGAAAAAAATGAAGTCAATAAATAGCGTCTATTGACTTCTGTTTGTTAAAACAACGAAAAGAATTATTATATCAGCTAATAAATATTACAGCAATGAACTTCGTTTATCAAATCGAAACCTGTTCATCAATATAATAAATTCCTTACTTGCTTTGTGAAAAGCGAAACAAACTTTAGGAATTTCTCATTAGACATTAATAAGTGTATTCTTTGTATCAATATATAGCGTATATACAAAAGTATGTGTTCATCGATATAATAAACAGGCATTTAGTAACATGGATTCCAATATAAATTTGGAGTGGGCTACTCTAAATGAAAATTTAATTATAAAAAAGATGAAGATTATTGCTTTTTTTGTTGTGAACCTGGCACTGGTGTCTTCGAAGTGTCTTCTAGGGGCTAAGGTATAGCCGGCGCGATAAGATACAATATGGGCATCTTATCGTAAACGCTCACCCAAATTGATCGAATGTAATATTATTTTTACCGCGTTTCAGAAGCGAAGAAGAATAATTCTAGCGAAAATACGACGTATACTACGAAACTGAGTCCACGCTTTCCGAGAGTCCGCTCTCAATGTATTCTAATTTCGCGCGTCAATATTTGTCATTAAGAACGATCGCAGCCGTACTTATTTCGAATGCTTGATGGCATTTCAATAACGATATTTCCATTATTTTATATAGAATCGAGTACAAAACTGTATCTTGCTCACTTAAAAATATCGTTCGGCAATTAATTTATTCGAGTACGATAACCTCTAACGCTTGACGCTGTTTGAACACGATTTAGAGACGAGACTCTGGGTGAAAACCGTATAAAGCAAGTATCTAGAACGACATCTGTAATCTGAAATCTTGCATTAATTAAATTAAAAACTATGGTTTGTATCCGAAGTGTTAATATCACCTTAAGGAATTGTAAGTCGAGTATCTGCGTATACAAACAACGCGTTTAGGAAGAACGGATAGAGAAAATCAGTACACCTTCCAGTCTTTTGGCAAAGGGGGAAAGGGGAGAGAGAATGTCGAGAAACCTACCTAAATCAATGACTGCACTTACTTACCGTATTCTCAGCTCAAGGAAATGCTTATGCGCTCAGCTTGAAGTCGTCGAGCAAAAGGACCGTGCCCAGTCGGACACGGTCGTTCAGTCCAAAACGTAATAACAGCTCCTGCGGCATGAGCCACCTAGACTGGAAGGCGCCACCCACTAAGACTCACGAATACCCTTCCGTAAACCTCGGTCGTGGGAAACGAGGTTCTAATCCAGTAAATAGGCACAGTAGGTGAAAGCTCAGTTCAAGTGGTTCAACTCAGTTGGGTTCAGAACCGTAGCCACCAGAGATTAAACTGATAACAACGTTCGTTAAGAAGGTAATCCGAAAGGACAAAATTGCCAAGTATTCACGTCGGGTTAGTTGTGGTTTGATTGATATCGATAACTCAAATCTAGGGTAATCTTATTCTATTAAAATTAAGACAAGCTAATTGCACTAAGTTTACTACGAGTACTACGAGTTGTTTAATACTCTAGGTTTTACCAATGTGTAAGTAATTAATAAATAATTAATAAATTTTACGGTGCTAAAATGTTAACTGGTATTTGGAAGTGCAACAATCTCTCAAAGCTTCCTATAGCGCAACATACATTCTTTCTAGTAAAGTTAAGCCTTTTAAAACTAACTTTTCGTTTTAATAGTATTTTAGGGACCGCCCAAATGGGAGCTCTATATTATAATGATAATTCTTAAGCAACCAAATAAGATGTCTCTCAATTTTTTCATTTTTGTGGAAGAATCTCAAGTTTCATTTCACACGACTCGCATGGTCAAATAGAAGGATGTCCTTGAGGGGTTACTTAAGCTTGCCTGAAAAAGTCTGTTTACACGTTTTACATAATTTTTTTTTACATAATCAAGTAGATGATTTTCGTGAGTTACCAACAGGATTAATTTCAAGCGAAGTAACTACAAATGTGCAGAAATTACCATTTGGTACAAAAAGAAATAATCGCAATGATGTGGGTTCAACCTCCGTTCCAAGCAGTTGAGTTCTTAAATGTAAACAAAAACTAGAGTATGATTTCTCCTCATATGTTCTATGTAATACATAGGAACACTGTTCGTCACGAAGTCCAAGATTCCTTTTGCAATGAAAATTGTAGAAGCAGTAAATTATTAGGATAATATTTCATTTTGATTCTTCGAGCTATTATTTTGCTTTTATTTTTCGAATGATTAATTCTTGCTTTTATGTGAACAAACTTCTGAAAAACGTTGTAGACTTCTTCTGAATAACAGTATATATTTGCTTCGTTTATCCATCCATATTCTCGTCTCGTTTTTCACCATACGTCATTCAGAAAAAGCACTACGTCACCTACCGCTGAGGTGTATAAACTCCTCCTGAATCTCATTCCGCGGGAGTATTCTTCTGTCCCGACACTAGCTTGCAACGCTGACGGTGTCTAGCGCTGTCCTAGGCGATATCCGCTCCCGTAACCCTCTCCATAACCATGATATTTTATTTGAAATTTATTTAAATTTAATTTCCTATATTCATAGCATTTGTAGGTACTTGCACTGTCTGGTGAAAAGAGGCGCAGCACCATCTCGGTAAATATTTTCTTGTTATCAAGAAATAATAAACACAAAGTAGGAAGTAAAACTAATTATTTATGAACAAATTAAGATTGTAGTTAATTTTCCACATAAAAAAAAAAATAAAAATTGAAACGTCGCTCGACTCGATTCACTATCTTCCGTGTAAGTGAAACACGTTACAACGTATTTTAAAATCAAATTGTTTCTTGCGTTTTTATTCTTCGGGCAACCCTGTAGCTTTAAACGGCATAAAAAATTACGAAAATATCACTTCTCTTTAAACCCCCTTGAAGCTTTGATTTCGAAGTACGATATACCTCATCAATTAATTAAAATTCGTTTAACCCTTTTAAAATGTGCCCGGATCTCATAAATGCTAAAGATCACTTACTCGATACACCCATCTAATCAGTAATAAAATGCCCTCTCGAATAAAAAAAACGACCGGAACATCCGCCATAACTATTTTGCGGAAGTAAAATACGAAACCGCCCATCTTGCTAATTCGATACCCGTACCGGTTTATTCTTCGGAGAATTGGTTTACCACGTCCGCTATGTCCCATTAAGCAATTATTTCTCCAATTGAGCAGTCGATCAGGTTTACTGTGGCATTTTATGCGCGTACACGTTTCATTTGATTGCATTATTGGCGGCGAACGGCACGGGGGTACAAGATGAAGTGGTTCCTGGTTAGGAAGTGCAAAGTACGTCACCGGAAATGAAATTGTCTGTAAAGGGATGCCTCACGATTCGAGCCGCAAAATAAATATTTGGAGATGGATAAGGGGGATCGGATCTGGAGCTATGTAGGAATCTAATTGATACTTGAATGTATAGCTGATATAATAAAGATTATTCCATGCGAAAGCATTAGTTATTGGTACTTCAACAGAAAAAGACAAATAGCGGAACAAATCATATAAATTGGATGAAACAAAATAAATTTATTAATTTCTATCATCAGAAAGTAGAAGAAATTTTTTAAGTAATTCTGAACCTAAAGATTTGTAAATATTACGTTTTCCATTAGTTAGAATTTCAAATTTCAAATTCTACCTCTAGTTTTCCACAACATAATCGGCAACTGAAAACGTCAACAGTTAGAATCTGAGTCCAAAATAAAATTTGGAGCAAGCACAATACCACCTGTAGGCGGAATATGAATATTGAACGGAATACAGTGGGCGCTTCCTAAACTTTTTACGCGAACTCCTCAAGGTTTCATATACGCCAAGTTTATTAATATTTTTCGCACGAATATATATCTTTCGGAACAGAATGAGAACGTTACATGTATATTAAGTGCTACCTTCTCGAGTATCGGATAAGTTTGTGAGATTGGGAAAGTTTAGGAGAATGTTATGCCGTCAAAGTCTTTTTACTTACGTCAGAGATATAAATGAAACGTGCAGGATATAACGGAATAATTTTCGAAATTTCGTTGTTATCACGTTTATCGCAAGTTCAAAGCCGTTGAAATAATTCATTTGCTAATTAAAGGCGGTGCAACGCTACCATAAATTAAATATAACTTTAAAACGCTTCTTTCCACGATGTAATCTGCGTGATTATATTGGCTAGGCAGGTGCATCATACAAGAGGTTTTGGTGAAGTTTACCAGCAATTTGTTCATTAATTAGTACATAATAATAGAGCGATAAGTTAACCGCAGTCCATAATTATATCGAACTAACTAGAGGAATTATTTACAATGTTAAATTAATTTGCTTAGTGCATTTGCAATAATGCAACTTTATGTAGAGCACACTTTTTACAAGCTGCTTTTCAAAAAAATCGTGGAAAAGTTTTATCAAATTTTCACTCTATTAATTTAAAGCAGCCACAGTTGTTTGATGTCTAACAAGGATAAGTGGAATAAATTACAAATACAATATTTAATAATGTTATGTACATAAGTATTTCAAGAAATTGTAGATAAGATAAAAGTTCGTGCATTCTTTGAATTTAAATTTTGGACAGTTACATTACAATTACACTCCCATGATAGAACTCGGAATTAATCGTCTGTACTGGAGATACGGACACTGCTTTGCTATATCCCGTCAATGTTGAAAAATCATATCAATAAGGATTTGATATCAATTCGGTCATTTTTTAAACTTAACTAAATTAAATGGTCGTAAGTTTATGTTGTGTTTTCGCCTTTGTTTCTGGTTAGAGGTAGCTGGTACACTATGGCTGCGGAACTTCTAACTTCTAACTACTTCTAACCGAAGAATTGCAATTGTATTCGTTGTTAAAGTTAGTACTGGCGCTTGCTGGTTTAATTTGTATTCAGTAGCCATGTTTCAATGACGTAAACTACTTTTCTCTAACGAAACGCACTGTAGGTACTTCGTTTTAATATTAATTAAGTTAATAAGTATATGTACCTACACGCAGACTATAAATCTAGTCAAAATAAATAATCACGTTTCCGCTAAATAAAAATGTAAAAAGTGTATTGCATCCACGACGCTATAATGCGATATAATTGGTTGCGCAGAATTTTGTTCTTTGGAGGTATCCTCTACACTGGGTTGCACTAGTGTACAGGATACATATGCAGTGCCCGCTATAAGATCGACATCAAAGCAGAGAACAGAGAAAATAATGACTAGACAAGAAATTACAATGTTGTGCACTCAATTTGGAAAAAGCTTTGAAGAAATCTGGAAGATCTAGCAGAAAGAGGAGTGAACAAAAAGATGATGGTGATAGTCCAGAATCTCTATAAAGTACTTTATAAATGAAATTATTAAAATAGCAATGTCAAAGGAGTAGATATAAGAAATCGAAAACTATAGCCAATTATGGTGAACTAACTGCTGACGTTCTTATCCTATTTGCTCAGGATAGAAAGAAACTCCAACAGAGACTAGGCAAAATATAATCTGAAAATAAATATTAAAAAAAAATAGAGAAAATAACTAAACAACCAAGCAAAAAGAGCGAAAATGATAACCCAAGAGGATATAATAGAAGAAACTAAAAGAACAAGAAAAGTAGAAAGGGAAATAATTAATAGAATAGACAAAGTAATCTCTCCAAACTGGGCGAGTATCAAAAACAACGAAGGTGTTAATTTATGAATCAGATCTGGTACCAATCTTTATGTGTATGTGCCAATCATAGGTGTGCGGACAATTTGAAAAACAAATTACAAACGTGTGAGATGAAAATTTTGAGGAAGATAGATTGCCCGCCAACAACATTCTTCGCGTTCTTTACGGGATTTACATACCTACATCATATAGCATCGTTCGTTACAACTCACATAATTTCCGTCGAATTTTACAATTGGGATATTTATTTTCTAATAGAAATCGGAAATTCCAACCTTACACATCCACTCCGGCGTTCTGTAATAATAATACCCCAAGATAGACATCGAGACCGACCTCACTGAATATATTTTCCATTACGCACACATACATAGATGGCGAAAGGTTGTTTTTTCTTCGGGGAAAAAAAAAGAACGAGGGTCGAAAAGGATTCGTTAACACAGAAAATATCGGATTTCAAAAATACATTTGTTCCCGGGCGCAATCAGTTTTGCAGAAACGGCAGCTCTCGGCTCTCGTCCTACTTTAATATCCTCCAACTAAACTAAATTTATTCCCGATGAAATGCGATATAAAACCGAAAGTTCATGTAGCAGCGCCATACATCACGACTACCACGACGACGATGGAAATGCAATTTACGGGAAAAACGCGAAGCTACGGACACGTCGCGAGGCCCTATTAAAGTATGGGATACGCGATACACCACATAGGCGAGCTAAAAATGAACCTGACGGAGTTCAGTCGAAAATGATGGGAGATATACAAATTAGTATAATAACTACTGGTTATTTTACGTGTCTGGAAAATTCAATGGATAATTATGGAAGTGCTTCGCTCGACGTGTGGGGCTTAATTAGCGCAATTAGCTGCGACATGTGAAACTTATTGTTGACAACGTCGCGCGATAATCCAATAACAACCGTGGTATTGTTGCAAAAATAGATTTCGGAATCAATACGTTGCGATAAAGGGGGTCATGTAATAGAGTGTAGCTTAGATAAAGAATAATTACGTACAAGACGTGAATGGACAATATGCAGTTGACTAACACACGCTTTTGAAACATTAACATTAAATAATATACCGGAAATACACTCATTTAAAAAAATTCACAGTTTCAAATTTTTTAATGAATGTATAAATAGTTTATTTGTCATCAAGACTTACACCATAATTCATTAAGAGGTTGTAGTACATCGCCCTAAGTAAAACGCGAACCATTTTTACAGAATCTTTGACCTTGACGCTTTGGAAACTATTAATTTACACATATAATCGTTGTTAGAGTTGGCTAAAATACATTGTTGTAATGATGGATGCCATCTATCAGCGCAAGAAATGGATGGAATAATAGGTATTCCTCTCGAAAGAGCATCTAACACATTTTCCTTGCTTATTTATCCTTACTTTTAAGATATGTGATCTCAAAATCAAACTACTGTAAACGAATTACCCATCGCCTTAAACATCCAAAAGGATCTGGCAAGTTTTAACGACATTGTTAACAACAATAACTACGAGTAAAATGAAGAATATAAGGAATGTGCAATTCCAACAATTAATCAACACCGTAAAAAGTAAGATCGGAGTGCAATTTCTAAATTAATTAACAGTGTAAGTAAATATTACAAAGCAAATTGTACGATCACAATTACAAAATGGCATCAATGCACACTGCCGTTCAGTGAAGTTCGATCATACAATAAAAATCTATTATATCATACTGTATGCAATTATTAATACATAAAATTAGAAAAATATTAAGCATACACTCTTTTCTAAGCAGTTAAAGCCATAAATTATTATGTAAAGTAGAAATATTGCGACAACCACAATAAAGTCCGTTTTATTATCATTCCAAGAATTTCTCGGAAGTACCGATTTTTTTAAACGGGTCGTTTGGGGATTATTAACGAACAATAAATTTAGGAAATATACCGCAGTATCACTCTTGTTTATTTATCACAGGCGTAAAGATATAAATTTGCTTCATTTTACTGTTAAACGTGTGTTGGTGTGCATCTGTCGTTTTTGCGCGAAAGTTTTACGAAAATTTACTTCAAAATGGCACGTGGCAAGCCTACCAGTGTAGAAAAACGTTCACGCATTATTACGCTGTTTGAAGAAAGATATTCGGGGCGACAAATTGCTGAAAAAATAAATATGAGAAGTTCAACAGTAAATGACATCATAAAGCGATATCGGACAACTGGAACTATAGAAAATCCGTTCTTATCTAGATTGGTCGTTAGATGATTGGAAACACGTGCTTTGGAGTGACGAGTCAAAGTTTGAGGTTTTTGGGCAAAATCGACGAGTTTATATCCGAAGATCTAAAACCGAAAAGTGATCCCGAACTGCATTGTGCCTACAGTGAAGCAAGGGCGTAGTTCTGTGTTAGTGTGGGGATGTTTCTCCTTTGCTGGGACGGGAGATTTATGCAGAGTGTAGGGTGTAATGAGGAAGGAAAATAACTTTGCAATACCCCAGAATCATGCAGTGCCATCAGGATTGCGTATAATAGGCCGTAACTTTACATTTATGCATGACAACGACCCAAAACACACTGCGTTAGTGGCTAAGAACTATCTAAAGGAGCAGGAAGAACAGCACACCCTGAAAGTAATGACATGGCCCCCACAAATCCCAGATTTGAACCTGATAGAGTTGTTGTGGGATGAACTGGACAGGAGGATCCGAAAAATATGCCCAACTTCACAAGAACATTTACGGAATATTCTGCAACATGAATGGATTAATACTCCACAATCCGTTTTAACAAAACTTATCGAAAGAATGCCTAGAATAGTTCGAGCGGTGATTAACAGCAAAGGAGGTTTTTTCGATGAAAAAAAATATAATGTTCAGTATGTTATATTAGGCTAGAATAACTTTTTATTTATTTATTTTTGTCTTTTATACCTGTACATACAATAAAATTGCATTTTGTTTTTAGTTTCGTTTGTTTCTGTAACCTTTTCATGTTTTTTACCAACCGATCGAACTTCTCTGAACGGCAGTGTACACTCACCCATACAGGACCTAAGCAAAAATAAATTGACCTCACGTTGGGCGCCAAAATAATGTAACGTCCTCAATGGATCATTAGCAGTCGACTAGACAATAGTGAAAATGTGCTGAATTATTAATAATAAAAGTAATAAACAATGAAGTTTCAAAGTGGGAGCCACGTAATTTTGCCACGAATTTTTAATCAAACATTATTTTTATTACTACTCAACTACACAGAATAATCTACGAATGCTGAATGTTAACAGCGAAAGCTGAATATTAAATAATTACAACTACGGCATTATTAAGTTATCCCAAAACAATCTGTACATTATGTTACGTTTGAGTGACTCCGTATAATCTAACTGCAATCTAGGTACTTCTCCAAGATTCTAAAATACGCACTTGTCCATTTAAATGCTAGTTAGAAAGGCTGGCTTTCTGGCATCGACTCGATAATTACAATTAAATAGCTGCAAATCCACCTTGGTTGAGCTGATCGGTTCTCAAATTTCAAAAACTTGACAACCAAACCTGAGATGTTGGGCGGAAAATTAAAGCCCATAATATATCTAGATATGATCATTTTCCTCGATAATTTCACAAACTTAAAAACGACGAACACAGCAATTACAATTAAATCCCATAAATTGGAGAAAATAACAGTTCAAAACGCTAATACTTTTAATCAAGTAATTCTCTTGTAAAACACATTCGAAAAGACTTCATCCGAAAATGGCGGTGGAAATTTACTCGCTGCTTGCGAAAACTTTATCTCCCCCGAAAAAAATCTTTCCCCAAAACGTTTGCAATGGTTGCAGATATATGCCCGATGCAGACACATCGTAATTCCCCTTATTACATTATTGCTCCCTCTCCGTTCGTCAACCCCTAATCGTCCTAAGGGTGCGTGATCGTCAAGCAGGAAAAAAAGCGTACTACGTGATATGAGCAGTTGAATGAGAGAATAATTAAAGTTAGTATTCCCGAGAGATAGTTTTTGTGGTACAATGCAATTTTATTAACGATGCGGAGCGTGTCAATGCGAACAACATTCTTAATACCCTTTGTAGGGTATTTACCCGAAGAAATCTATTGTAATGACGTGCGGAAGGAAAGTCAATTTCCTTAACTATCTGCGTGAGTCACATAGCGCAAAAAAAGTTTTAATAAATCAACCAAGTAAGGAGACGTTAATAGTGACGGTAGTGAAAGGCATATCTAGAGCTCAGCTTCTTTATCCAGCTAACAGATCCGTATTTAGGGTCTGTTGCCCTATACACACAGCATGTTTTAAATATTATTCGAACTCAAATGATTACATTTATGAGCAGCAAAATTCCTGTTTTTATAAAAACAGGATTCTTCAATGTGCGAATAGTGTGGGCGAAGTGTTCTATGGTTTACTATGTCATTATAAATCTAGTAGCGGTATCTTGCAAGAATCCAGTGTTGGTCCACATCCTTATCTTGTCGTGTGCACGCTTATACTGACGATGCTAAACTATTTTATATCAACTGCCAACAAGGCATTGAGAATTTTCGGACGAACCGATACGGATTAAGTAGTCAAAATCCAATAGATTAACACTGAATTTTACTAAATGTAATTTTATGTGATATTTGTTCATTTGCGGCTAAAATATTAGGTTTTCTTTTGGGAACATGTAATATTTCAATGACGCACTAGTGCTAACACTATCCCTACTGTCTAGTACACTTTCCGAATGTCCTAATGTCCAACAATGTCGATTCCTGAAGTTTCTGTGATGGCAAGTCGTACCAAATTCGATCACAGTCACCCCGTCGTGATTACCTACTAATTAATGATACTTGTTCGGTGCGGAGTGTGCCGATACTTTAGTGCTGTTTGCCATGCTATCCCAGAATCCTTGCTATCATTATGGTTGTTCTTTTGTGTTGTTATGCAACAATTTTTAAACCAATATGTATTGTAAATAGAACACATCAGAAAATGCCTAGAAACAATAACCAAAAAATATAATGCTAAGATAGCTTAGCTTCCTCATGGTATTGATGGAATAATTTACGGCAAACGCAACAAAAAGAGAGAAAAAAATTACACTAACACACGGACATGTTTCTGCCTACCTGGCGTCACCAGCGTGGTTTCGAGAGTAATTTTTTATCTCTACCTTCTATCGCTGTTGCCTCACACTTAATGCCACCAGGCAACAGCGATAGAAGGTAGAGATAAAAAATTAATCTCGAAACCACGCTCTTCTGCGATAGTGTTTGTTTTCCTTGTATAAGGTCATTTTTCTTCGTGTTCTATTAATTATTAGTTGCTTGCTTTATCTCAAATTATTAATTACACTTATTATGCTTTGTCATTGCTTTATGCCTTCAGAATGGTTAAAACTAACAATTTTGCTTCAATCGTGGACACAAGCAAAAAGCTCATTTTGATGTTCATTCTTGAATGATCTTTACAAAGGTTTTTCGACTGTAACAATTGCAGACTTTTATCTCTAATTACATATTCCAATAATAGAATTTGAAACATTAGACTTATTACAGTACAAAAACGCCTCTGCTATGAATACTACAAAATAATCAACAAAGTCATTAAAAACAGTGCGTTGCTATTAACTCTAGCAGAATGAATTATTCAAAATAGCAAAGAAAAATATTCAGATGCTTTCACTTTCCACTCCAAACTTTTAATATACCTCGTGAAATGGCAGGCAGGCGAAAATAAAAAAAAAATGAAAAAACGAGGGAAACCTCAGTTTCACTTTCAATTCGAACAACAATAAATTTTTAAACAAGTCTCTCCACCGAAAAAAAAATGGCATACGTAACCGTTCAGTAATTACGGGACGTGAAGCGTGTAGAGAGGAAGCTCATTTGATGTTCGTATATACAGGGTAGAAGAGAGAAAGAAACCAAAATGCACCAGAAAGAACATTAATTCCCGCGTTCCGCTTTTACAATCAAGGGATTCTTTCGCGGCGTAACGGGCTCGAAGGGAGCGAAGGAAAACGAAGAGAGATGATGGCGTACAGCATTTCGGTAAACATTTTTATTCAGCTTTTTGCATTATCGTGGCTGCGGCGCGACGGTCGTACAGAGTCACTCAGTGCCGGGTCGCGGTCTCGCCATAGCGACCTCCTAGATTTATTGCCGCGCAAATGTGTTTATAATTCCACGATATCGACTTGTATTTTTGCGGTTTGCGCCGGCTTTTGTTATCTCTCCGAAAAGCCGAGTGTTTCAAGACAGGACTGCTTTTAAAGCTTTCAAATTACTTTACTACGTTTCGCGGTATATTCCGTATTTCCGATGAGTACTTTTTTATGTCTAGCATAATTCCTGAGCATTCCAAAGCGCAGGGTGACTTTTGCATTAAACATGTCACACCTTTTTCTTCTTACACGAAATATTAAGACCCTCTCTTGTTACTCCTTTAGAATTTCCTCTACCGCGCATGTTGTTTCGAGTTAATTTTTCTAGAAAATAATAGTGAGAGTGCGTCTTTAAATATAGTACCTAATTTCTTTTCTATCCAATTCATCAACATGGTTAGTCACCAATCCATTGTTCAACACTACAACAACGGATCTATAAAGCAAAGCTTAGTTTTTAAATGGAACACTTTGTATATTGTTAAACTCTTTCAATTTTCTACAAAAAGACGCACATTTGCAATATTCTTTTACGTGTGGTGGCAGCTCAACGAGTTATATAAGCTCAAAGCTTGTTATAACCTCAGAAGCCTCTAGTGCTTAAATCGCGTGTGTACATCTTTTAGTGATGGAATAAGGGTATTTGCTATCTTGAGAAACGTTGGCCGATAGCTTTTGACGGAAAGATGATATTAACATGACGAAATTAAAATGTTATATCGGGACATTAGCCGCAAGGCAACCCATGTGTTAAATACATACGTAAACACAAAATGTAAATTAGATAAACAAAGCAAGGAGCATGTTTGTTCATCACCCATCGCACAACACCCGAAACATTATCAACCAAACTAAAACTACAACTGCAGACGGCAAGAAGCGCATACTTGTGAATGGCGACAAGCAACGAACGAAAATGCTGATCTCTGTGTTTTGTCGAGAATGAATATTTTACTTTAATTATGATTGAGCTCAATCGTTTATTTGCATCAAATAAACTCTGATTTATTCACAAATTACAGTTTTAGCAACAATTTATTTGAGACAAATAGACTTACTGTGCATTTGTGGTAGCTAAACTACTTTTTCCTATCTGAACCGTTTCTTTGCCATAAATGAAAAGTCTCAAATAAATCAGTTCATTTCGGGGGAATAAATCTGATTATCTGCAGTAAATTCAAGTTTATTAGCAGCATATGAATTTTTCGTAAATATACGAAAAAGCGGTTCATTTGGTCAATATTTTGTGTTGTTCTTAGTTCTTCTCTGCAAGGCTAAACAAAGGTACGAAAGGTAAAAGAAGAAAATGAGCTATTTATGTCATTTGTCACATCATTTCCTCTTCGAAATTACAACAAACTTTGATAAGCAATCACGTAGGCGTAAACTTTGACAAATGTAAACCTATCCTCCATCTCTCAATAACAAGCGAGATCCCCATGGTGAGGGTCGAAAATAAGCCAGCCTATATAAAAGAAATATTTGAGAAAAAACACAAATTTAAACCAAACCTCAGAACTTTTCTAGAAAACCATTTGCATAATTTGGGCATGTTTCATACAGGAAGCAAGTTGCCCAAAATTTCCAATCTTAATCTATGTCTTAAGGATCTATGCTTCATTTGGAAGCCAAATTCCGATGGATCAAGCTCCAGATCAAGAAAATTGAATCCTAGTGTGAAAACGTAATTTGCCACAAGTCAATTTTTTCTTAGGGTTTATAACAAACACAAAATTTAAATACTTTGGCAAATTGAAACCTACCTTTAGTGAGGATCCAAAATGAATCAGCATGCATATTCTTCATCTCTCTATCCATGACGAGTATATACCTCGTAGGCGTTTAAGAGATTAACTGTCGATTTAAAAAGTAACAAAACCAAAACGACAAATCGTTAAATGATTATTAATTCGAATATCACCTTTTACGTCAGCAAATACTGCTTTTTTTCCTGATTCGCCTTTAAAGATCTCTGTTCTGTTAAAGGTGTGTACGTTATCAACTGTTAAGTGACCCAATACTTGTGGCCAGTTGCGCCGACACGACAATTAAGTAGAAAGATCAACATAATTACCAAACAAAAACAGAAAATACTCACGTAGAACAACTTTTTTTGGGCCAATTTTGAAGTTCTGTAACTTCGAAAGTTGATATCTCCGAAATCGTTTAAAACAAAGGCAAAACCTCAAGGAAAAAATCGTATTAGCCACTTCTCAAAGATTTAATAATTCAATTTTTAACGATTTTTCTTTAATTTACAGCAAGTAAAAGTCATGTTAAAGTCAATATCAAAAAGTACTCGAAATAATGAAAACCATAGATCAAAACCTGCAAGAAAGAAAAGCTATAAGAATGAAAGTAGTGTTCACTACTCGTACAACATTGTTAATTAAAATATGTCCTATTGCTGCATGATGAATACAAAATATCTATTACAATTGTACAATAAACATATTAAATTCGGCCTCAATCGGCTATAATACACCCTACACACTCAATTGTACGGTAAATGGTATACCTAATTAACTCTATTATATTCCCGCAGCTTGTGAAAACCTTTTCATTAGTACTAACCCCTGGACTAGAGAGAGCGAAAGATAATTGAAAAAGTCACAAAAACGACACAAAGCCCGAAGTGACAACAAACGCATAATCCCGTGATTTATGGCTATTAGTTAAAATTGAAAGTGTTAATTTCCTTCTTGCGAACGTCATTAGTGCTCTCTAACGCAGAGGAGCGCCTGGGTCACTTTAAAATAAATTTATAGGGGTAGTAAGGTTCGGCGTAGCGGTCATTATCTTGGGGGTAACCGTTGAAGTGTGCATTAACTCCTCACTCCTTGCAATTGCGCACGAGCCCTCGGGAGATCTTCATATAAATTCGAAATTAACCGAGATATTACACGCAGATGCGACACTAAAATGATATATATTTGCTTTAGAATATGCAAATTGTCGAGACGTATGAAAGCTGGTGACGGAGTTACTTCCACGAGCCGGAACTTTAATATCTATTGTCGAGCCTCTGAAGGTTTTTTAATGGGAAAACGCGGATATATGAGGTACATTGAATAATCCTCTTTAAAGGAAATGCGATTTTCCATCTAGAATTCTCGCAAATGTCCATTATGCATTTCACACTGTCATCGACGTTTCTAATGACATTTACGCTTGTATCAGCGTTCATTATAATGTTATGGCTTCTATCCTGTCGCTAATGGTATCTAAAAGATACACGACAAAATATAGCCAATCTGAGCAAAAATTGGAATCAGTGAAGAAATTCAGAAAACAGACTTTTCATTGATGCTAATAAAGCGGTTTACTGGCTTATAAATCGAACAGTGGAAACACACATACACTGCAGTTCATACATAAAATTAGAAAAATATTACGCATACACTGTTTTCTAAGGGATTAAAGCCATAAATTATTATGTAAAGTGGAAATATGGCGACAACCACAATAAAGTCCCTTTTATTATCATTCCAAGAATTTCTCGGAAGTACCGATCTTTTGAAACGGGTCGTTTGGGGATTATTAACGAACAATACATTTAGGAAATATACCGCAGCATCATTCTTATTTATTTATCACAGGCGTAAAGATATAAATTTGCTTCATTTTACTGTTAAACGTGTGTTGGTGTGCATCTGTCGTTTTTGCGCGAAAGTTTTACGAAAATTTACTTCAAAATGGCACGTGGCAAGCCTACCAGTGT
Source organism: Oryctes borbonicus (assembly GCA_902654985.2). Taxonomy (NCBI): domain Eukaryota; kingdom Metazoa; phylum Arthropoda; class Insecta; order Coleoptera; family Scarabaeidae; genus Oryctes; species Oryctes borbonicus. Next base: position 205,231 of record LR736857.1, on the reverse strand, counting down.
AGAAAAACGTTCACGCATTATTACGCTGTTTGAAGAAGGATATTCGGGGCGACAAATTGCTGAAAAAATAAATATGAGAAGTTCAACAGTAAATGACATCATAAAGCGATATCGGACAACTGGAACTATAGAAAATCGTGTTCGTCCTGGAGCATCTAGGAAAACAACAAAGGCTGAAGATTTGAGAATTGTATCATTAAGCAAACGCAATAGAAAATTAACAGCGCCACAAATAGCAGCCGAAGTCAATCGCGGCCGTGAAGAACAAGTTTCGGCGAGTACGGTAAAACGTCGACTTCAACAAGCGGACGTTCATGGACGCATTGCCATTCCAAAACCCTTATTACGCCGGGCCACCAGAGCAAAACGGCTACAGTAGGCCCGTTCTCATCTAGATTGGTCGTTAGATGATTGGAAACACGTGCCTTGGAGTGACGAGTCAAAGTTTGAGGTTTTTGGGCAAAATCGACGAGTTTATGTCCGAAGATCTAAAACCGAAAAGTGATCCCGAACTGCATTGTGCCTACAATGAAGCAAGGGCGTAGTTCTGTGTTAGTGTGGGGATGTTTCTCCTTTGGTGGAACGGGAGAGTTATGCAGAGTGCAGGGTCTAATGAGGAAGGAAAATTATTTTGCAATACTCCAGAATCATGCAGTGCCATCAGGATTGCGTATAATAGGCCGTAACTTTACATTCATGCATGACAACGACCCAACGACATGTGAGAACTATCTAAAGGAGCAAGAAGAACAACACACCCTGAAAGTAATGGCATGGCCCCCACAAAGCTCAGATTTGAACCCTATACAGTTGTTCTGGGATGAACTGGACAGGAGGATCAGAAAAATATGCCCAACTTCACAAGAACATTTACGGAATATTCTGCAACATGAATGGATTAATATTCCACAATCCATGTTAACAAAACTTATCGAAAGAATGATTAAAATAGTTCGAGCGGTGATTAATAGCAAAGGAGGGTTTTTCGATGAAAAAAAAAATAATATTCAGCATGTTATATTAGGCCAGAATAATTTTTTATTTATTTATTTTTGTCTTTTTTACCTGTACATATAATAAAATTGCATTTTGTTTTTAGTTTCGTTTGTTTCTGTAAACTGTTCATGTTTTTTACCAACCGACCGAACTTCTCTGAACGGCAGTGTATATATAAATAAGGAAACACGTAAAATTATACAAAAAGAAATATACAGGACAAAGCAATCTGCTGAGTGAAAATTATGGCTTTTCAAGGGCTGACATTAGACTGCATAGGATCTTATCAATCAGGCATATATCAAAGTATGTAGCAGTCAATGAAGAAGGAAGAGGAACCAGATCTGACTAGAAAAAACTAATAGGGGGCATCCCACGAGAATCGATACTGGGTCCACTCTTGTTTTTATTTTATGTGAATCTAAAACACTAAGTTTTTAAAACCTGAAAAGGAGTTCCTAGGATGTATCCTGGATTGTGAACTATCCTGGAAAAGTAATGTTGAGGGGCTTGTGGGTAAGTTTTGTTCTCAGAGCTATTCTTTGAAAACAACAGCAAGATTTTTTCGCCGATTTTGAAAGCAGAAATTTAGGCACTCATATATCAAAACACGCGTCTCCTTACGTATAACTGAAGCTAATTCGACACACTCTCAAAGCTTGCAAAGTATTAAAAAGAAAAATACATAAAACGAAATGCAGATTGTGATGCTTAATTTAAATGACAATACGGATAAAGGTAAAATGGGTATCAATTAACTTTAAAATGCAAACAAATCTCGTTTTATAGCTACATTTATAAGGCATCCATAATTCGCTGTAGCGCGTTGTGGTAAAACGAAAACCTAGATTGATATACCTCACCGATTAAGGTTATTAGTATTATTCATGTTTTTTTTTTTTAGTCGCTGAATATACATTAGCTCAATATATCCGATTTAGATTATAAACGATCGCCATTAAACGAATCTGCATGCAAATGGAACAAAATAACACGACCGGCAGTCTCCTTAATTAATATTGAAGAAGATAAATACGCTCTTTCTGTGCGGGAAAATATTACGTTTCCAAGAAACTAAACGAAGAACATATTAAAAGTTTTATTAGTTATAGGGATGTTCGGGTAGATACGCTGTTCGATTTAAGTATGGAGGTTTTATGAAGTTTTACCGATTCAGCGTAAAACGGCAAAAAAAAGCGGAAAGGAAATGTACGACTTTGGACGCATGGCGCCGTTTCTGGATCTATGAAAGAAAGAGTGAAAAGTATTGCATAAGTGACTTATTTCCATTCGGCAGATGTTTAATTCGGCGTGATTGTTTTCGTATGAAAATTGTTCACATGAAAATATCCAGACACATAGATATTATTTTTAAAGGGACTCCAATAAGGTTATCTGTATAAACAATTAAATGGTAAAAAGTACCATAAATTTAAATATCAACCTTTACGTGCTCTTAATTCATGACCAAAGCTGCCACCGGTGAACCCTAGAGCGACCGAAAATTATTTTATTTGGAATTCCTTTTTGAACTTTACGATTATTTATAAAATTCCAAGCTCCAAATGGAGCTATCCTTGATAATGGAATTTCCTACATTGTGCAAGCAGCTATCATGTGCTTCACGAACAATTTATTTATTCTAATTTATACCAGTGTGGATAAATATATTCTATGTTCTTATGTTTTAAAAGGGGCACGTGCTTATCAAGAATTCCGTATAAGATTTCATAAAACAATCCTGCGGCGTCAACGACATTATTATAACTCTCCAGCACTGCACTGAATAAAGAATTGCACAACGCAGGATAAATAGCCTTTCTAAAGTTGTATTGTTTGGTGCCCGGATCCTCAGGAAATACATTTTTAACAATAACATACGCCCAGAATCGTAGGGGGCCCCATACGATTGTGGGCGAAACGTGGAGTTTTATTTTAACCAACGACATGACACGGATCAAACCCGGAACACGTTTAGTTTCAACTGACTCTGGCCGTGGAAGCCTACGTTTTTATTTTAATAACATACCAGCTTTAATTTAGAACAACATAAAAGCGAAATTTTAGCGTGTCATTCCATTTCGAGGCCCGCATTTTGGAGGCTTATGGGAGGCGGCGGTGAAATCCATAAAACATCATCTACGCAGGGTAATCGGAGATATTTCTTTAATATTCGAGCAATTGCATGCTCTACTAATTCAAATTGAGTCTATGTTAAATTTTCGGCCCCTAACTCCTCTCTCCGAGGATCCAAATAGTTTTTCCTTCCTGACTCCTCATCGTTATCAGAACCAATCTACTGGATTTTAATACAAATCGTCGTAATGACAACGCATTGAACAATTAAATCAACATTTCTGGAAGGGTTGGCACAAAGAGTACCTCAGCAGTCTTCAAATGCATCACAAGTAGATTCGTGACTCAAAGCATCCATTAGTTCCCAGACAGCTAGAACCTCCTCTTCGATAGACTTCTGGACGAATCGAAAACGTACATTCCGAACGAAATGGAATCGTTAGGACAGCTACGCTGCGTATGGGGGGAAGCTTGATAAAGAAATCTTGGATTAAATTTGTATCCTGAACCATGGCAATAGTAATTACTTCAAACTTTGCACAATTCGGGGCGCTCAGTACGTTTAGATTTCATTAAGGGCCATTTTTGTTTACCTGCACAATTTAAATTGTACGCATATTTCTCGTACAGATTCGGTACAACAGTACCATGCAAGCCGCTATAGAATGCAGTATTAGTTAATTAAATTTAGTGAAAAAATCCACAGTCTATTATTAAACAACAACACATTAACAAAGAAAAGGAGAAAGGAAAACCGAAAGCCGTATTATCAATTTTCATCATAATCGTTATTATCCGTAATGATTCTTAAAATCGAATATATATAAAACTACTCCGCAACCAAGACATTGTCGATATGTTAAAACTTAAAATCGTATTACAAATGATAATTTCTTTGTTTTCCAATTAAAAATTGCAGCAGTCGAACCGCACCGCATTTTCTGAGAAGTCGAATAAGTAAAATTTTCTTTACTTTTCTCCGCGCGCGAAATCCAAAATCATTTAGTTTCATTTGCACATTGCACATAGACAAACGTACAAATGAAAACCGCTCTTGAACTTTAATGGGAAAAGTTGAAACGACTTCAATTACAATATCTGGGTCCAGGAATAACTGTACTTCGGAGAAGAGGAATTCGGTTTAGGTTTAAAGTATTCCATTAGCGCCAGAGTGTATTAACTAATTTAATTAATCTACATTACGGCCAAAACCTCGCGGTAGATTTGGAGATGGAAAGAAAAAGTTGAAATGAAGAGAAAAATCGATGCTTTTAATTGCACCAATTCGGAGAAGATTTCGAAACTGAAAGTTCAGCCGCCTCGAAAGTGCTTTATAATTGGACGAATATAATTGTTGTCTTGTATGTACGTGCTAAAGCATACACCGACCTATGTGTTCTGGAATATTTGCAAGTCGTAGGGCTTCGCTTTCCGAAGAGTAACCTACATAGTTGAATTGTTCGCGAGTTGTACCGACGATCACCGGACGAAATTGAAATAGTTCATTTCAAAGCAAATAGGTGGGGAATGTAATTGGAATCGCTCTGGCATCTCCCTACATCGGATCGATTAAAAGTAACAGTGGAATTTGGGAACCATTTATTTATTAACATTTTAAATAAAGAACTTTAGGAAATAAATATTACGCACTTCATTGCTTTGCAATTCCAATTATTTAACAAGATCACGAATATAGTGTTTTAGGATGGACGAGGTTTAATCTACGCTGATTACCTTGAAAAGGGCAAAACGATTAATCGCGTCTATTAAGCCAACTCACTGGTTCGTTTCAACGATGCTGTGAAAGAAAAACGTCCGCATTTTGTGGAGAAAAGAATTCTGTTTCATCAAGGCAATACACTTGAGTTATGATGAAGTGATTGCAGAAACAACCGCCTATTTTTCAGGATTGGAGAAAGCGTATTTTTTTAGATGAGGTAGACTAAATGTATCGACCTCGAAGGAGACTATGTTAACAAATGAAACATAAAAAAGGTCTTTTTCTTTCCAATGCCAGGTATTTACCGTACTCCTTTCGTACAATATGCCATACGACTTCGTGATCTCTATCTAATAAACTGGTATTAGTGAGCATCATGCACCTGTGACAACCGCAGATCATGCAATGGGATTTAAGTTACTCGGGAAGCTAACAGAACTTGACAGGCAGCCTGTCAGGAATCTAACTGCAATCGTTACCGCCCATTCTCGATTAAGAAGACAGCTACGCAGACTAGGGTTCGCTCAAGAGAAGGAGTGTCGTCTAAGGAATGCTTCCATGAACTTCTGGAATTCGCCAAAAAAAATTGTCGGTCTACAACAGACTTTCTTGGTCGAGGTAGGGTGAATTGAGCCACCCACTGGATTTTATTAATGTAATGTAGTACCAATGGGAATATATGTTAAAATCACTTTGGGCTAGAATTGGTTGCGTTTCATCAGCTTTGCAAATTTCATGATTTCATTAATTTACCAATGAGTAGTAAAGCGCTTACGAATTGTTCAATTAAAATTGTTTTTTCAATCAACTTTAATTTAATCAAATAAATTTCGGGATGTGCATGTGCCCGCTCGATTTCAATTGTTGTCTATTGCACATGACAAACATAACAATGGCGGGCAGCGCGGATATAGGATATAGGACGTAAAGCAACTGGTATTTATATCACAGAAAGCAATTTAAAATTCGATACACACGAATGAATTCGGCCATAAATGATTTAGATGCACGAACGACGAGATATCGGAAAAACGTCATTTCGCGAACCCCTTCACCGGATTTCATTAACTGGCCACCAACAGCGACAACAATTCGTTAGATCGACAATTTACGATCTCCTAAAACTAATAAATCACAATTACTTTTCGAACTGTCATATTCGTGGAGTGCATTGATTCGATCGCGCCGTACACACATGACAAATCAAAAGCAATCAGTGAAATGAAGTGCCCCGTGTCGAAACACTCCAAAGAATTATGTCGATAATTCTCTTTCCCATGGCCAAGTTCGCCAAGTCTGAGCGTCTCATTTGCAGGCACGGAGAACTATCCGGACAGCCAACGCCACCCTAATCTCTCACGAAAACTGCATTATGATTTACGGGACGGCCGATATGGCCCGAAGATACATTCTTCTCTACCCTTCGCGACTTATTCGTCCTTAACGAACGGGAACATGTGAAGGGCTACCATGGTAACGGGGATTCATCTGCTTTTTTCGACGTCCAAATCGTTCGAATGTTGAATCGCGAGATTACTTCCACTTCGTGCTAAGGCCTCATTATATATTCCTATAAATTGCCGTTCGAATGTTGGAGATTGTTAGGAATGCTTTCTGGACTGAAACATATTATTACCTTAATAAATATGAATTCGTAGGTTTGAATCCCAGCGTTAAATTTGCATCTTAACCTAAGGAAATTATTCTTTGCGATTTCTGCCACTACATAAAGAATTAATTTGTACCATTCGTTTTTAACAACAGATTGGACATTAATTTTCAACTGCTGAAGTTTATAAACACCTGAATGCTTTTGTTCCAGTTGAAGCCAATGCACATTTTAATTATCCTTCGTAGTCACTTTACAGGTTGTGCAAGTGATTTGAATAACCACAAAAACAACAAGAGGAGAAAATTAAAAATAGACATTGTCCACTGCACTGAATTTGCTATTTCGTCCGATCCTAAAAAGTTTTGGAAATTCGTTAACTCTAGAAGAAATAAAAGAGATATATCATCATCGATGAATATGGGCAACACATTCGATAAGCCAGCTTCCATAATGGATACCTTCTGCAGGTTTTTCCAATCAATATACCATTTAAGAACGGTGTAAAATCTTACGCTTCTAACTATCGCCCTATAACGTTATGAAATAACCTTTATGCTCAAGTTAAACCCTGCATTTTGAATAGTTAACATGGTTTATCTGTTCACCGCTCTACAGTGACTAATCTCGTCACGATCGCCCAATATTTATCTGGTTAATGTTATATTTATACATACATATCGACCTTTCCAGAGCTTTTGTTAGAATTGGCCACTCTCCGCTCATCAACAAATTGAATATTATTGGATTTTCGTCATCACTTGTATCAAATACCTTGGTGATATAACACAATTTGGGACATATTTGGGCTTTACTTCCGACTGCTTTATACTGACGTCTGGTGTTCTTCGTGGAAGCAATTTGGCACTACTTTTGTTCATAATATTATTATATTAATAATACTCAAGGCTTATTTGCAAAGTCAACTAGATATCTTCTAAATATCAATAAATGCAAAGTTGTTACCTACACTCGCAAGACAACACTAATTACTTGTATTTACTCTTCATCTAGATCTCTTTTACTTAAAGACTATTCATCAAAAATAATGTTTACTAAACATATATATATATACTGTGTCCACGGATTTGGTGCACAAGGAGAAAAACTTTTTTATTCTACATTTTATGAAAAAAAGTTATTCTTCACGAAAGTGTTTGCTTGCCTTAAAACTATTAGAAAACATATTAAAATGCACTGATTACCTTCTGTACGCATATAAATGTTGAAAACGTGTTTGCTTACTTTCAAAAATTTAATTGTTCAAATTATTATTGATAATCGTATTACCTCGAAATTCTGTTGACATTGAATTATTTGTCTGTTTCAAATTTAAATGACACGACATTTGCAATCACGAAGATCATTATGCTACCATTGCAACAATGAATTTATTTGATCAAATGTTATGGAATTGGTGATATTTCATATCGAACAGCGATCAACAAATTTAACGTTAAGTTCCCTGGCATTAATATCGCTATTAATTCTTTGAAAAAGCTTGTTAAGAAATTTGATGAAACTGGCTCTGTTGTTAGAAAGAAGAAAACAAAGAAACAATACAATGAAGATGGTGCATTAACTATTCTAGCTGTGGGATCTGTATTATAAAATCCAAAAATATCACTACGTAAGAGAGCGGCGGAGTTGTGTGTAAGCAAGAGCTTACTAGGGAAAACAAGATTCACCCATTCAAACCCAAATTTATTCATACTTTGGACCCCGGGACGATGCGTTTAGATCAGAATTTAGTACTTGGGTTGGAAAAAATATGTTATGGAGGATCAATCTTTCCATCATAAAATTGTGTTTTCGGATGAAGCTACTTTTACCACTAATGGTTATATGTCATCCCAAAATTGCAGATATCGGGCAGAAGAGAATCCAAATGTTCGTATTAATCGGAAAAACCAGCGTTATATAAAAGTAAATGTGTGGTGTGTCAATAAAATTATTGGCCCGTTTTTTTTCGAAAACAATTTAAATCAACATAATTATTTGGATATGTTACAAAATTTTGTTTTACCATCGCTGGAGGATATTAACAAAGATGCAGTCTGCTTTCAGCAGGATGGATGCCGTGCGCATTCAACTAATTTAATTAGAAACTGGCTTGACGATCGCTGTCCTGATAGATGGATTGGTCGTTTTGGACTTATTCATTGGCCAACTCGCTCGCCCGATTTAACGCCAAAGAGTGTACGAAAATAGTAATTTTGATGCGAATTTGGGAGTGAGATTGATATAAGAACATTTAGGAACATTTACAAAGAATTAATTGGAATATGCTTCTTTAATCTGGTCGCTCATCTACAATTATTAGATAATCCTAGTTGAACAATTACAAAGAAGATGCTTAAAGTTCCTATATTATCAAATTAAATATTTGCCCAACGCAAGGTTGCAATATTTAATGTTGAGCCTTTGGAACTCATAATTAAATACTGCAGAATCTGGATTTTTGAGTACATTCATATTAACTTTTTCTTTTCTTTTCTTTTTCTTTTATTTTGAACTTTCAAATGCGGTTTTCTGGCAGCTAATCGTCCCTTTAAGCCTGCCGCAATTAATCTTCGTTTCACGGTCGAATGCGAAATAGGATTTCTTCGTGAAACATTGACTTGCTGCGTTATTTCCGGAGCCGTTAGGAATCTGTTTCTTTGTGAAACAAGAACCATGAACTGATCCTCAGCAGCTATTGTCTTCTTTTTGCGTCCAGAATGTTTCTTATCAGCCAAAGAACCCGTTTCCGCCACCCGTTTTAATATTGTAAATACACCATTTTTTGATATTTTTAATTTTTTCGCAATAACTGCCATTGAGTACCCTTCATTACGTAAAGTAATAATAGCAGAACGCGTTTCGATGGAAATTTCTTTTCGTTTTGCCATTTCAGCACCATCCGTTTATTACGATAGTTAAATTTAAACTAAACTACAATCAAGATCGATTTTATTTTAAATACAAGACGATATCTGCTTTGTTTGTTGTACTAAGTGTTCTATGAATCTCACATTATTCCTTTGTGGAAATATTCGACAATATTTTCAAGTTTACGTTTATAACCCCATAAAGGGGATTAAGAGGAATTTGGCTGTGGCTGCGGTAGAATATAAATGCGTTATAAATTTGATGGGATAGAAGAGAATGCTGTTGTAAATTATGTTCATACATATAGAAATGTTTACTCTTTCATATAAAACACAATCAATTGTCAATATTTCAATTTTGCTTATTTTTCGGAGTTTTTCTTAGTCGTCCCCAAATATATGAACGGTAGTGTATGTGTACTGAAAAATAAACACGTTCCAAACATACACGAAGTTTAAGTGTATGTTAATTTCAGTAATGATTTACAGTAGATAAAAACAAGGATAAATTTAATTAAAACATTTTATTTTTATATCATATTTAAGTACATAACTAAGTACAATATTCCACTGGATCTATCACATTTTAGGGGTAATTAATTCTATAAACATCCGCGTACTATTATCAAAATTAGAAACTCATTGAAGTGCATACAGCAGTGGCTAGAGATTGATTGCATACAGTGCATTGCCAAATATATTTGAGATGCGATATCTATACCTCTATCTTAAAATACATATGATTCTATGATCGTTAATTTTTAACGCAAACAATTTAGAATATTCTCCATATCACCTTATTACATACATTATACTTGCTGCTTATTTCGATGATAGTACGCTTCACACAAAAATTATAATAAAATATCATTTCAGCAGTATTGTATAATAATTTATAATTCTTGTTTCTGTTGCAGGTCGTTTCTTCTGGACAGCGTAAAGGATGTAAATGCAATGTAGCCAGAGATGATTATTTACACAATATCAAATAAAATTTAAATGAATATCAATATGCTATCATTAACAAAAAAAAATTAAAAAATTAAAAATATCGAAGCTTAACAAGTACGATAAACCAAAAAAAAAATCAAATTAATCCAATTAATCAATGAAATATGTACAAATTAATTAAAAAATATATACTAGTATGGAATAGAAATTGTAACTAACGTATACTCACATAAAGTGAAGACATAAGTTACATCTTTCGTAACGATAATAGTTAACGAGGCTTACCACCACATTGAAGCACAGGCAACTAACTACTTTACTGAAATATTTGAAAGTAGTTATATCAGAGAAGTTTTAGATATAGTATTCGCCAAAGCCAGTAGAGCAAATGATCCGATTATGAACAGGCTTGCAGGCAAGGTGTGGAATTTTGCACTTTCGTCTTGATCTAAAAGAGTGTTGCAAACACCAAGATTAATAAACCCTTCAACACAATTCACAAATAAGGCAAGCAAACAACAAAATCATTACGATTTTTTTTAACTAAATTACAACTATGTACAAAAATCTATGACAATAGATGTAAATAAGACGATAAATAACATTCTGAATCTGAATTAATTCATATTTTTAAAAACTTAGGAAGTATTAGTACCATCAGTACCATTACATATGTAAACATACAGGTTATCAACCAAGACTGATTCAATATCCGCGTATTTAACAGAGAAAAGAATATTAACTTCCGATATGACACACCCAAAAAAATTATTTTATTTTCTCTATTTTCTACTTCTTCAGATATCTAGTCGCAGTTCTCAGCGAGACCCCTGTACATAACATACCGAGATTCTTGTGCATTTGGGTTATTTTCAACCTAAAATATAACCGCAATTTCGTTGAATTTGTAATTTTATTTGTGGGGCAAAGAAAACAAAGGATATACGCGTCAGTACTTCCTTTATATACGAGGTATACCCAAATACATATGTATGCGCGTACATAGAACTATGCCAAAGATATATGTGAATAAAATATGTGTGAAATGTGCTTTGCATGAACTGAAACGTACATACTACGAAACAACTGTGAATTTAAGCTTCGTTAGATTAATGTGCGAATATACAATGCCGTTCACAACAACTGCGAATTGAATAATGGTAACAAGGATTATGGGGTAATGGCAAACATAAAAGTTACTTGTTAAACGAAAAGAAAACGAAACGGGCGATAATCAGCGGATTCAAAGAACATATGGTTCATTATCGTTATGGTGGAATTGAATTGTCAATCGTAGCACATAAACGAGGATATTAAATTATAAGACCTCAAATTAATAAAATTCAGAACGTAAGTTTGCCGCGAGAATTAGACGCTTACAAAACCATTTATATGAAGAAGAATGCATCCTCTCTAAACAGAATTCACTTAGCCACTTAGCCACTCATCCCTCATTGATTTATTAACGTAAAACGGACACATGTTTACGTTTTCCGCTACAGGTAAGAATATTTCCTTTTAGTGCCATTTCTTTTGCATGTTTTAGAGTATATAGGCGGTAAAAGCAGGTACTTATAAGGGTAGGAAACGGTTAACAATGAGAATCCACGAATTCAAACGTTCACAAACAATTGTTGCGAATAAAGTAACTTGTGCGGTAGGGAATGTTAATCTTCCCCAAAATGTTTCTCTCTGAGTACTTTTGGTTCCTAACATGAGCAGATTACATGTAAACTCGTTTCCTTTTATAATTCGCGTTTGCTACGCCATTTCTCCATATCCTATTAGTTGTATGTCAATTTCTTTATCTAACCAAGACCAGATCTCCCTTCTAGCTAAGTCCCCTGTGATTCCACACACTGGTTCTATGAAGGCTCTTTCAGAACCTTTCTTGGCTAGTTCGTCGGCTAATATATTGTGCTTAATATCCTCTTGGCACCCAGATCAAAGATAACTTATTATCTTGTACCAGTCTATTCAGGGACTCCTTGCAATATTTTAACTAGTTTCGATCTAGTAATAGGCCTGACTGTTGCCTTACTTACTCTTGCACAATAATGTATGCAAGTGATATTTTACTGTAATATCTACCTTACATACCACGCATGTACGTTACGTATGCTCTAAACTAGTACATATGTATGTTTTCACCCTCTAACAGAAGTAATAGACGTCGCGTCGACACATAACAACATCTTACAACCCCGGTGAATCAAGGATGAATTATTGCAATTATTGTGTGATAAATTTATGACAAGAACTTAAATTGTCCGTGATAATTAATACGTGGAGTCTCCACTAGCGCGATAAATTTACATTAGATCGCTGCACTGTTGCAAATGCAGGGAAATGTTTGCCTCGCGCTACAGCACCTACGAGTTGCAATAAATAAAGGACATAATTACAGCGTAGTGGATGATATGACCTAAGGGACAGTATCTAGTTGAATCAAGGAATAATTAAATGTAATAATTGCATTAAAACAGTGGTATTTTAATCTCGATCTTTCGTCATAAGAGAAGGTTTCTTATAAAGCGAGAAATTTATTCCGGAAATCTTGAATATTCATAAAACACACTTGTTCGGAGATTTTATTTACTTCTTGATAAATTTTTCAATTTCACTCGAAATAACTAAAAATTGAAAAGCCGTAACATAATGAAAATTCCAAAATCGTAAAAAATATGAAAAGTAAATAATAGGTGGAGTTGGTTTAAATGCATTTAATTCATACGATAAGCAATATCAGATATATATCTCAATTCGATAAGCGAACCTAAGATATTTCTATTCGTAATTTTATTTTCTTTTTTATTTTTATGTTCTAAACTCTCAAAAAAATTATCAGAATTCGAGAACATTCTATCGAACATATCGAAAATATAATGGAAAATAAAAATCAAGAGAGTACAGCATTGTAATTATTATAGAGAGTTTAGTAAAACTAAAGATAAGTTATTTAATCTTCGAAGACTATTCTTCACGATGAAAACATTTAAGGTTTAGATATGGAGTAATTTTTTTATAACCAAATTCATTAAATAATCTTCATCTAGAATTTTGCAGTTTCCACCTATTAATTAATAAGTTTGGACATGTCTCCGACACCTGGCCAGCGCTCCTGCGGGTATCAATCCTGCCCATTAATTCACTTTGAGGGTGTTTTAAGGAATAAGTTTTCATGACTTTCCGATTCTTCAACTACTAAAGGCTTAAATTTTTCAACAATTCAAAAATATTCGATAACATTAACAGTAAAGTGCTGTCCATAACATCGTAGAATTACGAAATTATAGCCAACTCAGGATTCCCACCTTAAACTAGTTCAGTACCCTATAATTTGTTTCCAGATGCTCTTGTTATGATAGTTCCGGCGCTGTAAACGTGTACTTATGCAAAAAGCTTAATAACATAGTTTCCGCTATATTTCCCAACTTCCTGACAACGCAAATAAGATACAAACACGAAAAACGAAAAGTTCTAAGTACGAATCCCTTTTATGCTATCAAACAAACCACATTTCATCAATAAAGCACGAAGTCCTACATAGGCAGACGGGTATCACTTTAATATCGATTACATCTATTGTCCTTCATGCAGTTTCCATGCAGTTCAAATATAGCAAGTGCCGTAGTGGTTAATAATTGATGTCTACCCTACTTTCACTATTGACTGATCTACTAAAATAAGAAATCAGGCTGGCATTTCATTAAATTAACTAGGTTAGGTCATCTCCACTAGCTAACACTACAAATAAGCTTAGATGACAATAAAGAGCTAGAAATACAGAAAAATATTTAAAAAGGATACGTGTAACTTTATGTTTACTTCAATATGAAAGCTTTGATCTATAAGTAGAATTTCAAAAGGCATTTAAAAATATATTTCCTGTATTATTGGTTAATTCCGGTAATCGTTAAGAGGAGATGTTAGTCGATCTATACATGCAATCCAGAAAATAATAAATAACATCTACAAGCAGTTACATCTACCAGCTCTTGAACTTACCACACTCATCTTCAAATTTTGAGATAGAAGGAAGGCCTACAGCCACCAGAAAGTTCGGTTATTTACACGTTTATTGACAAAAATAATTAATGTACAATGTAAGGTGTCAAGGTGTGTAACAAAATGCAAGTCACTTGATATAGCATAATGATATATCTTTTTTTTTTCTAAAAGAAGAATAAAAAAAAACAGTTCAGGTATACACTAACATATTCAGATTCATTTCCTTTTCTGAGTATTTTTTAAATATGGTATAATGCAGGAGTTACAGAGGTATTTTTGTGTAATCATTAGAAAACGTTTTACTTATTGGTACAAGAAACTAAACTGAACTGGTTCCTTTTCCTTTCTTAAAAAAAGATTTTGTGGTAAATGAAAATGGAATGCAAAGTATAAGTTAGTAGAAACTCTATATTTAACTGAAAACTACCACAAAAAGAATTTTTAAAACTGAAGACAGTGCACATTATGAACGGTAAGTTAAACAGTTTGAAACTGTGATTTTATTTTACAAAAGAATTGATATTTCATATCTCATAGCTGCATGGCCCACCTTTGTGAAGAGATTGTTTACCAGTATTACTAATCGAATAATTCACTTGATTCTTACTAAAGGATGTTTAAATACGCAATCAATAAACAATTGCACGTAAATAGCAACAATAGGCCGAATCAAATGTATTTTGCAACTGTATAATGCGCACAATTATATATTGTTATTCTTTTTCTTGACTTTGGTTAATGATTGTTTTCAATTTTGGGCTTCAGGTCGTTTGTTACAAGAAGGGAAACGAAAAAACGTTTTTTGCGCTTCTTCTTTCTTTACTTATTGCGATTAAATAAAAAAAACAACCACCGACGCTTAAATAATAATAATAATGAATAGCAATATTCAAAGATCTCTGTGGTGTTTATTTGATTAACTCAAGCTGCACTTTTTCAGTGATAACTAACATTAACGAAAGCGAAGAAGAATAAGAAGAATATTCACTACAAAAATAAGCGATGAAGCTTTCTTTCATCCATTCGTTTTCAAAAATATCATGTCTACCACGGCTGGATGTAACTAAAACATGTTTTTCGATTATTCCATGTATACAACTTGACAACCAAATCTGATTTAATAGCTGTATATGTATCTGACAGAGAAGAGTTACGAGGGATCGTTTTTATATTTCCAGATTAGGCATAAAAAAAGAATAATAAAAATTATTTCTTTAATAATCGGCCCCTTCCTTATATAGTCCAACCGATTAAGCATGAAAAGAAAAAGATATTCACGTATTTGCGTAATATGAACGATACGAGATTGTAGTTCAGAAAAGATACAACAGGAATAGAAAGTTTGCGTGATTCGTGCCGAATTCCCATTCATAATGTGTAAGGTTTCGAATTTCAAAAATTCAGAATCATCCTTACTTACTAATAACCGTTCTACATTACTTTAGTAAGCTCGACACTCTAAGAAATGAAGATAAATTAGAAACGATTGACGGTTCCAAAAAAATGACTTAATGCGCAAGATTTCCATTTGGTGAATTACATTTAGTCACATTACTAATAATTTATTTTTTATTAAAACTAAAATTGTTAAAGTTTGCATCTTACCAAGAAGCATTTTGCTATTTACATGTGATGAATCTGTTGGTATATCTAATATTTCGACTTTAACCTACCTGTGTTTTCGTCGTTTTGATCTTCGACCCAATCTAAACTTCTGGCTATCGCCATTTTCCATCTTGAATACCTAATATCTCGTTCTAAAAGTACAAAAATTAATTTCGATGTTAAATTGGCATGTGTAGATTAAGCCTTACGATCTTCCGAAATGGAAGGAATGAAAATATCACTTGGAACTGCCTGAACATTATCTAACTCCCAAACTTCAACGCCTTTCGCATTACCAGCTGCTATAGCAGCTCCTAATGATGTAGTTTCAGACATCAGAGGCCTTACTGTCAAGAAAAAAAAACAATTATTGAAGTATATTACTCACCTTTTATATACGATCTAATAACATACCTACAGGAATACCGCAATAATCCGCTTGAATTTGCATCAGGAAATTATTAGCTGTCATCCCTCCATCAACCAATAACTTCTGCAACGGATAACCGCAGTCTAAAGCCATTGCCTCCAGAATATCACGAACTTGGAATGCTACAGATTCTAAAGCTCCTCTGACAATATGTCCCGGCATAGTTTCCTCCGTCAGTCCGCATATTACGCTGCAATGTTTGAACTATCATCGTAAATGTAAGCTTAGATACGGGAATATTGTAAAGTGAAAATACCTTCTCGCATCTTTCCGCCAATATGGAGCGTACAATCCCGAGAAAGCAGGAACGAAATATACTGCGCCGACCTCACCAACAGATTGCGCCAAATCCATGGAATCCGCAACATTTTTTATGACGCCTAGGTTATCTCGAAGCCATTGCATTGCCACGCCTAAAACAATATGGTTGCAAATTTATTTTCCAATCGAGAAGGAAGATCGAAGCGTATATACCTGCTATGGCAATGGAACCCTCTAATGCATAGATTGGTGGGGCATCTTTACCCAACTGATATCCAACGGTGGTTAGTAAACCATGGTTAGACTGAACGATCTAAATATATAATACATTTTCGTAAGTAAATGAATTAAATGATTTAATAGGACCAGCTGTTGTAATTTTTAGACATGCAAACAATAAGGATAGATCCATTTATTGTACAGTTTGTAACATAGCCACATAATGGTGCGATGGTTAATTTAGAAAAGGGCGAAGAAAAGACCCATCGTCGATGAACAAATGTAAATATCTCCAATACGTTTGAAACACTTATAGTAATGAAAGTCATCTTAGCAATATAGGAATAGCATTAAACAATCTATAAATTCATTAAAACTCTATAATAAAGTTCCAATGTTCGCATTTATGCCAGATGATTCAATTATTTTACAAATAAAAATTAATATTTTGCCTTTTCATGTTCATTTATTTTCTGGTTCAGCATCCATTATGTGATATAAAGCTTACATCAGAAAATGCCTAGAAACAATAACCAAATTCCTCCTCGTGATCACTCACGGCAAAAGGATTGCGAGCAGAGAAAAACACACTAGCTCATGGACATGTTTCTGCCTACCCAGCGTCATCAGCGTGGCTTTGCCATGAGTGAGTCCATCAATACCATAAGAAAACTGCATTGGCATTATATCTTTGGTTACCGTTTCTAGACATTTTTTGATCTGTTTTTTATGCATCATGGTATGCCTGTGATAAATTCCCAAAACGCTCCTGCGCACGCCATCTCGTGTTAAGCAATCTAAGAACTGGTCGAGAGATGGCTTAAGGACAGTCCTATGTTTTTGTCGCTGCTTTCTAAACGGCAGGCATGTATTTCTTGGTACTACAGGTATATTAGTTATTAGTCAGTGAGTGTTTAGATTGATTGCTCGTATTCGAACAGTCGAAATATAACTCGTTATTGTTTAGAAAATACTTTAGCGCAACTTACTTCTGAAAATGGCATTCGATTACTAACTAGGGTATCGCTACCAATTGTATAGTTATATGTATATACAGGACGCAAGATGCAGTGGGGGAAAAATATAAATACAAAACCAAACGTTTTTTTATTTGTCGTAACTTTTTAGGGTTGAATAATTTAAATTTGATGACTAATGGAATTGAATATTTACAAAATAAATGTAAAAATGTGTTCTCTGAAAAATTAGGAAAGTAAGGGTAAGTTAGAAATACGATTGAAAGAAAATGCATTGCCGAAATGCTATAAACTCAAGTCAATTTCCTACATTTTGATAAGCAAAGTAGATTTAAGTGAACGAGCTACACCCTTTGTAGCAGTTCTAAAATACAAAATTATGAAAATTAACGAAATAATAATGAGATTTAGGAAATTTGTTTGCTAATGGTAGCTTACCAGATCTACAATTTTAAGTAACGAATATGCAATATCAACGTATTCATTGGATTCTAAACACGAGTATAGTACGTACTGCAGTAGTAAATTTAATTATCGGTTTAAATTAAAGGTTTGAATTTATTGGCTTAAAAAAACATGTGATCATCACACAAAAGAATCAGTTCCTTCATAAAACAAAATGGCAAAACCTAGAGAACAAAAATCCAAGAAGGTTTGGGCTGCCAATTTGTTAAAGAATGCATGAAAAGTAACTTGCTACAACTTGCATTTAAATAATGTAAAAATACTGCTTACAAGAAAAACTAGTTGGATTCAATTATGCTCTACGAAAAATTAGTTAAATCCTTGAGGTTCAAACACCAGTGCGGTCCTATTATTATAGTAACGCGCCGTAAATACTTACAGCTGTACCGGTATTATAGAGAAGAAAACAGCCAGTTCCATAAGTACTTTTCGCTTGACCCTGGTGGAAACACATTTGTCCGACCAAAGCAGCTTGTTGGTCCCCTAAACACTGAAATAAATTCAAGATTTGATAATAACAATAACAGTAATGCAGAGAAATTTACAGAAAGGAAACTGAATATTTAATCACGGTTTAGAGCAGCAGTCGAAATTATTAGAATTATGAAATGTCTTTTGGAACCATTTAATTGAAAATTGAATATTTGTACAAAAGGAAAATATTGCAAAATATTACAGATTAGAGTATAAAGATACTAATCTCCTACAGCAATAAAAACTCATATTGATATAGGTAGATAACAAAATAAATTAATTACCCGCCTTATAAAAAACGGATATTAATAAAGACAATTATAAATTATATAATTATAAAGAGCAAATTAAATTGAAATTGTTGGAGACTTTAAAGCAGATTTGCTGTATATAGTGCAATAAGGATTAATAATAAATAGATCAATTAACAAAACAGGAAAAAATAAAAAATTAAATGATAGCAACAGTGAACAACGAATGAATGAAATACCTATGATTTAAAAACAACAAATAACAACAATAATTTCTCACTTTTAAAATTGAGATACGAATACTACTTATTAACAATAAAGTTATGGCTATGTTGATGCGAAGCTAGCTAGCCCAATAACAACAAGAACAGTTCACAAAAAAGCGGTTATGCTGCATTGCTAAATTCGGTTTTGCATCATCTTTCCAAAAATGTAAAAATATGCAACATTTCTGCAAGATAAAAATTTACATCACTTCCAAATATATCCAATTTGCAATGCATTATTATATTAACTTCCGTAACTTTCCAAAGTGTAAGTAAATAAACGCTGAATGAACTTTATTCAATGATCTAATAACGTAAAAAATATCAAAGTAACCTAGCCTTAGTAGTCGGTGAATTAAATCGGAATCGTTTGTGGTTTCAATGCCCACAAATCAACGTATTAAATTTCAATTTCCTTATAAAATGCAGAAAAACATGTTTGCACTAATTCATTGTTTTTCTTAATTTTTAGTACAAGCATGAAAAAGGAAATACTTTTCCTTAGGTGACCGCAATTTTGTTTCTTAAAACATAGCGGCTTTCCCAAACCTGTATGCATAGAAATTCAATTGTATAAATAATAAATATATTCAGCAATAAACTATTTCTTTAGAATTCCCCATTATTAAGTACCTAACAAAAAATTCCACTAAATACAAGGTTGCATTGTAGGTACTAAATTATTTATAAAATCTCATTATACTATGTATACGCGTCAAAAGTAAAAGTATTTAAATAAATAGTTTCAACCTTGAACCGCACATATATACTTAATTTACATAATATATTAGTGAAGAAAAATTTCCATTCCCATGTAACTAATTCATGACAAAAGCATTAAATAGATCGTATTTTTGAGCCAATACCGATTGCATTATCAAATTAGGTGCTTATATTTAATCAGTTTATTGCTTGTTTTAATCTACAGATAAAGTTCGAATAAAAAGGAAATAATGTAATTTATAGATAAACTACCAAAATATTTACCAAAAGGTGATAGAGGTTCGTGAATTTCCACTTCTTTGTTTTAAAAAAAAAATAAAGATTATTTTCGATATATTATTTCTTACTCCTCTAATTCATAAAAAGTTATATAAATACATACTTACACCTGATATAGGAATGCCTTTAAGTACAGATTCAGAAATGTATCCGTAAATTTCTGACGAGCTTCTAATTTCCGGCAGAATGCTCATAGGAATGTCGAATATTTTGCACAATTGTGGATCCCATTGTAAGGTGTCAATGTTCATTAGCATTGTTCGAGAGGCATTTGTAACATCCGTTAGATGCAGTCCTCCATTTACACCGCCAGTTAAATTCTAAAATTTCCTTAATTTTAACACCTAATCTAATAAGATAATTGTTAATCCTCATTTACCCAAATTAACCATGTATCAATAGTTCCAAACAAGCACCTATTTTCGGCAATCGCCTTCCTAACAGCTTTTACGTTGTCAATTAACCAACGTATCTTCAATGCACTGAAATAGGTACTCACAGGTAAACCGCAGACATTCTTCAAAAAGTTTTTGTGACGTTTCCCATTTTGTAGTATTTGATCTACTGTACTAGCAGTTCGCATATCCAACCACACTAAAAATCGCTAAATAAAGTACTTATCCTTGTGGAATTAAAAGAATACTAACCCAGGGCATTATGTAACGGCCTGCCAGTAACTGAATCCCACACCACTGTAGTCTCACGTTGATTCGTAATACCAGTTGCTACAATATCTTCCGGACTAATATCTAATTTGATCAAGTTATCACATGTTACGTTAATTGTTTCTATTACCGAATGGAGTATAACTTCGGGATCTTGTTCGACCCAACCTTCCTTAGGGGTAATGTGAGGTATCGACACCTGATGGTAAGTTAAGACTTCTGCGGTTTTGGCTGCAAAAACCTATCGACGTACATAGAAAAGTATTCAATTTGTGGAATATGAATAAAACAGGTAACATTACTAACCAAAAAGCGGGTGCTGGATGTACCTTCATCTATTGAGCCAACCAACGGTCCAAACCTTCCCCTCTGTGGTGTCATCTTCACATAAATAGGAATTGTAGTAATGAATAAATTTAAATCGTACAAAGTTTAAAGGGAAATGAGTAACATCGGGGTTTGAAAAGTCCAATTGCGACAGCGCATTGCGGCCATCTCTTGTTTCTTTTATAAAACAACACGATTTGTAGTTCGTACTATCCAGACTAGATGTCAGCACTTGCAGTAACTTTCAGGATGTTTTTGTTTCCTGAAACCTGAAAAATCCTATTGCCTATTATACCTAAGTTTTGAGAAATGTGTGCTGTTAAGATAGGATGTCACAATTAATATTTGAATTTGTTATTTGTTAGAAAAATTTAATTAACAAAAATATAAGGCTTACGATTATTAATCGAAAATGCGTCTTTTTGTTACAAATTTTAAAAATACGCTAAATGGCAAAATAAAATACATCGAGACAATAAATGCGGCATACTCTATAACGTTAGTGTATAAATTTATTAGAATTTCTAAGAAAACGCTACAAAACATCCGAAAATCATATCTTAAGTAAACAAACTTAAGTAACAGCTACGTTTTAGTTGTATATAAATCCTCAAATATTGCAAAAGTATGTGATGTCTGTCTATTATTAACTCCAAATGTCTACCAGCCTAATTTATGTGGTAACCATAATATTTCTTCAGGCATTTATATATACATATAATCTTTCGCAACTTCGGAAGATTGAGACAGCTTGGCAACGATATTCCCTCAGTTCTTTCACACTATCACTAAATTTATTTTTACTAACTAACGTCCATCCGAACTAACTGAATGAATCTAACGAATTTACGTAGGATGCTACGCAGCTTAAGATTGTTTAAAAATAAAAAGCGTTGAAATTCGAATCGTGATAGATCTTGTGTCACAATGGGATGCCTCTACATATACACCTTGGGACCTATTTTTATCTGCTTACGTGTTATTCGGATGAATTTAGACCAAAGAGAATGTAAACGATTAACTTCAGTATTCGGTATATAGATTTAAGATATTGAAAACAATGTTAAAGAATATCTTTTAATCGCATCAATAAAGTGGAGCTCATTAGTCCACTCTCTGACGTTTGTATCGGTTAAAATCAATATTAACAATTTGATAAGCTTAATTTTTTGAATGAATTATGAAACTTAAGGTCATACATCAGGAACGCTACTTTCCCAACTTTGTTCTTGTGTTGGAAGCAATTACCTTTCGAACCAACTTTTTGCTTTTTTCCTACGGCTTTGCTTCTTCGTACCCTCGCGGATACTCTTGAATACATTTCCTCTTACTTACTTAATATTTCTATTAGGTGTAGCCTCGTTCTTTTCTTTCAATTCATGATAATATGGACAAGCAATAAGAATTGCAGTTTTCCCCTGTTAAGACATGGTTTCTTTCCTTGAACAGGCCCGGATTGCATTGGCGGTATAACGTTATCAGGGTAAAATAAATTATTTTTTTGGGTTTTGATTACATAACTTCCTCTTTAAGTGAAGACCACTATACTATGTACTTCCAGTACAATATATTTCCTGCAGAATGAATTTAATTACGCTGACTCTATACTTGCATTAGTATCACTTAAATTATTGGTTTTACTTCAAATATAGTTCTTCATTATTATTAAAGGAACCTTCTTCGTCGGAGGAAGCGGTTTTAGATGCAGATCTGTAAGCGGTAAAAAAGTTTGCTAGTTTCACTTTCTGCAAACGATTTATCAAGAAATATGTCTGGATTAAACGATCATATTCCAGTCTTTTCAAAACCGTTGCGAAGGTGATACGAATTGTGTGGTGAAAAGCAGAAAATATGAACGTGGGTTCCTTCGAACTCTTTCGATCAAAAGAATATTTTTTTGTATGAATTGCATGTTTATCAAATATCAGTAACACAGGCTAGTTAGGAGTAGGTCAAGGATATTTTAAAAAATGATCAAATCTCACGTAGGACAAAATACTTCTGAATTTATCCAACCGGAAGAATGGCAGGCAAGTTCGGTATTTGGTGGGGTGCCACCTAATAATTAATAAGTGGAATTCCTGCAAGCTATATGTAAAAAAAGGTATCGGCTAATTTCCATAGTTAATATGAAGCAAATCTTTTAGAGAATCAAGTAAAGTTTTCCTTTTATCATTATATATGTTAACAACATAAAAGTTCCCAACGTAGTAAGCAAATGTATAAATCCACTTGCGTTCTTCGTTGATTTCAGATTTCGCTAGCGTCACCTACCAAATACTTCGTAGGTAAAGACTCTAAGAGAAGAGGTTGTTTTTTCTCAAAATATATTGTTTGGTATTCAAATTAAAATGTAATGAAAATAACTACAAGTACTTTATTACTTTTCTTATTGAATCTTAACAAGAAATACAAGGACACCAACAGACTTCCATTTTCGAAAGAATTCCCGTCTCACCCCTCAAAAATAAATAATATTTACTAGAAAATATGCATGTTTGATACTTTAGATATTTATCTTGTTCAAATTCCATCTAAAATTTATACATTTGCTTGCATTTGTCCATTTCATGTAGTGTATAAAATCAGTCTTGTTTCCGGTAATTCTTCGCGTGGATTTGGTATGCGACATTCCAAGCAGAGAGTTAAGTTGGCAGTTCCGGCAATAAAGATCAAATTTGCATGTCTTACGTCAAGAAATTAGCAAATTATATTCTTTATTGCCGGAACTATCAATTTAAAACGTTCGCGAAATTTTCTAGTGGGGATATGAAATGCTTTTTCTTCCTCTCATTGTGTAATACGCAAATAATTTATTTATAAATGCACCCATTTACAGCATTTTTTTTTTCTTAAAATGCAACCATTAGCATCTAACAAAATCAAAGAAATTCCAATTTGTTATTTGTTAAAAGACGTGTTTACCAGCTTTTGCATTTAATATATTATTCATTTATTTATCTTGCAAGTTATAAGTGAAACCGCAGATTCTAATTCAGCTCACAGATCCGTATTCAGAATATAGAAGACAATCTCATATGATTAACAATTTATAAAAACATAGCGTTGTTAGTTTCAAATCTACTGAAACATTCTGAAAAGATTGTATTACAGTTTTTAATAGAATTACATTACACGGCGTTGAGTGTAGGCTTTCACGACCCAATTCTAAAATAAGCCTCTGTTCTGCCTGTAATGCACCGAGCACAATAATTATGTATACGAGGGTGATGCAAGAAGACCTTAGAAAACGGTTTGTTTCTAGTAAGGATCATTAGTCACTAGAAAGCAGTCAAAGTCCCAATTATATCCATCACACAATTTTTGTTTATGAAGAAAAATTGAATAAAGTGAATTTAGAGCGGTGGTTAAACACTCATATTTAAAAGATTTAACACCGAAAGAGATCAAAGCTAAGTTGAATGAAGTTCATGGCCCATCTGCTCCTGTATTAGCAATTGTTTACAATTAGATAAACGAGTTTAAACCTGGCCGTACATCCACAAAAGATGAACATCGTTTTGGATGTCCAGCGGAAGTGACTACCCTCGATATAATTGACAAAATGCACGACATGGTTTACTTTTTAATTGTTGAAGCCACAGCCATATCTCAAGGTATAGGATTTTCAATTTTGCACGAAAACTTAGGTGTAAAGGAAATCGTGTGGCCGACTTTGAAGCAAAACAGTGGGTTTTTGTGGGCGGACGAGCTCCGAAGAAGGTAAAGACGGTAAAATCGGCCGGCAAGGTGATGGCCTCGGTTTTTGGGGTGCACGCAGAATCGTTTACACCAATTACTTGGAAAAAGGACAAACAGTAACTGGAAAGTGTTATGCGTCGTTATTGGATCGGTTGAGCGAAGAAATCGAGAGCAAACATCCACATTTGAAAAAGTAAAAGATCCTCTTCCATCAAAACAATGCACGGCCGCACACCTTCGTAGTTTCGATAGCCAAAATTAAAGTTCGAATTAGTACCACATCCACCGTATTCACCGGATTTGGCCCCCAGAGACTTCTTTTTATTTCCAAATTTGAAAAAGTGGCGCGGCGGAAACGGTTCACGTCGAACGAGGAAGTCATCGCCCAAACAGATGCCAGATTTTGACGACCTTCCTAAACCATACTTCTTAGAGGTCTTAAAGAAACTGGAGAAACGCTTGGAAAAGTGTGTGGAGTTAAATGGAGATAATTATTTTCTATCTTTCTCTGAGGACTTATTCGACGACTCTCATAGTTTCTACAATAAAACTGACGAAGAACACACTTATTAGTACCTCAATTTGCAGAAACAAAGAAATTATGACAAAACTAAAAAGGCACATAGCTCGATTGTTAGCATTAATTTTGTCGCGGCCAGATTTAGGCAGTAATCTAGCAGATGATGAGATAAGCTGAAATTAATCGTAGAGTTTTATTTTGGAAACTATTGCACTAAATATCGCAAACATAACACTAAACTCTGAATATAGAACAAATATCATCTCTTGGCTCATTTTTCTCGCAGAATACCCATTCGGCTGAATATCCCGAAATGTATGAAGATAATTTTGAAAATATGGAATATTTTAATCATCTTCATAATTAATTTGCTGTTGACATTGTTCTCACTATAAAAAAGCCGTCTTCTCATTGAGTTTACGTAGTGTAAACAAGTTATTATATACGATTTTTTCAAG
The DNA here is from genome assembly GCA_902654985.2 of Oryctes borbonicus. Taxonomy (NCBI): domain Eukaryota; kingdom Metazoa; phylum Arthropoda; class Insecta; order Coleoptera; family Scarabaeidae; genus Oryctes; species Oryctes borbonicus. Next base: position 179,376 of record LR736857.1, on the reverse strand, counting down.
TAACAGTTATATATACTGACGTAAATGTTGACATAGCCATTGAATATCATAAATTTTACTAAATAAATAAACTGGATTTTGATTTAATATAAATGTAATACACTACGAACGACATCTGTATTTTTCAGTGCACAGCATCCCGATAGATGTCGTATGGACCGCATCATCTCCGCCTATCCAACACCAACTATTCAACCTATTGCCGTTCGCGGGTAAAAATCGATAAGTTCTTCCGTCTTTATCTCGCTTACGCGCGCGTATACGACCGTCTCTTCCTAAATTTTGCGATCGAGAAGAGGCAGACATGGGTTGTCCCAAGATATCTTTATATATCTCATGATTGTAATTTTAAAATTAATGGGCAAGTGAAGCAGTGAGTGGCCAGTTAGTGCGGTGTAAATTTAAATATGAAGAAGGCCAATGTGTACGCGCGTCGTGGACATTCGAATCGGTGCTTTTTCCACGAGAAAATCGGTGCTGAAATGTTCGTATGGTAATGTTGAACGTGTGTGCTAGTAATTGTCCAATAAGAAAAAAGCCGGTTATGGCAAAAAGCATTGTTTGGCGATGGTGATGTATTAAATTTTTATTAGATTCTTTCCGGTTTAAGAGCGGATGTCTTAAATAGCGCGATGACAAAAGAAAAAATCGTCTTTTTTCATAATATCTCCCGTGTAATACGTATACACCTATCCCCATCATCATCGAAAGGGAACATTAATATTTAAGATATTGATTTTGTATTTGTTTACTATTTAATTAGATTCCGGAGTTGAAACGGGGACGTAAAATTCTCGCGAAAAACATTTCAAACGGTTCTCCGATACTACTGCATACGACAAACACTGAAAAACGACATAACGCATAAATGAACTCCATGCTTGGAACAAATCCAAACGAAATTTCCAAAATTAGATTTACTCTTTGCAAATTTCATTTCATTTCGACTATTTACTATTTACGCTCGGTGTAGTAAACGAGCATTTTCCCATGCTCTTCATATTCAAATATGCATGGCATCCGCGCTAAAGATGTAGACTTGACATTTATTCGCTTTTGCTATAGGTACGATGGAGCTATTTCGGCAACACTCTGTGTACATAAAAATGTTAAAAATTTTCGCAATATTCTTTTTTTTTAGCAAAAATACCGCAAATAAAAGAATTTTCCGCATCCCTAAATACTCTTAGGCAACACATTCTTAAAAGCATACTATTTAATCCATCACCTGTTTTATTTGCGATTTCCTCATTTTTAGCATGATCTATTTCTATTTACGGCAATTCAATTTCTCCATTTAGTCTTTTTTAAATATGCAAACTTGTGAACGGTCTTGGCGAAAGATGTAGGTTGATACCTTATGACGTCACGATATCGTCAAAAGCCGAGCTAGGCGTGTATTCGCGTAGTAAGTTTTTTGAGATTATCTAGGGTCATGATTTTGTTAAAATTGGTTATGCGTATATCATGTTTCGGAAATGAACAAAATTAGATACCGGAATATGTTTATAGTGGTTTTATTTGGTTGAATTCGGAATGCAAGCGAAGAAATTTAAAATTAGAAGTGATAGTGCTTCAATTACTCCAATTGATGAAAAGTGGTGCCAATGCTAGTTTGATTCCATCAAAATATTATCATCTTACTAGTTTATTTACTTAAATAAAAGTTGCTGTAGTTGCTCATTGAAGATGGCCAACTTCAGCAAATTTCTAAAAAAAAAAATTGAATTAATAAAAGACAGAAAAGATAAAAAAACACGTTCTGTTAATTGGAGTAAACTTTATCATCGGACGAAACATACATAATTTTAATTAATTAAAAATTTACAATGACTGGAAGTTAAATAAATATTGTCAAAATTTTACTAGATCCTTCCCTCTACTGAACACCATTGTTTTCATGTGTGTCTTTATAAATTTGTGCCACAGCCTTCCATAGCAAAGCGTGGTTCTTTAGAAATTCTTGAGTTAATGCAAAAATCAGAACTGTTTTCATGAACCTTGGCGAGCTATATATAACAATAGGTATGCTATAATCAAATGTATTTAAGTGTGAGAATTAACTCTCAAAAATTCTTTTCAAATGCATCCTCAAACGAATGATACACTATGTAGTTATTCGTGCAATAGTTGAAACTGACCAAAAAAATTTCCTGTGTTGGAGTTGGAGCTATAACTCTAGGCTTTGGGCTATATTATTAGTAACTTGATTGCTTTTGTTTGATTGAGCAAGATTAGAAGTCAGAAATATATTAAAAATTAGAAATAACATCGAAAAACATGATTCCAAACAAGCCTAATCTACAATTAATCCAATTAATAGCGCCATTAACAATAAAGGAAATGTAACAAAAAAAAAGCGTGGGGCAAAAAGCGTTTGAAATGTAGAGAACAGCGGCACGAAAACTACAGCAACTATTGCCAATTCATATGTAAACGCTGTTAAATCTTTCAAGGTGTTAAGTTCGGTCTGGCGCTCTAGCAGAGTATTTTTAAAATTTACCGACAGTTTCGGCAATAGACCAAAACTATCAGTTTAAATTGTCCACAAAATTAACATTTAACGATGTCTGAATTACACTTTTGGTTAATGGCTTGTTTATCAAACTTTGAAAAATTTGCCTCTTTCTTTTCTGATATTTTTAAAATTTGCAAATGTTCACGTTTAGTATCGTAAAATTGTATTTTGTGCTCATTTCCTACTCAAGATAATCGAGAAACAAGAAATACGGCGACTTCCGAAGACCTTTATTTAGCACACAATTTTTCGGTTTTTGAAAATTTGATGATGGCAACGTTTTGCGCCGATTTGCGCCATCAAAATTTCGTTTTATGTCCGTACCGTTTTTCAGATATTTGAAAATGAAAGCTGGTGGGAACCCTTAATCAATTGTCACCGCACCAATTTTTCAGTTTTTGAAAATTTCATAACTGGATAGTTTTTTATTCATTTTGTGTTGATTTGTGCCGTAAAAACTTCATTTTATGCGGAGTCTCGTTTCCCAGATATTCGATGATCTAGATTTTAGACTTCGCTAGTAGAAGCTTTTAAATTTCAAGTCCCTATTCGCATATGTCGGTCTCTTAGTGTTATTAAGCGAAGGTGGCGCTCGTGCACCTGATTGGTTCTTCTTCTGTCCCCGGTTTCACTTCGAACCCTGCCTAGTCCATGACTGATTTAATATAATAAGGCGATTTCCAACTTGCTTGAACAAAAACCACCTTCATGCAAGCCAACAATTCGATCTTTATAGAATCAAATTTCGCAAGAAATACTCCCGACAATGATGTCAGAGAAAGTTGCGTGAAGAGGCAAATACGTCATAACCACTTAATCCATCGTCACAAAATTAAAATTATTAAATCGAATAATTATATGTTTCTGCTAAGTTTAGTCAAAACAATTTTTTTGCGGCATAAAATGAGCAAAAAACATTGTCATTATCACATTTTCAAAAACCGAAAAATTGGTGCGCTGGTTGCTAAATAAGAATTTGCGTATATCTTGTTTAGGACGAGAACGAGATGAGGACAAAATAAAATGTATACGGCACAAATCAGTACAAAACAATAACGTGGTCAAATTTTAAGAGATATAGTGTGGGAGCGGCATCCAATTAGTTCCTACTTTTCAATCTCGAATATCCCCCAGATGGAATGAGCACAAAATAAAATTTTTGTTGTACAAATCAGTATAAAACAGGTACAAAACGCGGATATTTTTAAATTTTGAAAAATCGAAGGAGCGCCTTGTACTAACTATTTGCCGGACCGTTTAACAACTGTAGCACGTTTTAAATCGTTCTCAATTTTTAAGTATTTACGTATCTCACACCTTAAAAAATATAGCGTAGAAAGGTGTTTATAAGTATGCGCCCGCCAGACACATATTAATTGGCGTGTTTTTGTAAAGTGGTATAACTGACCGAATGTTGCAAAATAGGAGGATATAGAATAGAATATACGTCAAATTGTTTACGTGATACTAAAATATCGAAACGTAAAATTTTCACTTGTTAAATCATTTTTTTTTTACGTTAAATATTTAACTTGGTAACAGTTACCAAGCTGGTATAATTCCTGAAATCTATTGTTGATTTTAAAATTCTTCCGTGCCTTACAGAAAACCATTTTCAGTAATTTCAAACATTAATCTCTGTTATTAGTCGTGACTATATAAATATTTATACAAAATATGCACTAAATAAATACACTCCTTGACATTCAACAACAACACTGCGTTTCCTGCAGAATCACCTCCTTTCAGTTTCAAGATTTCGCTTACGCTCTGAACCGATTGCTCATGCGGATTACAATCTTTTTTCATAGTTATGTAAAAAGTAACACCGTTTCGAATATCAGAAATACTAAACATTCCGTATTAACTGTCATAAAATTCAAAAGGCATTAAGGTGTCCTATTACTAACTGCAACTGTTGATTCCTGGAAAAGTCTAGAGAAAACGTGATAGGTTACTAACATCAAAAGAGTCTAGATGATGATTTCGCTTACACAACTTAAATAGATAAATTTATAATGCAATTTTAATATAATTTTTTTTTCTAATCTATGCTAGCAAATGATTAACTCAATACTTTTTATTTATTTCTTTCTTCTCTGCACTACACTAATTCTTAATTCTGAACTCCGCCGCTTTGTGAACGTCGTATAAACTTTCGCACTGCACCTTAACTCTTGCACTAACTTCGCACTATGCTATACGAACGCTGCTTTAGATAAATTTAAAATCTCGTGCAAAATAAAGAAAGTTGACATCCACTGATGTGAGTAATCTAACAACCGCAGTTTTAAGTTTTCCCAACTTGGACTTTTCCGAATATTAATAGGGGTAGCTCTTAATTAGACATCCTGTATTAAAAATCAATTTTTTCTCCAAAACGCTAAGTTCGAAATACGTTAAGAACGAATGTTCGGTTTGATGTTTTAATCTACGTCTTATCAATGTTTCGCGATTCCTGTACAAGGAGGATTTATTTTCTGTTAAACCTAGTCAGTGTACGAAAGGTTAAGGGTAGCTTTTATGGCGGTTTTTTGGGAAGCAATTGGCATTTCAGTTTCAAGCATCAATGGGCCGCTATTTCATTTATAGCTACCCTAAGCTGTATGGGGATAGGTTTATAAATAATCTAAAGGTTTCTCCTTTTCCAATTTTAAAAGGTGTGCGTCATCATCAGTGATCTAACTCTCAATACGCTTAAGACTAGATAATAAACGAAAATGTTGCTCGAACATTTTTCATCAATAAAGAACAGTATATAATAATATAATAATGATAATATTTATATGAAATTTGTAATATGGCCACTAAGAGGTATACAGTTCTAATTGCGTTGCTGTTTCTAATACAATATCTGGGATCAAGTGCGAACGATGCACCAAAAAGCTGTGTGAAATGCGTGAAATCGAAGACCGGAAACTACCACAATTTACCGCAAATGTACTCCGTCTCTTCTTCATCCCCCTCTTCCTCCTCCTCTTCGTCAAAGAACGCGTCGAAGGCCGGCAGATTCGTTCGCGATGTTCCTGATTTGGCGCCAGCAATTAACTCTAAAATAGCCACCTCGAATTCTAATGAACGCAAACGTCCCGAACATAGCAATACGTTACACCAAGTTAGAGAACAAAAAAGTTCGCACCGCCAGCACCAAAAGAACGCTCAAAATGCGTATCGCCATCACGCATCAGGGGATACGACAAGCAAATACGCTTTACCAATACTTTCACGGGTGCCGCGCACCGCTCAGAAACCGGAGAGTATAGAGAATTTACGCAAGAAGTTGAAAGGCGATAAACTGGGAAAGACCCCGATCGAAAAATTGGACTTCAAGCAGAAACTAGCGCAGCTCAACCGTACACTGCAGAGGCATCAAGAACCCATCATCGTAGGTGGCGTGAATCGCGAAGAACGTCCTCATCCCAAGAAGAAGGACAATCTCAGCAAGCTGTACGAGTTCAGCAACATGGAGAGAAGGGAACCGTACGTTCATCCGGGGACGGAATGCAATTTCGAAAAGGACTGTAGATGGACATGGAAGACTGACATTCAGAATGGATTCGTTATAGCGTCTCTTCATAATTTGATGGTTAATGAAAGTGGACCACTGAAGGATGCCGACAACAACGATAACGGTAATTATATTTATATTTCTTTTACGTGTTATAGTATAAAGTTATTTAAAAGTGAATTCTCAGCTTGAAATGGCAATAATTTTGCTCGATTCTTAGATTCTCAAGAAACTTAAATAATAAACATTTAGTACTCTCTTTACTTTAGTAACTCTATAACTAGTATTTGGTGGCCTGCAAGTCAACTCTTTCGAAAATGCTTACTAATACGGGAGATTACGCAAATTTGCACAACACGTATTCGGCAATTTCCAATAACAGTTTTCTGTGTGTTTCTCCACTCTAAATATTTTTCCCATCTATATAATTGTTAAAGATTTCTTACTTTTTTAAATTTGGATTGCACAGAAGCTAGAGATCGTCTCATTTGTTTGATCGATCTCAAAAATTCAACGGCCTTTCTCTTATAATCGGGATCTATATTACCTTCTCCCAGTTCACATTATCCTTCGTATTCTTCTTCAACATTATCTGGATCAGAGCATGAAGATGGATCACTTTTATTTGTAATATCTGTAACGCTTGTATCAATTACATCTTTTTTTGCATCATGATGACTCTATTTCACGTGGATCATTTCAAATTAATTGTTTTTCATTACGGCTGTAGGTAACTATTAGCAGATACTATTACTTGGATTAACGTGTACCATATTTCCGCTTTTCAATTTAAAATATTGCAAATATTAAAAATAGAAGAATATTTTTTTCGGTCGAAACTGCAGACGCGAAAAGCAGAAATCTGCCAAGCTGGTGAGTGACACCTCAGAGTGTTCCCTTGTAAGCAAATTTGATCCTAGTGGGATTCAAACATAGAGTACCTACTAGTGCCCAGTTAGGCGCAGGCCTTCCGAGTCGATTTAATATTTAATTAACTATTGACAGTAACAATAAGAACTATTAATGGAGCTTTTACAATGGAATAGAAGGATGTTAAAAAAATTTGTTCCAATAGTTGATACAGACACAATAAAGAAAGCCAAGAGAGTTTGAAATACTTTTCTACTAAACGAATGATACGGAGACCTTGTTTACACACATCAAATGACAACGCAAAATACACTTAATCAACAGGAAGAGCAACTTTCGCTGATAACTGGCTATTTAATTCGAATCTTCTTTTTTGCTTCTGTTTGTAAGTCTATAGTTTATACTGAAAGAATTAATAAAAACCATAAAACCATCATTGTTAACAGTCACTGTGAATGTGATGAACGAACTCCCGTCTGTACGTAGATTTTACAAATATACATTAAGATGGTGGGGATAAGGAACTTTACGAGCCTATAGTCTGGATAATAAAAACTTGAATTTTATGGCTCGGTACTAAGTATGTATGCTATTATATGTGCGTATTTTTAAATTGAAAGGTAGAAAATAAACACTACCGTGGAAATTACGTTTCTAATTTTTTTTCTGGGAAACATTATTTTGAATTTTGGCAGAATCATTCTTTTGTTGATATTTAAAATGTTTATTTAATATTAGATTACCTAGAAAGAAGCTTTAAAAATAAAATAAAATTTAGCCATTATCCCATAAGATATAAGCTTGTGAAGACAATTAAGGCATCAGCTAAACTAATTATTTTCATCTTTTCGAAGTTTTATATCACAATATATGATATTATTAATAAACGATTTCTCTTTGCCTAACTAATGTTTGACAAATTAAGAGGATATTATTGAAAAAAGAAACATGAATAAATAACAGAAAGAAACACTAGTGTCAATTGTAATGAACACGGTGTTGCTGAATGATTTCGTGGGAAATATTCTTCAATTCGAAAAAAAAAAGATGAATTCTCCAAGATTCATAGAAGCAGCTATGCGCCGCCTAACTGATTGCTTTAATGCATTCCATAGATGCTCTATGGGGTTCACATCTGGGTTTCTTGGTAACAAATCGATATTTACGAATCGAAGGTAGTTCAGTACTTCTCTAGCGATGCACGGCCGATCGTTATCCTACATAAAAAAGAGATTGTTTTTGACAAATCACACGCAGCTCCTCTATATAAGAACAAAATTTTCACGCCCATTGAAACAAATTCCTCCCCATCAAAACATTATTGATCCCCAAAAGAATGGGATCCTCGAAGATATATTGCAGAAAGGAAGTCTCTCTACTTATTTCCGGACTTGGAGACTCGTTCACGTCCATCTAGTGAATGAAGAGCTATTCTTTGTTCCGTCTGAAAATAAACGCTTCCAATCGTCAATGGCCTAATTTACAGACGAGGAAAATCAAAAAAATTAGCAGATGTTTTTAACGGGTAATGTTGTCTTCGTGTTCACTTGTAAAATGCAGTCTAATAATTCTGACTGTTCGATCCTCTTTCATTAAGGCTTCTACTAAGCCTTCGTTCACACTTTGAGCTGCTGCTAGAGCTCTGCTTTGCTATAAATTGGTGGAACGTGTGCTTTTCAAGACGACTTGCATAGGATAACATCTCTTATAGACTTCTTGCAACCTAGTTTTGGGGTTCTACAGTAACTTCCATGTGTATTGAAACGTTTAGCTGTTCGACTAATTGTTGACTGTGTAAACTTCTAATAAATCAGTTACATATTCCCGGTGATGTCTTTCGTTAACTAGAATTCCGCTTTCAATGCTTCATCTTCTCCCAACTTGCATAGTCGGTTAATTTCTTCTATTCAAGGTGTTTCGTTCACTTAATGACACTAACTTTTAAAACCTCACTAGTAGAATTTAAATAAGCAGAATTTATTGTGTTTTACAATTACAAAACGTTACTTGAAATCTAGGCTACCATACATAAAATATTTAATGAGAAATTTTGTTGTTGCGCTAATGTTGTCCAGGAGTTTATTTTATTTTGCATAAACAACTATCATATTTTATGGGCAATCGTTTCGCATGAAAACCATTGTAGTAGTCTATTTACGTAATTTATTCGTAAATTGTACTTTAAACAAATTCTAAATTAACTTTGGAAGTAAGCCGAGTAGTTAGCAAATTACATAAACGAATTCTGCATTTATCCGCTTTCATTTCATGTTATCTCAGTTAATGTTTTGTTATTCCCTTGGTTTGTATTAAGTATAATTACATTTTGTTTTGTTTTCTTGTTTTTGGGGAAATAAACATAATATTCGCTATAATTTCCATTGATTAAATTCTTCCAACCATATCCAACTATATCAGTTAATAAATTAATTAGTTTTATTAATTGAATTGGAACCGATGCTGATGTGCTAAAGATGCCTATTCATCGATGCTGAAAAGCGAGGCAGAAATGATTTGTCGATGGCGTAATGTCAGACAGAGGTCTTGTATAATCTGCACCTCCGATAAATCCCGTGTATAAACATTATTACTAAGAACAACATGATGCGTTGAACACGTTTATCAAGTAGAAGTTCAACTTCCGGTGCAGACGATTATGTAAGTTGCGATGGTATCGAGGTAGTGTTTGATATTCTTGGCTTACAAGATTGTAAATTAAAATTACAAGAACGAAAATGAATTAGCACGTTGTTCCGTGAATTCGGCCATTTTAAGGAACAAAAAAGTGCTTTCAGTTTGTCTATTCTTGGTACTTTATTTCTTGTTTGTCAACCACTAGCAAACTACCAGGAAGAAAGGTAAATACTTCCAAACAGCAAGATCTGAAAAAATAGACATAGTACGATGCTCAAAATAATTAGGGAAACGCTTGTTTATATCTCAAGAACTTCGTAAGTTGTAACAGTGTAGTACATATCTTATAAAACTTATCTTAAAAGCTCTCGCCACCTCTCCACTCTGCTGATTTAGAAGCGAAAACCTCGCAGCATCTTTCTTCTACCTCTACGACATTGGAAAAAACACGCCCAGCGAGAAAAGTAGCGCTGTCCCAGATGTAAACCGCATGTGGTAGCAACTCCACCCTATCAAATTCTTCTAGTTTCTAGATTTTTTTGAGCAGTACCATATGCGCCCTAGCATTATCTTGATGGAATAGCTTTGACTAATGCGGGATATCTTATAACTGCGTAGATTCGATCTAATTTCTCGCGGAATAATTCGAAGTTTAATGCCCTATCTTCTGGTACCATCTCAAAGTCAATAACACATTTATTATTAATCGCAACAAATTAAAAGCTTCAAAGCTTTTGCACTTGATCATAAGTTCTGCAGATTAGCCACGGATTAATCACTGATTTGACTTGTATGGATTACGAAAGCAGACTTTTCGAAACACGTTACAATTCGCCGATAAAGATGGAGATCCTGTGGGATGGCAAGCAACTGGCAACCGTCGCTGCAGTCACTTCTTTGCATCCTGCGTTTACCTTCACTAGTTTGCGAAGATGGCGACCACGAAGTGCTAAAGTCTTGTGGCAATTATCGCATACTGGAAACTATTTTAAATATTGCACATTCTATTGTACTGAATATTAGTTGGCAACGCTCGGCGCTTGGTTTTCTCAAGTCGTTTTTCTTGTATAAACCTTAATTTGGCATTAATTATTAAGTATTGTCAAGCTTAGAGTAGCACCGTAGGTAGCACTTAGCAATCGTAAATTGTACCTAATTATAGCAAAATCTACTTCCGATTCATACTTCAAAACAAAGTTAAGCTTAGTGCTGCTTGTTACGATCTGCAAAGTGGTTTCTAAAATTTAAACTTAAAAGCAACTGCTTTGTAGCTTATTATTCTTTCATTAAACCAATATATACGCCAAAAATTACCCACATCCGTAGTTTATTCTGTGCTATATGTTTTTCTTCGAACGGCGTCAATATTGGTCATGATTTACTGAATGCCTGGTAAATATTTTGTACCCGCTCTGTAATCTATTAGAAACAGCGATGCCGTCCAGTAATAAACAAATTTGAACGGATCGATTCAACGCCGTATTCACATGTATACAATTGCATGCGTACACACGTAATTTAAACATGTAAGGACTATTTTTAATGGAGGTATCTCAACTACTGCCTAGACATACTTTATTTAAATGCAGGAAGCCGCTTATCAGTGCGCCTCCATTAAAACAATGTGTGTTCAATCGCTTAAAACTTCCCAAGTTTATTTTATCAGCAAACGCTTCTTAATAGCTGTCGGTAGTAAGTGAGAAAAAATTTGGTTGTGATGCTTCGCTAATACGATAAAATATCAAATAAGAAGGTTTACATTTGAATCTAAGATATGTATAAAGCTGCTAATTTTACAAGTTAATGCTTAATTTGTTTGTATAGATAATTTTCAAATTTAATATTTCACATCTTGTTAGTTTCAAAATCAGATAATCCGTTGCAGAACTTGATGCATTCCAAACCAATAGACGTAACTAGAATTTGAAAGTTTTTTCTCGAGAATGTCGAAATTTGGGACGACAAAGGAGAAAACATTTTTGGTACAAATCGTTCTATTGTCTTTTAAAATAAGCGTTCGAACCAATTCTCGAAAAAAATTTTCCACTCAAATTGATATTGAAAACTTCAACAGCTTCTTGAGGTAATAAAATCTCGCTGTTTATACATTTTTTGTTCGACGTTCTAGAAGGAAAAGAAGTTGTTAGGCGACAAATCAGGTGATACGAAGAATAAGACATTAATTAGATGTTTTTTTCTGATAAATAAATTGTTGTATAACATTAACTATTAACTGTTCTTCAATCCTCCAAAGCAATGCTTGCAACATGTCCAGTACAACGAAAGAAACAAGCAATCATTTTCTTAGAAATATTTCATGAACGGACAACTTTTGTTGGATTCGGTTCCTCTGAGAGCACCTAAACCATTGAACGTTCCTTGGTTTTCGTCTCGTACGAATATACCCCAATTTCATCACCGGTTACCAAGTTGAAGTTGCTCTGTCTAATTTGTTGAGCATTTTGTTACATCAGTTGATACGAACCTTTTTTTGTGCTTGGATGAAATCGTGCAGGTTTCATCAGGAGCAGATATCTATCTCACGGCAAGTCACATGGCCATCCTCTTCAATCATACTGCACACAGCATGAATGTCTCTTGGGACAACAACCGATTTTGGTCAATCTTCACCAAATTCATCACTGACAGAAACACAACAAAGAAATTTTGCAAACCTGTTGTAAACAGTCTTTTCTGATGGTCCTTAGCATTCATTACCAGAAATTGAACGAAGCGATTTCGAGGTATTATTATTACGTTAGACCATTTTTGAAATCGTGCTTTCTTAAATGATCACTTGAACAAACTACCCGGTAGATTTCTGTGCTGTCACTGTTACGACAATGTCAAATATCAACGATGTCAACTCTTAATAGCGCCATCTAGTGGTCGTTTGTACAAACTAAAGGCGCTACCCTCGTATGATCATTGGCACGAGTATCGTTCCATTTAATGTTTGTGTGTTAGTTGAGGGACTTGTCAAGGGTTAGTTTCACTAAAGCAGTTAAAAGTAACGGAAATCAAAAGACATATCGTCAAGAAGTAACACTTGCTTTGGTTACATTAAATTGCTGTGCATTTTTCCAGGAGGACCAAATCTAAAATTGTCCAATATGTGACTTTTTGTTTTCCAGGAATTTAAAAAATTACAAAGTTCAGATGCTGTTAGGTCCAAAATGGTTAAAGATATACAAAAAGGTCCAAATAAAACATGTCTAAATCTACCTGGTAGGATAGCGGAAAGTTCCAAAGTTTTCATTAAATTGGATTTACTGGTGTCAATAAGTTATTATTAACGTTTCGGATGTTTCCTTATCATTTTTAATTATGAGTCCCCCCGGTCCCCGGGTACTTCAATATTTGTTTTGTTTAAAAATTATTTGCATAATTCCTTGACACTGACACATTCCAATTATGTTAAAAAACAATTGTATCTGCTCCAGTTTCTGAGATATTTACAAAAATTTGAAAATCTCGCAAATTCTTGAATTTTTGGTTGTACCCCAAAATCGGGCGATTCAGCCACCCTTTCAGTCCCTAGAATTCCATCGAAATCTGAATCTTCAGGCTCTTGTCGGTAAGAAAACAATTTGTTAGCCAACCAAATCAATCTGATTAATTTGCGATGTCTGCTGCAGCAAACCTATATGTTTTTGCTTGATTTTTTTAAATTAAGTACTTGGTTATCTACTTGTTAGAGGCCAGACATCAAAAATTTCTTTCAGGGGCCATTTGGCTGTGTTTATTCGGTTACACTCTAAGGAAATTTGCGATGCCATCCAATCTTTCATTGCTCGCAGTTGCACTCTCTGGAAGTCATCATTTATCATTTTCCTTAGAAAGCAGTAGGATGTATCGCATAAACTATACAAAATATGCTAAATATATTTAGCAGACGTCATAATAATTACACGAAGGAAAATTATTGTTCCGCTAGTACTTAGCGGTACTACGAAAAATTAAATTACAAGACATATTCACGATTAAAAGTTATTTCAATCCTTCGATTCGATTTACATCCGTTCGACGGAAATGCAACCCTCCACTTTCGGTATTTTTACGATCGTATATACGTACACGTTTCGAACGTAAGATTGCCTATGACGCACGTCGTTTCATGATCAATCTGGCCGTGTACCCGGCCGTTGTCCTGGAAACTAACAGGGTGAGAGAATATCTGTAAGGTCTCTTTGTCTCTCCGCGAATTACGTCGTACGAATGTGTTGATATTTCCGAAAATGCATCTATCCGACTAATTGCTTTGTGGCACAATTTGTAACCCCCCCCGTCGCGCTTTGATTCTTGCCGATGAATGAAGGGCTTATCGTGCGAGGTGATTGATGATTTCGATGCAGTCCCAGGAAGTTCCATAAATTGCACAGGAAGCTTTAATATTCATCCGAGATTAGCCTTACATGTAGAGAAACTAATTACGGAATCAATGAACTGCATACATTTAAAAGTGATTAATTGATTTTACTTAATACAAAACGTTAATGACCTCTATGGCCTTTTCTAGCTATCTAGCTAAGTACTAAAACACTCTAACTTGAAATACCTTTGCTAGACGTAACATACTTAAATATGTTATTAGGATTGCTGTAGGGGCGTTGGCACCGATGCTTCTAGCGACGAAATCCAGACTGCTGCGTGTTAAACTAATTGTGTTTTTCTTTTATTTTTGACCTCGTTAGCCACGTAATGGGAATTAATGTACTTTATTATATGCTTATTACATTCATGAAACAGTAACAGCAACTCCGATCATTGGTATAATAATATTTTTTAGGCTTTCTGGGTGGAAATATGCATCTAAGAGCTTTTCGAGCTTTTAGCCAATTCGATTAAGAATCATTAAGTCTACACACAGGCGAAGAGGAAACTAGTGTGGGACTGGATGAAAGCGCTCAATAGGCTGGAGAGTAAGGTGGCTCTGGTCTGGGTACCAAGATATGACTGTTATCAAGTGAATGTAAAGACAGACGAATTAGCTCGAGCGGGCTCATCAACTGCTGAAAATTGCTCAAGCCACTCTGTGGGAATGGCAATATATATACAATAGTTAAAGCCACCACTAAACAATAGAAAGACGAGAAATCTCAAAACTGGTGGAAGAGTATTCCAGGTCAGAGACAGGCCAAGCATTTTCTGATTGGATACAGATCTACATTTAAAGCGAAGCTACTAAGCAGAATCAGGAAGTCTGTTAGAACAATAGTGGGGCTGCTAATAGGACCTGTATGCTCAAGAAGCACATGTAGATTCTGCCAGGCGGAAGAAGAGACTGCCGTCCATGTGCGACTGCACAGCACTGCTACGCCTCTCAGAAATCGGCTGGGGGAGGGATCACTCACAAGAAAGCAAAGCTAACGTGATTAATTTAATGAGAGAGGAATCACAATAGATCTGAAAAGATCGCAGTGAGGTAGGTCAAGAACCATCCCGGATAATAATCTAATCTAATGTAATCTGGGTCTTCTCCGTCGAAATACGTACCTAACGGCTTTTCGACTAAAAACTAATGACGTCATAGTTAGTAAGTAATCAATATTCGTCCAATGGACATCCATCAATCGACGTCTACTGGATGTCCTGGTCACACACTTTTAAACATCTGCTGAATATCTATCTTGGACGTTCGATACTTATTACATTGAACGTTTGTATTTGCCAAGAATCTTGTTTAAATGATTCTGCAAACATTAAATTTTATGTCGGTTACAGCGGTTGAATCGCTATTTTATGTTAGTTATAAAGGGAAGCAAATTCTTCGCACTTATAGCCGCCAGCTTGTCTGTATTCTGCCAGATTTTTACCAAACACTACTTAGGAAAAGAATTTAGTTTGCCTTGCATTTGGTCTGAAACATGCAAACCAGAGAAATAGAGGCAAGGAGAACGCGCTACGAGGAGCGGGCTTCTAATTTTGAAAGTTGAAATTATCAAAACTAACACCGAAAGCCAGCAACGGACTCGTTCATCTTGAACGATGAAATGATCGTCAGTTGCTCTAGGCCCAGGGCTTTCATCTCGAAAATTTGAATATGAGAAATTTTGAGGTAGCACTTAACCGTATGGTTCAAACTTGGTATCATGTCAAGCTTTGCCTACTGGTTAAATGGATCGGCTAGCTCGGCAATTAAAAAAAAAAAATTTGCGGCGAATTTAACCGAGAGATAAATGGACCGAGTTTTCACCAAAATGGTCTTTACACCATTTTAGTTGGTAATATAAGCCGACTCGCGGTGTTGGTGTTGGAAAGCCAGCAACCGTTTGGAATTACTGATTTCACCAAAGCTGATATTTTGTTATATGTTTCATTTAGTGCCACAAGTAAGCAAAAGTACCTTCAGCTGGCGCATTAGCGGTGGGTGTAGTCCCATCAGCCCCCAAAAAATTAAAATACCTGAACAAAACCGAAGTAACCAAAGCTCAAATGTTGGTGATATGTTTATATTATTACACACTAACAAAGAAACGTAATTATGGCTTTATTGCGGGAGTTTTTGCCTCAAATGACAATTTTAAAATTTAATCAATATACATGTCATAAACCTTCATTTAATGTTAATGTGATCGACCTTCAAACAAATCTATAATTTTTTTAATTAAGTTATAAGAAACGCGAATTAAAAAAAAAACAACAGTGAAAAAGCTCGTTTCATAAGGTATTTCTTGAAAGAGAGGTAGGCAACTTCTTTTACAGTTCACGTTGAGGTTGTAAATGAACCTTTTCATTTCATGAAATTAAAGAGGGTTGTTCAAATCAATATTTGGATATATTTTCATTTTCGTGGGAATATCAAATGAATTATCATGCGCCACCCACCCTCCAAACCTCCGTAATAATTTCACTTTCGTTTCTCTCCTAAATGTCATCTCTATTGGCACATCCTACAGCATGGAAAAGCAGACTGATAATGTCCCGCCAAACGCTGGTGGAACTTTTCTCTTAAAATAGGGAAATTTGTACGAGCATTTCCCAAAAATCTTGATTCCCAAGTAACAAATACAACGTACTTATGAGTAATACTTATATTGATAATTAAATTTGTAACAATGAACAATCGGGTTTTTAGATATACTGCCATGAATTCAACTTTTAAATAAAACATGAAAATTTAACGAAAATATAACATTTTCTAAATTATCAAAAGAAATAAGCCTTAGATTCTTAAAATTAATTGTACATACAAAGCAAGCGTAAGAATTATTAAAAAAAAAAAGAAGTTCTAATCTAAGTTCGTCGTTTTTTTGTAAACAAAATTTCTTCCATTTTTCTGGCCGAATGCTAAATGAAATTGAGGCGCATTTGTTCGGATATAATCAAGTTCAATCTCGTTCAGATCATCCGGTAAATGATACAGCGTATTCTCAGTATCTGCAATTAATTCAGAAAAATATTCCTTCAAAGTTTCTTTAAAATCTTCTGTAACACTCCCTGGACTATCTTTTGGATCTCTCTTATGCGAATCAACGTTTTTGAAGATTGCCCTAGCTAGTTTTTCTTCCCTTTGACGGTTCTCCTTAATTAATTGTTCCAATTTTAAGAATTCTACACCAATTTGTTCATTATTAGGGTATTTCCTCTTCGCAGCTTGCAATTTCACCTTAGCACTGTCATAATCACCTAACATCATCAAAGCTCGAGCATTGTGAAATAATACTTTAACAGGAACTTGCAAAGATGTGCCTTTAACCATATGATAAACTTGATTTGCTATAATGCATGCTCTTCGAGGGACTTGAATTTTAGTATATCCATTTATCAAGTTCGTATATAATTTCAATAGAAGCTGCTGCTGAATTTCCTGGTCTTCATAATCACCAAGGGTGCAATTTTCTAATTTCGTGGCTGCTGTATTGTACTCCTTTATAGCTTGTTTTATAAGATTCCGTTTAAAGAACGCATTTCCTTTCTGATGCAATGCTTCAGCGTATTCTCGAACGTTTTTAAATTCTTGTTGTTCACTCTTTGGCAAATTTTGAAACGATTGAATTGGACCTGTATTCAAACAATTCTTTATTTCAATTTCAAATAAAGTTTGAGTATCTGGTGGCACTCGGCTTAGACATCCCAGTTTTCCATACGCTAAGTCGGGATGAATCAAAAATTGGGATTTTTCACTTACTTTCATTGATTTTATTGCAATTTCTAATCCAGGAAAAGTTTGGCCTTCATCTAGACGTAATTTAAAAGGCCTATTCCGAGAATACGTTGAATCGAAAGGTGTCGGACTGTATTCAATATAAGCATTATAGTCGCAAGTTACCAATCCTCTTTCTGGTAAACTGCCTCCAACACCTTCTCGCAAGATTCTCTTTTTAACTTTACCATCCGGCAAGAGATTTGTCATTTTTATAGCGATACGATCAAATGGTTCAGTATCATTGTACGTATCTTCGTCATCTACAGCGAGACACTCGAAATTGTTGTATAGATCTTCATTCTGCAAAACATTGCTATCATTATCTGCGGATATAAAGTCATCGTCATATTTAATTTCGAAGACAGCCCCATCATTTGAAAGGAGTTCTCTGAAATAAAAGTAAAGGCTATCAAAACACAACTGCTAAAAATAGCGACGTGGAAGTAAATAAAAATACAGAAACGAAATCGGTACTTACTTCAATGAAACGCCGCTAGTGAATCGCACAGTTGGTTGAGATTCCGTTGAATCTGTGGCACATTTTTCTAAGGATTCCATGTACTTGCACTATTTAATGTGTAAAATGATAACTTTTAAATTCCGTACAGCGCATTAATTTTCTTATCAATTTGACCAGAAATCACATAACCTAACACAAATATTGATCATAACCACACAAAGTTTTGATTGCACGTTGTGCTGCCATCTGCCGTCAAACTCTCTAAATCTTACCGACATGAAATTAGATAAGGTTCGATAATTTTAAGCATGCGACAACGGTTTGCCGCCAAATTCAAATAATTGTAGGCAGTGCTTGTGAAAATGTATTTTAAGTGTGTATTCTTCACTAATATTTAATTGCTTTTACTACTGATATGTCCTCGTAATAGATTATATTAATTTATTACTTTACAGTAACATGAGTATATTTACATGATTACAAAATTACTAAGTAAATATTTGAACGGTGTTTTTATCTTGTGTTGTCTTTTTTTATAAAATATTTGTGCAAGTTTCTTTAGTTAAAGTTAACAAATATGAAAATATAAACCTTTCTGGTTCTGCACAACCATCTTAATATTCAGAATAGAAATAAAAAAGCTCTATGAAAACTAAAGTATAAACAGAAACCAAAAAAAATAACACGAGGAGAACCCCAACAATTTCCGGAAAAAGAAGAAAACAGATATTTTATCGAAGGAAAACACTATTGTTTCTGAAAATATTTACCTTTAAATTTTAAGAACTTTTGTAGTCGAAGAAACCAGTTGTCGAAACATTTATTCCAATCTAAAGTGGGTATATCAGAAACATGTCTTTTAAATGCTTCAACGGCCTCTTCCGGCGTGGAAAACCGCTCACCACCAATTTCTTTTGAGAAAAGGGAACAGAAAGAATTATTAATATTTCAAAGAGAATAATGTTGATTCAATGTTATTCTCTTTTAAATAATCGAATGTTCGATGTGCTGTGAGAGCTGGCGTTGTCGTGGTGAAGGATAACGCGCCGATGTCTGCTATTCTTTCTGATTTCGTCGAAGATTTGAGGCAAATAAATTGCTGTATACCAATTAATGTTTTCGATCCTCAAGATCAACGGTAGCAACAAGCCCAATTTTACGGAAGAAAAAAGCAATCATTTTTCTTTCAAGTGCTTCGTGAACGAACAACTCTGTTGGTTTTGGTTCACTTTGAACTTCCAAACAGTGGATTGTTGTTTCGTTTCTGGTTCGTATGAATACATCAAAGTTTCGCCGCCTGTTACGATATTGTATACGTTGGCAGAAGCACCGCGATTGAATTTTTTTTTTTGAATTCGCATTTTTTTGCACCAACTCGCACGAGTCATATTTTGAGCTTCGGTTGGATTGTCTGGAATCCGACGACTGCAAAGTTTCTTCGCTACTAAATGCTCATGTAAAATTGTTTGCATTTAACTTTTACCAATGCCCAAGAATGCCTCTGACTCTGCATATATCTCCTGTGGATGCCCTTCAATCATTTCTCGTACAGCATTGATGTTTGCCGGAACAATACCTTCACGTCTCTGACACTAGTACGTCTACGCTTAAATTCTGCAAACCAGTCACAAACTGTAATTTTGGATGGTGCTTTATCACCAAAGGCAGAATGAAGTCGATCGATGCTTTGTTGTTGAGTTAAGCCACTTTTAAATTCCCAAAAAAATCTTGCACGAGAAATATCCAACAAATTCCGTAGGATGGTATTCTGTTACACGCGCTCGTTTTTCAAACATTCAAATATTGTTTTCCTTTAATGCAACCTTTGAGAAATTAAAATTAATTTATAAAAAATAATTTCAAGTGACACTGCTTTTACTAAGAAACCATTACCTGTCCTTTACCACAAATAAATTTACGTAAAAATTATCAATTTTTATTTGGCTATAATCCATAAAACTGTTCGCAACACAACAATATCGTAATCCAAAAATGAGCATTATTGTTGGCCGACCCTTTCTAATCAATAAAGTTGTGGTTCCTGACATAAAATTCAAATCACATCTTACATCGATATTTAATATTTGGCCATGTTCAAAATCAGTTGAATCGTGTTCGTTGAGCAGCAAAGAAATGATCATATCCGCTAATAAATTTATTACAACAATGAACTACGTTCATTGATACCTATTTATCAATATAATAAATATTCATTTATTAACTTACTCTATGGGGAGCGAAACATACATTAGAGACTTTTCATTAATAAATGCATCCTGTATATCAATTAATCAGTTTATTAGTATAAATACGAATACATTTGTTAATTGTTTAACAAAGAACTATTTGTTAAAAAGATAAACTTGTTCAGTGAACCAATTTTGATAAAATTTTATATTAACCTACTTTTTTACTGTGTTTACGATTTTTTTCGGTTTAGGCAAAATGTGTCTAAAATAACATGTCCAAAGGGGTAACAATAATTTCGGTTAATTATCGCCGTTTATTTCTCTTTTTACATCAGGTCATTACCTTTTACTACGCTTATCTCCGGGCATGTCGGAACTTCATGTTACAAGCCCTATGTTCGATCCAAGCGAAGACGGCTGCAGGGTCCAACTGTGGATCTATCAAGAAGCCATGCAGTACGGCGTTATAAGAATTGTCCTCCATAACATTAACAGAACGCAGGTAGTGGTGGATCAGATTCCTGGAGATGATTCCAGGAGGTAAGTGTTTTTAATTATTTTGTACCACCGGAAATTTTCCTTTCATTCGTAAAATAAAGTTTTCGAAGTTCAAATCGTTGAATTATTTCTGACACCAACTAAAATTCAAAATAGATTTTCAAATTTTACATTGATCTTATATTTTAACTATTGGTCAAATTTATCTATAAATGATTGCAATTGAAAAGCCAGGAAGTGGTTCTTGGAATTACGTCAGTATCCATAAAGATATCTTCTGGTCACATTTTTATTTAATGTACTTTTATAAATCTAAAATTTACCCTTTTTTTATAGATGGGTGATATACGAAAAGACTATCGGCAAGATATCCCAAAAGTTTAACATTATTTTGGAAGTTGTGGCAGGAAAATCGTTGACGAGAGGAGCGTTGGTGGCTTTTGACAATATTAAATTGTTAAAATGTTTTCCCGAAGGCGATAGGGTCGACCTGTGTATGACGGATGAATATCGGTGTGGTACGACAAATGTTTGCATTAATAACAGTAAAGTGTGCGATATAACAGTGGACTGCGCAAATGGCGACGATGAAACGCAAAATTGCGGTAAGTTTCACCGCGACAAGGTTTATTTTTAAATTTGTTTTTGAGAAGTATGAATTGTCGTTAAATTTTGAATATCAAATAGTACATTCTGAATTTATTTAAATAAAAAGGAATAACAATTGGTTGTAATCTCAGAAACTCGCTACCGATTTCGAGCAAAAACTTATCCTCAGGCTAGAGTTGTTGTAAAACTCGGGCAACTTTTATCTATTATAACAAAATAGCAATATGGGATCCTTTGATTTATGCTTGTGGAGAATTTATCATTTCAAACATATTAAATATCGTCACACTTAACAGAAAAAGAATAAATAAATTTGATAATAGGTGGTATTGGTGATTGTAACAAAGTACCCACATAAAAATTATCTAATATTATTGGTTCATATGGCATTAATAGTACAAGTTGCTTCTATAACGGAAAAAATTGTAAATGTTTAGTCGCGGCAAGAAGGAGCTCTTCTTCAGTGTGCTTAACAAGAACTATTAATTAATTAATTAATAAGAATTATTATGAACTGCAGAGTCTTTAGACCTAGATCCATGAACATTGTTTCCTTTGGAAGACGCTTGAAATCTGCGTTTTATGCTATGTATTTTGAGAAAATGAATAATATATTATTTGTGAAGAGGCCAAACGTTATTATGATTGTTGTAGACGGGCCGTGGGAGTCACTGCGACCTTAAGAGATCTACTGTAACAA
Organism: Oryctes borbonicus; assembly: GCA_902654985.2. NCBI lineage: Eukaryota > Metazoa > Arthropoda > Insecta > Coleoptera > Scarabaeidae > Oryctes > Oryctes borbonicus. The sequence continues at coordinate 157,241 of LR736857.1, read as the reverse complement.
AATGCCATTGCGTGTTTACTAATTCAATAAATCATCTTTTTATTGAGCAAAACGCTACTCCATTTTATAAGGGATGAAACCAATAGCACGCTGCATCAAAGTTTTCCTCATTTAGAAAACTCCATATACATATATCTTTTTCAGATAAAATACCGTATGGTGCTAGATGTACATTTGAACACGATTGGTGCGGATGGCAAAATGAGCCAGGGAAAGCTATGCAATGGACTATCCAACACGGGTCGCCAGGAAACAATTCCACAGGGCCTAATGAAGATCACACTTACGGGAACAATACAGGTAGATGGAGAATGTTATCTAAGCACCAATGGATTAATTCTGTCTCTCGTTTTTTTTTCCAGGGAAGTATTTACATGTTCTGGCGACGAAAGAGCATGTGTATGCATTTGCCAGTATTGCAACGTTAAGGAGCGTAACATTTAACCCTCCACCAAGGGTACATGGTAATAGTTCGTCCAAATATTATAATTCTTGTACAGTAAGTTCAACGACTCCGATTATTTTATTATGAAAATTTAACTACAAATAAATGTGCCATTACAGATAAGGTTCTACTTGCATCAATCCGACCACCACAAAAGTGGTTTCATGCTTCAAGTAACTGAACTGAGACCAAAAGAAAATGTCTCGACCGAATTACTTTGGAGCTACAATAATTACAAGGAGACTTGGGTACAACAAGTTGTAATTTTACCCAACATAACATATAAGTGAGAAGATTCCAAAGATTTCTGATAACTTGAACAACTCGTTCTTATCTTTTGATAGGTATTACCTACATTTTGACCTAAGAATCGGTATCCGATATGTGCGGGATATCGCTATCGACGACCTATCGTTAAGTCCAGAGTGTTTCGGGTTGAATATTCCAGCGGAAGACCTCAACAACTACAGTTATTACAATCCGTATATTGATTATCCGTGGGCAAAGAAGCCTCATAAAGATTTTGCAAACCGAACTTGTAGGTTTTTCGGATTTTTCAATTTGGACAAACTCTATCGGTTCTTTTTCCCAGATTACGAGCTTACAACCTGTGCTCAAACTGGAAGGTATGGCCCAAATAGAGAACAATGCAAAGCGGCCTATAACGGTACGAAGACTAGAGTTAGAGTTATAGAAGATCTTGGTATGTCTGGGATACAGAAATGGACTGCACCTAACGAAGGATATTACACGTAAGTAATATATTAGATGCGAAGTGAGAAGGCACATACGTAGAGCTTTTAACCTAAAAATACATAGAATAAATAGTTACTTTTACTCTTACAATTGATAAAATGTTTATCTTTTAGGCGATATTTCTTACAGACAATGTTCTAATTTAACGAACTTTTGATATTTACAGGTTTATATTGTTCGGTGCAAGCGGTGGCAAAGGAAGTGGCGGTATGGGTTCCTCGAGAGGAGCCATGGTGAGGATAATTTTAGATTTGAAGAAAGGTCAAGATCTATACATAGCGGTTGGTCAAGAAGGTGCTAATGCTTGCATTAAGGTAATTATAAAAGACAATATAAAGCATACCATAGAAAAATACTTTTAAAAATGCTATTTTCAACATAAACATTATTCATGTGGACAAGCTGCTTCGATAATTTTGGCAATGAAAAGCAATACAAGCACTGTCTAAATAATTTGTTTTCGAACATCTTATTAATTATTTACAGAGTTTGGGTCACCATACAAACTCATCCTGCGAATCTGTCAGCTCAAGTAGGGGGCAAAATATGACTGGCATTAAGGGAGTACTTTACACAGAGGTAAATGATGGAGGGGGCGGAGGAGGTGGCGCCACTTACATGTTCACGGTAAGCATATCGTTGAAGTGCATTTTAGCTATCGCTCAGGTTTTAATTTTACTTTTTCTTCAAGCAAAAACAAAACAAGCACATACCTATAGCAGTAGCATCTGGCGGTGGTGGTCTTGGTTTGGGTCGTTTTATAGACTTCGGTCAGCAACACGGTCAAGCCGTCAACAATAAAAGAAGACCTGTTACAGGCGAAATGTATGGACCAAAGTAAGTCTTATAGCATACACTATGAAGGCAAATGAGTTCGTGATTTTCGGACGAACAAGCAGTTTGAGTTTCTTCTTTACGTTCGAGTAATTTGTGCTTATTCTTAGATCTGCTGGAGCTGGTGGCGGATGGTATATGTTCCAAGGTCAAGTTGCTATCGACCATGAGCCAGTAATGGGACAAGCTTTGACAAAAGGTGGCGCTGGTGGTAAAGCATGTTACAATTCAACAGACGGAAAAGGGGATGGTGGATTTGGTGGAGGTGGCGGTGGTTGCAGAGCTGGTGGCGGAGGCGGTGGATATTCAGGTTCTCCATTTCCCCAATTATTAATTACGAGGGTACTTATTTAATTCATTTTTTTAGGCGGCAATGCTTGGGCTACGAACACCATGTCACTGTTCTCTGCAAATACAACTAATGGAGAAGGAGGTTACTCCTATTTCGATCCTAAGTTAGGTGTTGGTAACTTTTCGGAGGCAGTGGACGGTTACCATGTCGGACAAGGTGGTGTCCTCATCATACCAGCAATTCCTGGTTGTGGGTGTAACTATCGCTGCTTGGCATTGGATCCAAGGCGATCTAAAGTTGTCTGCATTTGCCCCAGTAACTGGAGACTAGGCCCGGATGGAAAAGAATGCATAAGTATGTCGAAATTCTCTTTAGATCGTCGTGAAATTTTCACATATATCGTTTCAGTAACCAACCCTCCAGAACCATATCCTACATGGTTCGTCTTTGCTTTAATCGGAAGCGTTCTATGCCTGACAATAGCCATTGGCGTCGTCTGTTTCCTTCTCTGTACGTTTACTTTGTGTTCTACGAGGCAATCCTTTATTAACGTTAATGTTTTAGATAATCGTTACCAACAAAGAGCTGCTGGAATACTCAGGAGGAAGATGCTCACTGGTCCCGATCTACAATTAAATAGACTGCGGGTGGCCTCTGATAGTATGATGACGGAATATAATCCGAATTATGAATTTGGCGGTGTTGTCTATACGCTTAAGGATCTCAAAGATATACCGAGAGATCAACTACGCCTTGTCAAGTAAGTTGTATTACATTCCAGCTGGTTTAGTACAAATTATTCAGTTATATAGGTTAGGACTATGTTCCGCTGTTCATAAATTTTCTAAATATATAGGCGGCAGAGTTTATTTTGAACTCCTCTTAATGATTTTCTAACGATCTTCTAGAACTGCATGTCAGAGACTGTGTTCAGAGACTCGCTTTGCTCAGACTTGGCACGATAGGACTCTCTTTGGTGAATACAATTTTCGAACTTTGTTTTCTTTGGCACTCTTTCTATCTTTAGGGTCCTTCTATAAGCCACTTCTTTGTGATAAAATGAATTAATACTTTGAATTCTGCCACCAGATTATACTGAGCATGAAAGAATGACAGTATACAGAATAGGATGTCGTCGTGCTAACAAGTGTTTGCTGGACAAGAAAAATTCCAGTCGTTGATAACTTTTTCGACTTGGTGAGCTTTATGGACTCTAGCATAATCACCAGAAGAACCATAATCTTACGTTGGCAATTTTCAGGTCTTTTTTGTTGAATAACACTTTTCAATTCTTTAATTGTTTCCTTATATACTCTCCCCTACACTTGTACTGCCTTTCTTCGTATATTCCATTAACAATAGGCCTTCTGCAGCCTAAAACACTGCAGCCATCAGTTTTCCCGATGAAGACTGCGCCTGCTTTTTTTGTGACGGACATCCTTCTATGAATCCATTATTCTTGTTTTGTCAGTGTTATAACTTTTGAAAAAAGATCTCTATCGTCAACTAATGGCATTAAGTTCTCGTCACAAATTTGTTCCCGAAACAATTTTTGAATCTGATGTCCTGACACATTACTCATCCCCAAATTTTCAAGGAAGATTCCTAAAACTGTAGCTGTCTCTACTTCAGCAAGAATGAAACCCTTATTCTTCGATTCGCTAAGACCGGTTCTTCAACTTTCTAGATGTTCTCGCTGGTTTTTACTTCAACAGACCTTCCGCAACTTGGGTCATTTTGACCTGACTCTTCGAAATTGTTTACACTAAACCATAGACATTATTATCCTGTCGTAAATACTTTTCACTTATTTTTTGTTGAATAAACCTTTTTAAAAACAATACCACCTTTTGAATATGAATAAAACTTGGACAGTTTGTATGAAAATGTCATGGCTATTGTTGCCAACGTCACTTATTTTCTCATGGCTAGGTAAATAATATAAAAGTCTCTCCTGAAATGCATTTTTAAAAATAGTTCTCTTACAAATTATTTGATACGTTTACAAAATTTCCTCGTGTAATAAGTGCATCTAAATACGTTTTTAATTAATTTTAGGGCATTGGGACAAGGAGCTTTTGGAGAGGTCTATCAAGGTTTCTACCGTCAACGGTCCCAGGATACAGTGGAAATGCCAGTAGCTGTCAAGACCCTACCAGAAATGTCCACGAATCAAGCTGAGATGGATTTCCTTATGGAAGCTTTAATTATGTCAAAATTCAATCACCCGAATATCGTCCACTTCATCGGAGTTTGTTTCGATAAGCACCCTAGATTCATAGTCTTGGAATTGTTAGCAGGGGGTGATTTGAAGAATTTCCTGCGGGAATCAAGGCCTAAACCAGTACGTCGATACTCTTCCCAAGCTACACATGCAATTCATTTTTCAAATTATAATTATTCTCTTAGGAACGCAGCAGTGCGTTAACTATGAAAGATTTGGTGCTAATAGCTATAGATGTAGGAAAGGGCTGTAAGTATCTAGAAGAAAATAGATTCATACACAGGGATATCGCTGCAAGGAATTGCCTGTTGACGACAAAAGGACCAGGACGTGTTGTGAAGATAGCAGACTTCGGAATGTCGCGGGATATTTATAGGTCGGATTACTATCGTAAGGGCGGAAAAGCTATGCTACCGATAAAATGGATGCCGCCGGAAGCGTTCTTGGATGGTATATTTACGAGTAAGACGGATGTATGGTCATTTGGTGTGTTGTTGTGGGAAATTATGTCCATGGGCTACATGCCCTACACAGGCTGTGCAAATAGGGAAGTAATGCAACTAGTTACTAGTGGAGGAAGATTGGAACCGCCTGCTAACTGTCCAGGTAAATATTCTTATGATGTCGTAGTTTAATAAGTAGCATCTAAGGTTTAGTGAATGTAAATTCACGAATAGAAAAGTGGTAATTTTAAATTTTATTAAGGTACACCGTGTTCATAGATATCTGCCCACTACTTTTAGAGTTATACAAAAATTAAAGAATTTAAAAATCTGTAGAAAAAAAAATTCTTATCGTTAATTAGTAGATACCAAAAATATTAATTCAACGTCAAAAAAAGGACAAAATTTTATTCCAAACCGTCATCTGTTTTTCTATTGCATCTTCATAGCTCCAATATTAATGAAGAAATAGTGGCCACCTTGGACACGATGTCTATGGGGTGTCTGTAAGTCTTGAGGAGATAATACTTCACTGTAGATTTTGCAGAAGCGGCTATTATGCAACAGTTGCTTCTAAAAGTAACCAATAAAAATACATTTAACATCACATCCAGCATCACTTTAAATACTATTGTTTTATTGTGATCACTTTAGTTCCTGAAGGAGGTTGGAACAAACTGTAAAACATATAAAAGTGATTCGAATGGGTGTAAACACGAGGTAAATTGAATGGAAATAAATAACGTGACGTTATGTTAGCAATCCTGTCCTGGTCGTGCTAAGTTAATTGATAAATTTTTAATCTTGAGGATAACCATGCTATATAGATATATATAGATAAGTAGTAGATAATTTTTGACGAAACATGGATTCCTCGCAGCGCACCAGAGACCCTTTGATCGAAACAATCGGTTTTTCGCGGTCAATCGGCATTAAAGAAGGCTAAAGCCGTTTCATCGGCCAACAAGATCATGGCCACTGCATTTTGGGATGTACGCGCCATAATCCACGTTGATTATCTTGAAAAGGGCAAAACGAATAATTTGCCATTAATTGTATTATGTCAACTTATTAGATTCTTTCAACAATGCTGTAAAGAAAAAAAATGAAGAAAAGAATTCTGTTTTATTAAGACAGTGCACACTTGTATCGTCGCCATGACAAAATTCCACGAGTTAGAATACGAATTGCTGCCGCACCCAGCATATTCGCACAGTCAGTCCTCAGCGATTGTTTCCTACTTCCAGACATGCAAAAATGGCTGGGCCGGAAGAAATTTGATTCAAACAATGAAGTTCTAGAAAAAATACAAAAGAAAAACGTGTATCGACCTCAAAGAAGACTATGTTAAAAAATAAAATTAATTTTACACATAAAAATGTATTTTTCTAGGCAAGACCAGGTATTTATCGAACCCACTTCATACCAATTTGAGTAATTTTATCAATTTTCCGAATTGATTCGACCAAAGCGGAAACTTATATATATATATATATATATATATATATATATATATATAAATAACCGAAATAATAACCGAATAATAAACGAAAATATTTACATAATTGCAACGATAACAGTAACGGTTGATAATAATACCCCAACCAAATTAAGTTGGGCCCACTGTATTTAGTATATATAACAAAGCACAACTGCTTAAAATATATTTTACCAAAATATTTTATACAACAATATGTTCAAACAACACAGAGGTGTCGGCACACTCTGCACCATACAAATTTAATTGATTAATTCCTGCGGATTAATCCTTTTCATACTTCTATGTTGTTTGCCATGCTACACCACAGTCTTTATCATTATTGAACAGTATGTTCATGTATCGTATTTGTAATATATGCCCATGTTCATATGCAGGTCCTATGTATGGTATTATGACTCATTGTTGGCATCCAACGCCCGACCAAAGACCAAACTTCCAGACGATTCTCGAACGCTTAGGCTATTGCGCTCAGGATCCGCAAGTGATGAATGCTCCGTTGCCAATTTTCAATCGTCCACCGTCTCACGAACGAGACGCTACTGTCATGCGACCGAACAATACAGATGAAGCTTGCTTGCAGGTATTTCATACGCAGACGAGAATCGTCTAGACTTTCCGCTAATTCGATGTGACGATAACGAATTGTTTCAGTTTTCGACGTGCACATAACTTTTACATCTTTGCATCGTTTTTAGGTACCGCAAGCGACCGACTATTTAGTACCAAATCACAAGACCTCTATATCAGGTAATGATGTAGGATCAGCGACGTCAGTAGATAAATTATTGCCAGACAAATCAGATAATTGGGAAACGTCGCTTGTTATGCCCCATTCTAGATCCACACAACCCCTTCTACCCGAAACAGAACAGAATACACAAGATCAAGCCGCAGCAACGGTAAGGTTTTCCGAATGAGCTGTTTTGAAAAATCGTGCAGAGAAACATCAACTATTATTACTATTATTTATTGTACATCCGCACCCCACTTTGCGTCATACGTATAGATTAAAGAAGAATGTAAAGACTCATTTCATACTAGGAAAGAGCTCGCTACCATAAATCAACATACTTATCATGCATAAAAATGGAGAAGTATGTGGTTACCTCAAAACTATTGTCTTCCTTTACATATTTCGGATAACATTTCGATATTCTTCACTTATGAATCATAAGTTACGAAATATTTAATAAACTTTAACTACTTTTTGTTATTAAATAATTTAAATAACTACCTATCACAAAACTTATTCCTCTTTCTCTAAATTGCTTAACACCAGTTGCTAGCTTAATAATAAAATGGATGGAAGAATTGATCTGTTGTTTTCAGTACGTTAGTTGCAAAATAAAGGTCTCTGTAACAATAGATTCTTTTGGTATGCAGATATTTACAGTCATTAATGTTAAGGTGCACATTTTCTTTAGAGAAAGGCTCACAAGACTACTATCTGGTTCTGACTAAACAATATGCATCATCATATACATAATCTAGATTTACATATATACTTTGGTTAAATTTATTTAATGTCATAAAATAGCCTTTAAATATTCGCAAATAATTTGCTTGTTTCTTAGTTATTACTTAATTTAGCCTCGAGGAACACACTTCTTGGGGTAAATTGCTGCACTAATGTTTGCGCGTTAATATCTATTACTTTATCAATTTCTGAACCAATCCTTTGAATTATCTTCAGATTCAGAATTTATTTCAGATAGCTTTTTAAATCTAGTGTACACTACCGTCCATATTAGTTGCGACACACAAATAAATGTTAAAAAAAACGAGAAAATATTCAAACTCATTTTACCAAAACTTAAAATTTTTATTGCATTTTATTAATAGTGATTAAAATTACAGTATAAATGTAAAAAAAAGTAATTCTAACGAAAAATAAACAAAAACTTCTTAAACATTCCGTTCATCAAAGAAACTCCTTTTTGCGCGAAGAACAGCTTTCACAATCCGAGGCATCCGCTCCACTAGTTTTTCAAAGACTCTATTTGGCATATTAGTCCATTCCTCTTGTAAAATGTTCCACAGGTGGCGTACGGAGGTAGGGCATACTTTTCGGATCCTCCTGTCCAGTTCATCTCATAACAGCTCGATGGGGTTTAGATCGGGGCTTTGCGGCGGTCATGTCATTATTTGTAAAGTGCCATTATCTTTTTCTTCATTTAAGAAATTTTTACATATCACTGCTGAGTGTTTGGGGTCGTTGTCCTGCATGAATACAAAATTTTCGCCGATTAGACGTTGCCCCGATGGTGTATTTTCTTGCAGTATTTCTAAATAACCTTCTTTTCGCAAAATACCTTCGATTCGCTTCAAGTCTCCTGTACAGGCGTAGGAAAAACAACCCCAAACAAGTTCAGAATTTCTTCCTTGCTTGACAGTTGGCATTACACAATCCTGCAACATTCTTTCGCCTTTCGCTCTTCTTACAAAAACGCGCCTTGATTGTCCGAACACCTCAAACTTTGACTCATCAGTCCATAGCACCCTTTTCTAATCATCCACTGTCCAATTTCTGTGTGTTTCTGCCCACTGTAGCCGTTTTTGCCTGTTTCCCCGTCGAAGTAAGGTTTTTTTTTGTTGCAATGCGACCGTGAAGATTTGCAGCTTTTAATCTTCTTTTCACTGTAGTAACAGAAATTTTTCTTGCACGGTCGCTATTCATTTCGGTGGCGATTTCTGGTGCTGTCAGTCTCCTATTTCGCTTGCTCAGCAATTTTATACGTTCATCGTCGGCGTGAGTTATTCTCCTATGACCTGAACGCGCCCGATCTCTTAAACTGCCCGTGCGTTGATGTCTCCGAATGATATCACTAACAGTCAATTTATTAGCATGTATTTTTTCGGAAATTTGACGCACTGAATAACCTTCTTGATGAAAAGCAACAATTACAGAGCGCTTTTCTAAACTTGTCGGTTTTCTCCTCGGCATTTTAATAACTTTAATACGCTATTAACACTAACGCACGCACAAGCAGGTTTATTTAGAAACTAAAGCATTTATCAATACACAATAAACTTTCGGGTGGCATGCTCCCACCCCAAAGAGTATTGTAAATTTATTACCTGCAGTATTGACCCAAAAATAATCCTATTTGTGCCGATGAGGATTATTCTGAAAATTACTATATTGGGTCATAAAATATAATAGGTTTTTAGTCATTCTCTAATCGATATTCTTGGAAGTTTGCCTGTACAATTGGTTATAAACTTCATAAAGGACCTAATATAAATATGTTATTTATATATAAATGCAATTATATTATCTTTTAGTAGAGTTTACAACATTTTACTAGGTGTCCGAACTAATATGGACGGTAGTGTACATCATTAAAGCCATATTCGCGCTATACAGCAATTTATTAATAAATAACAAACAATAAATTGACTCAACAAAATAAATGCTCAATACATGTTTGAGTTTTATGGAAAATGTAGTTGTCAACATATTTACTTTGGAAAAGCAACATTTGCTGAGCATCTTCTTATTTTGAAGCAGCGAAATCACTAAATGAAGCCATTGGATCCTCTATTAACTTACTACCATTAAAAAGCAACAGATCCAAAATATTGATTACTTTCCAACCATATCCTCCTGAAAGACATTTTTATGCAAGTACTTATTTAGAGTTTGTTGCCAAACAACGATCTTCTTTGAATATCATCTATTTCCGATTACGTCCGTGGTTTAAAGCTTTACAATACCAACGTAAAGCGAAACAACGCAAAGCGAGATGTAGGTGTACTTTTTATGTTAGATTGTTCGAATTCTTGGCGAAATTGTGTAAGAACATTTTTTTTCTCGAATAGAAATATTTCTTTCTTTAATTCTGTGACCGGATCGTTTTGGATAACTATCACGTTATGGCATTCCTCTGAAATTTATGTGCAATTGCAATCGCCTTTAGCTTTAACCTATGAGCTTGCGATAATTGGCGCACCCCTACATTGCATCTGTTGCCGCGATCATACACGCTAGAGCACACTCACGGCAAATCACTGCGCATCTTGTGTTACTTTTTCAAAGAGTATAACACTCTTTCATCCTTTTCTAAAACTATTCAGCCATTCCGAAAATTTCCCATCAACCCCAGAATCTTATTCAATCTCCTATATTCTTTGGTTTAATGCATGCTTAGCAATTAATATGTATATAGCTATAGATGTTAGAAGTTGCCCAAGATAGAAATAATGTTTGTATATAGGGTGAAAGTGTTTTGATGTAAAAAGGAATTATTGCTGTAGTGTCAGATGTTTCCCTAAAAAAAATATTAGTTACTATTGATTCGCCCTGTATGCTACATTTCCGAGGCTTACTACATTATTCTATAAAGAATAATTATTGTATTTATAGATTTGACTCACAACAATTAGCAACAACAAATCATTTAATTATAGATAATCAAGAATAGTAAGCTTAATGTTTCTATATCTAGAAAATCTAATTTTTTTACATTTTGTCTTACTTAAAACGTTTTTGAAGACAAACATTTTAAAAGTTGTCCGCACTTTGTTTCGTGGTTGTGAGAATTGTTTTGAACGTACATAGGTCTATTTAATTTAAAGTGATTCTACCGCCCATAAATATTTAAATCATTGAGTTTTAGTTGCGACCATTACCGTTATAATTATAATTATAAAAATTAAAAGCGACCGCAATTATTCAATTATCAAAATAGTGCTTTGTACTTTCAAAAAATATATTATTTGCGAGCTAATTGATACGTTCTAAAAATTTCAACGGTCGGAGGTTAAAGCTGTTTACGTTTTCAATCCAATAGTTCAACAACTGACCGATTTTTGCCCTATTTACACATGTTTAAACATTGATGACACTCGTTCGGTGTCAAGATCGTTCTGGTGGATTATTGTAAAGATTTACATCCGATTCGTATAATTAAATTACTGCTTTAAAGCTGAGTTTTCTAGGAAGTTAATTTAGTGATCTTTATATCATTTTACAATAGCTTTTTACAAATTATATATTTTCAACTTTTCCAACAAAGAAATAGTGTTAAGAATATTTTACTTTGCCTGTTTCAGTTACACCTGGCGAAAGATCCTTTTTATAGTTAAAAAGTATAAAACATTATTTAAGGCTAACAATACATCAACAAAAACTGAATAATTTGTCTATTGCTTCAATAGAATAGGAAATCTTCACCGATTGGCTTGTTTCGCTATCTCGCTGCCTATCATTTGTTACAGTTTCGCCCTTCCACTAATTTCACACTGCTTTGTGTGAAACGCAGCGGAAATCTGGGATTTTGCTAATGTTAGCCTTGTTCTCTAAATTTATTAACAAACTTGCAATTTTGCAATTATGTGACATAAAATATTTAGCCTTTAATGATTATTAGACTGCAGACCGACCACTTTCACTATCGGTTATGAATTATGCATGCAGCCGTTGAGCTTAAGTCAGTGGTTTTAGTATTACAAGGGTACTGCAAATAGTAGTTGGAATTTTGTTCTGCAAAATAGACGTTTACGAACGTGAGGAGCTCCTCATTCGATGAAAATCTCTGCCTTCCGAGCGTAACTTTGTGCCCAGAAATCAAAAAAAGGTCGCCGGGAAACAGATTTATGGAATAGAGTGGGTGATCTATCAATGCAAACCCCAATTCGTGAGTTTTTGGCAAGGCAATCATTGAAATGTGAGACCGTTGTTTGGATGGAATAAAACTTTCTTTTTCCTCAAACGCTTCTTTCTGTCTTCAGCTTATCAAGTAATGATGCACAGGATGCCCCCATTATTGTTTTTCTTTTTTCAAGATAGTCGATTAACACACTCTGACTATCCCGGCCGGAATTGTCTTTACATTTTTCTGAGCCGATTTACCTTTTGTAGTCTACTATTTCGATTGCTCCTCGGATTTAGGAGTGCACTGATTCATTTACAGTTATTAATCGATCTCAAAACTTCGCCTAAACTGTTTCAGCAGGGCTTTGGAAATATTTGCTCGAATGCGTTTTTAATCCTGTGTCAACAACGCGCTGATGTGATGCTGATTACTATTGCTACTGGTATAAACAACAAAGCGAATGCAATAAAAACATTGTGATGGACTTTCAGTTGTTTATCATGAACGGGCAACACTGGATAATATATGCTATCGAAAATGAGCAAATTTATATCGATTTCCAGTGTAGCAGGAATCGAATTGGCCTATAGATAAGATTTATGGGCGGTGCATCTTTTAAAGACAAAATTTAACTATGTATTCGATAAATATGGATTGCATGAATGTTCTTCCAATTTTCAGCCTCCGGACACACCAACTGCAGACCAAATAACAACCGAAACGGTAACCTCAACAACAACAACTACAATAACAACAACAACAACAATAACAACATCAACAACAACAACAACAACTGCAACGACACCGGCAGTTGTAACAACCGCAACGGACGACAACCAAAATCCTACGACGTATAAACAACCGCTTTCACGAACCACCTCGAACAACATCAACCATAACAACAACACAAAACCGGAAGTGAGTAATAGCCTAAAAGCTGAACTTTCCTTGGATCCGAGCGCGCTGATAAAGCAAACGCTCCCCCCAAACCAGTTAAAGAAGTACGCGAATGTTAGTACCGGGGACAATATGGTCACTGGAAACGGCGTCATCCAAAACGGACCCTACACCAGTCAAAACAACTACGTATACAACAATACTAATGCGAACAAATTCCTGAACGAATCAGAGATTAGCTGTTAACTTATTCTCTAGATTATTACTGTATTAGCTACATACTATTGTAAGAATGTATGTACCTATTCTATTTTTTCCTTACTCATTAAAAGCATGAATCTCGTAGAAAAATATTATGGTAATAATAAGAGGAAAATCGCGAAATTGTACCGCGAATATATAAATCGAACATGAGGAGGCGTTTTAGCTATTAAGTATATCATTTTATGACCAAAAAAAAATTAGGAAAAAATGAAACAGAAAAACATATGGTACCTTTGTGTATGTATCTTTTAATCTTTAAACAAATGAGAATGAAATCTGACATTAGTTTTGATAGAAGTATACATATAACTCAATTTAAATGTTGGCCATTTTTTTCGGGGTATGCGTGTAATGTCCGGGAAAAATTGAAAGCTGAATGTATGATATTGATGGAACGAGATGTGTAAATAATAGGCTACGGTAAAATAAGACATTTAGTTAATACCAAGTTTATAAAAGACGAAATCCGTAGTATGGTATATGTATATGTACATATCATTGATTATTTAAATCAAATAAAATCGTGTTTGGTATTCTGGATTATACTCAAAATCATTCTATAACTTATTTTAACACCAAGCTTAATATATATTTCTGGCTGTTTTTTCTATAAAAAAAAATGAACGGTATTTATCTTCCCTATGAGCTTCAGGTAAATGCGAAAGCTATAAATAGCAATATTATCCTTTTAACTGAAAATCGTCGAAATTAATTCAAGATAATATAAATTTATGTTACCAGTAACGGCTCATCACTATCAGTGTGAACAACTGAGGCGTTTCTTTCAAAATATAAACCTTCTTAATTTGTCTCGTCCGTTAAATTACAAATGACCCTGTATAATTATTTCGTGGTAAATTTTATTACGAGAAAGGTATCATTAACGAATTACATTCATATCGAAAGTATCTTTTGGAGATAAAGAGCGCTGTATTTTTAGATTTCTGTGGTTTTAGACGTTTGCATTTCTAGATTCTTGCATGTGTGAATTAGACGGAGAATACGTTTCAATCCATGTGTAATATTAACTTTCCCTTAAGTTAGGTTAAAAATACATATAAAATTAAAGCCATTACCGGAAGAAACAGAATTTTTTTTTTTTAAGTTGAAACAAGTTATTAAAATAAATTTTCTAAATGCGCCGTATACATTGGTTATTACTAAAGCTGTTTTTCTGTGATAATACTGCGCTATCAAAAATGTCACATTTATTGGCAAGTTATAATTTTGAAATGATCGAAATTTTGAACCAATCTGAATAAATAGTTCATTTCAAATTTTTTAAAATAAATTGGCGATAATGGCAAATATTTTTCTTTCTGATTATGCTTAAATTGACAATTAAGGTCTCTAGTAACTAAACACTGATGATCTAGGCAAAAAGAAAAAGAAAACGCCTTTCTTTAAACTTGTATCATTATTATCTCACCGGAAAGGTGAACTGCCGAACAGAAATTGAAAAATAAAAAATACACACAAGTCCACAAAAAACTAAATTGACACGTTTACAAGTAATAATATATAGAAAACAGAAATAAATATGAAAGTTTGATGCCACGTTCGATGTTAAGATCAGGGAAGAAAGAAAACCTGAAATTGCTTTTATTCAATAAGATCTGAATAAATAATACTTTTATACGTTGTTGATATCTTTTCTAAAATTAATGGAGATCTTTAGAGTTATTAGACTATTTTGAATAGTTTCTCCGCTGTTGCTAGAGCGAGGCCAGAATACGGAGGAAGCGATTATTATTTCAAAGTAATTTATTAAGGAAAGATAAAGGATAAGAATTTTTTCTAAGCAAGTCCCTTAGTATATGTCTACACTCTTTTTATAGAAATCAGGCTGGCAAATGTTGATGATTCTATGCTTTAAAACCAGGGCGCAAAATCAATCTTGTCATGGCTTTAAAGCATAGAATCATCAACAGTTGCCTTACCTTAATTTCCATAACATACATTTGAGTAAGATAATAAAGATACAAGTTA
Source organism: Oryctes borbonicus (assembly GCA_902654985.2). Classification (NCBI taxonomy): domain Eukaryota; kingdom Metazoa; phylum Arthropoda; class Insecta; order Coleoptera; family Scarabaeidae; genus Oryctes; species Oryctes borbonicus. The sequence continues at coordinate 141,999 of LR736857.1, read as the reverse complement.
AAAAAAAAGGCGTTTACTATCTTTCTCTGAAATCATTGGAGTTATTAAAAGCAATTTAAGAGTTGTTACTTTTTCCAAGTTTCATACATCCAGGGACGTGCTAAGTATGGTGTTCTGTGCTGGAGCTAAATTCCGTATTATTTTCTGCGATCGAATCATCTTGTTAGTTAAAAACTAAAGGCATCGTTTCGTTATATATGTCCACATACACTTTCCTGAAGTTGTCCATTGTATGGCATTTCGAATATTTATTACGGTGCTTTCGCTAAATTTACAAGTTTAATTTATCGCCTTATGCTGCGTTTTCGTCGGACTCCCATCGGTACCATTGAATTCAAGATGTAGTAATGAATAATGGGGTAAACGTAATAGTATATGACTTACTACCTTCACCGATCCACTTGGTTTTTGAAGAATTTTATTAAGATAGATGGAATTAATCCTAGTAGCTTGGGAGATGCAGTAAGTACCTTGGTTGTTCCACCTGACGAGCCGCCGCTGACTTGCTGCAGGTAATCTGCAACAGTTAAAAATGAAAATACCAATTTTCCTAAAACAGTAATTTGCTTGTATTCATAAGTTTTACTTCTACATTTTGCTAGTTATTTGAAAACAAAATATGGCATTAGAAGGTAGTATTTATTATCGAAAGGTTGCAATACTGTCAGCTTCTATTCAATTGACTCACGTAAAGCAATGCTAATCGGTTGCCAAATCATATATTCAGTTTTTAATTTTTCCTTTAGTACTCATTAGATTTAGATTCTTGCTTTAATATCGTTGTTAGAAAGAACAGGCGAGCTTAAAACTCTTAGATCAAACCAAATACATGCCCAATTCTTGTGAATTATTTTGACGATTCGACTGATATACGTATATTTATAAGGTTGCAGCGATTCCTGAAGGATGTATTTCCTTTTAAAATTGGTGTAAATGTGAATATTTTTACTTGTCACAAATGTTACTAAATAGTAACATTTTCCTGATTGCATTTATACTTTATTCTTATATATAATTTTGTTAGATTATTTACATAAACAAGAGGTATTCAAAATTTCAACTTTTAAACAATATAGCGTTCATTTTAAAAAATAACCGAACACAATATACTAGCAGATAATGCGTGAAATTGCAATTGAAATAAGTAGCGTGAATACCAATGTAAGAATGTGAAAATCCCATCTAAACTTTCTTTGTATAAGGTAGATTTCTGTCCATTAACTAACCATTAAGGGAAACCCTAGCATAGCGGTGCATGTGCTAAAATGTGAACCTTAGAACTATGCACTTAGGCGACAACAACAAAGGAGAACAAAAAACAAAACACAAGAATAAAAAAATTTCTTTTATTATACAGGGTGCGCTTCGTTAGTAACATTTTATGTATATATTTTTTAATATGTAGCGTTAGGCGCTTATATACGATTTTTAGTACATAATTTTTGATAAAGTTAAGTCCTAATTAAGATACATGAAATATTATGTTGTATTAAGGGGTGACCTAATGACGTATAAATGGCGGAATTCTAATTCCTGTTAAATGATGTGCTCATTTGGATAATATTGATTTGTTAGGGCTATTCTTTTAGGGTCGGTTTATCGAGCTTTTTTGGTAGGTAACTTTATTCGTTAGTTAAGTGACAAACAAATAATCTTTACATGAAGGTTGAGTATCAGCTACTTTGTTCGGGCAAAAGTATTACTTAGAATTGTAACCATCTATGAGCACGATGTGAATGTTTTCTTCTTCGATGACGAAGAGGATATGGAGGAAGTTATGAGTGCAATTTGTAGAAGGCCTTATACATTGAGACAATAGCCAAACCATTTGGAATATTGAGACAACACAGACTTTGTTGTTCGATTTAGATTAAAGAAATAGATTGTAGAAAATATATTACGTATTGATTGTTGTTTTTTTTTTTTTCAGGAAGTTTATTGGAGGAAGATACTTTTTCTTTCCTTTTTTTTGACATGGTTTAGTCAATTTTTTCAAGCAATTGTCTACAAAGGGGGTTTTGATGATCAATTAGTTACCTATAAGTAAAATCATGTTGGTAATAGTACGCAATAAAAACGCCTACGTCGTCTTCTTTTTGTAAACAAGAATGTATAAGCCGGTATTTGCTCTATCTTCATCGACCTGATTGTTTGAATTCCTTGTACGCTATGTGCATGTTTATTAAAGTGGGATCTACATACATGAAATGATTCCAATGACATTAGCACAATAAAAAAAAGATTACAAGGTATGAAACGGAAAAATCAAAAAAAGAATCTTTAATGAAATAGGTGAGTAGGTAGCTAAGTATTTGTCAAAAACCTATTTTTTATTTAATTGCTTGAAAAAGTTGATAAAACGTTTACAGTAAAGAAAAGAAAAAATAAGAAGAGTAAAGAACTTTTTTCTTTTTAGCTTAATTTGTTTTTTTAGAAATTTTGCAGTCATTTAGCAATAGCCCGGGTTCTAGATAACAATTTTCTAATAAGACTTCCTACAGCATTGGGCAAATTCTATGTATTTTGAAAATCCATCTTTCAGCGGTGAATTTTTTTAATTTGCTGCTTTTTAATTGAAATTTATCATTTTTTAATCGAATAATTCACTATTTCACTAAATAATGGGGGTTGGATAAAATTAATCAGAAATGATTTATTTTTCGTCAAAATTCATAAATTGGTGATTTGTAGAAAGAAAAAATAGTGTTTTCATTGCTTCTAGAAAAATACCTCATTCATATATTGGCCTAGCTTTTAGCCAAAAATCACCAAACGGAAATTTGATCAAATCAAAATAAATACAGCACCTGCTTTTCTTTGAACACCATTTTATTTTTTTTATAATTACGATTAAAACTTAATGAATAGAAGCAGAATTTAAAGGTGGTCCCGATTAGACCCCTCCGTATGCTCTAATAACTATAATCATAATTTAACAATTTAAACGCAAAATTAGGTTAGATTTTCCATTGCACTAAAATAGGGCTAGCGAAAGACTAGAAAGTTATCGGCGGAATAAATTTGTTTGGTCGACATAAAGTGGAATTAACGGATAAATTCACACCATTTAATAATCGATTGACAAACTGGCCCTAAAAGAATCAAATTGTCTTTTTCTACAGGTCCTATCTATGGAACCCAAACAGTTCGTATGCATTTATTTTGTAAATAACGAAAGTCTTCTTTAGTTGTCTCTCAAATTTTCTATAATTTTCATTAGTGGTAACAATAATATCTATTGGTCTAAAGATCTAAAAAAAATTTCTTGTACCTGAATGATTTGTTAAACAGGAATTAGAAAAGATATAGTTTACGAAAGACGGCAAACCTTAGATACATGCATAAATATATGGTTGTGTAATATATGAATTCTCTCCTATTGATGGAACGTTTTTGCTCAGTTCAATCAACACTCAAAAGTTTTAATTGTATAAACCTAACGTACGTGTAACTTCGGTTGTGTATCATAGAAAATAAAGTAAACAAAAAAAAAATGGAGCAAGATATACGCCACAGCAAAAAAATGCAGTACACTTAGTTCTCTATAATAAGAATAGTAATTAATAATATTTATAAATTACAATAAGTAAGAGTATATTGTGGATAAAAAAAAAATAAAATTGGGAAAAACCTATAGTCTCAGGAATTTGTCGAGATCGATGGAAATACCTATGTAGGTGTAATATCGTTTTCATTTTTTACCCTACTGTAGCTCCTCTATAACTATAGTATTGTAATCCGTTGTTTTTTCTTATTTATTTTAATCGGTATAGAAGTGAGTATACCCTTTGTTAAACTTGCGCATGCATATTGATACATTTTTTCGTCTAGTAGATATAAAGCGCTTAATGTCATCGTCAATAAGGTAGTTCAGAGGTTAACAATAAATATTCTAACTTATAGATGTGTCAAAATGCATTCCCTTTAGATAGAGAATGAACACTATAATGTACAAATACGAACATTACCGATCAGTACGACTAATTTCTCTCAACTTATTTAAGCATCTTTCCAGATTAGTTGCTTCTAATATTTTTAATTTTAGTCGTCTGCTACCTTGAAAGAAAACGTTTAAAGTTATTGGTCTACAATTGCTAACTTATCGTTGTAGTGTTTTTTCAGCAATTGCGCATTGCATTCTCGAGTTGAATTCACTTAACACCATTTAATTTAATATCTGCTGATTTTAGTATATAGATACATGCATACAAAAGCACCTGTATAGATTATTCGAAAAGATGAGAAATGGCAAAATAAGAAGTATTAAGCAAATAAAAGATAAGGACGGAAAAGTACTAATGGAAGCGCCAGAAATAACCAAAAGATTGGGCCGATATTTTAAGGAATTAAAGATACCAGAATAAGATTCACAATTCCAAAAGGAAGAGATAAGATACAACTACAAGAAGTGCAGGACGCAATAGGAATACGAAAGAATTTAAAATCGCCAGGTCTAGATAACACTAAACCTGGAATGCTCAAATATAAGCACGCACTGCATCTAAATGAAAATAGCGTAGGAAACCCAGGAAGTGCCGAAGAATATCTTTTCTCTATAGTGTGTGCATAGTATTTGAGAAAATATTAGATAAAAGGCTAACAAATTAAATTACATGAAAGTCCAAGTGAATTCCGGCCTAAGCATAATGTCCAATAAGAAACCTAGCAGATAAATTCCTTAAATACATTAAAGAATTTCATCTCTGCCTCATAGGCTTTCGATAAAGTACCAAGACAGCAAACATGGTAAACACAGAATAAACATGAAGTAGGTTACAACATAATCGAACCTATACAATCAACGTAGAAAGTTAGTGCCGACGTAGTTGTGTTAAATGAAAAATTTGAATTTTTTTTTTTGAAATATGGAATTTGTTTGGAATATATATTTTTTTTTAATATAGTGCAAAATCAAAAAAAGATAAATGTAGGTTGCAATCGAATGGAGAACATAAAAAATTAATGTGGCTTTGCAGATGATATTGTGTTAATTTCAATCAATGAAGCAGTGTTACAGCGCAGTACCGGTATATGGGAACATTAGAAGAGAAACGAATGAGGATAAATGATGAAAAGACCAAAACTATTGTAGTATAGAACAACAAAAAGAAAATAAATATCAGGATTAAAGGAAAAAATGTAGGATCGTAATAGATGAAAAAAGAAACGTTAATAGCAGAATAACTTTTACGAACAAAACTTACCATAATACGAAAAACGGCTTCACTAAAGAAAAAAAAATAGGTTTCTAAACAATGACGACGATTTATAAAAGAATCAAGTCAGAAACGTGCGGGAAGCAAAGAAATCTGCTAAGAAACGATGAAGACTTGAAAAGAAGCTGAAGCACTATTCAAAAATAGAAATAGTTTGAGGATTCTTAACGAAAAATGAAGAACGGAGAAAACATATCTCAACACTTAACAGTAGATGAAAATTCGATTATGTATTGTACCTATAGTACATACATAAACCGGTCCTCTTGTTATTCTTTAGGATGTCGAGGTTTCGTGTCTTCTTTCTAGTTTTAGTTTCCTTTCCTTTCGCTGAGCTCCATTTCTCCTTCAGTATATCTTTCACTATACTTTACCATTCTGTTTTTGGTCTTCCTGGTCTTTGCCTCCTAGTTTGGTATTCCATACTGTCTTCACTTCAACTTGTCTTTCACCTTCCATCCTTACCAAATGATCGAATCAGCCTAGTTTCTTTAACTTTTATGGTTTCTATTGCAAACTTAACTCCTAGTTCCTTCCTTATATTCTTATTGCGCCTTTTCTGTAACCTTCTGTATTCTTAGCATTTTTCGGTAGTATTTCAGCTCTACCACTTGTACTCTCTTCTCCTATGCTTCTATTAATACCCTGTTTTTCCTGCTTTTATTTCATCATCTAAATCTGCTTATTTTTGTTCCCAGATATCTAAAGCTACAAACTTATTTAATAAATAATCTCTAATTCTGCTTACTAACGATATACCTAAGGTTATAGTTTCAACACAGGTATTTTTTTAAATAAATTTTGACTAATACGCGAAGAACCGGTGTACACTTGTTTAAATCTGCTTGTCGAAAAGGTTAATTCTAATAGACGCAAAAAACGAGAACTTTTGAAATGCATATTGGCAGCCACGTACAGTTGGCAGTACTTCTTTATACGAAAAGAATGTTGACAGCGGAATGGTCAACTGTGCATTTTCATCAAAATATTTTACAAAACACTACCTTAAGAGTGTGGTCTATAACAGTCCAAGGCCAAGGACATTTGATGAAACAACAAATTCAGCACCCTAGCTCAGCTGTTGTAATAAGCAATGGGGAACTTTAACCGCATATTGGCAGAGTGCATACGTAGAGGAGGATCTCATAATTTTGGAATATTTTTTGGAGCAACCTGTACAATAAAAACACCTATTAACTGTCTTTAAACCTCTGGTGGCTTCTTCGTTTTTTCTTCGTTTTAAAAAGCATATCGTAATAATAAATTTTTATTCGATGTTTTTTTTTTTTTCTGACGATTCATGTTTAAACATACAAGGTGTTCAATTTAAAAATATAAATTGAAATTAGCTGGACAATACGATGCGTTATTGTTGTAGTAATAGTCTGCCTATTCAGAGTATTCCTTTTCAGCGATGCCAAACAACGAGGAATACAGTTGGAAGTAACCCACTACTACTTGCTAAGACCTTTTGAAACACCAAACTTCATTATTTAATTTGTTCTTTTAGCCGAAGTGAAATGATATGACGGATTTTGAAAAAATTAAAGTCGTGCATAATTAATTTTCGTATCTGTACTTATTAGTTAATCGACTTTATCTCAATTGCGGTGCTAAATGTTGTTATTTTAGTACAAAGAGTCCACAAACCAGAATTTCATTTGTACATACATGATACCAGAATAGTAATAATATTCTAAATTCTAAATATATAGGTAAATAAATACATTGTATCTCTATTTTAGTTCTTCGTTTGATAAATTTGGACGAAATAGTATTAAGTTGAAAGGAAAACGAATAAAATAATGCTTTAAGTAATTTTAAGACATGTATATATAAAATATATGAGTGTATTATGATAAATAAACATAAAGACATGATTGATTTAAGAATCATTGGTACGGAATGTTAATATTCCTTTAGTCTTAGCGAAAAGGGCGAGGATCCTTCGGTAACGCCGTCCGTCTGACGCTATATATATATATATCAACTCAAATAAATAATTTTACGCATGCATGGAATGCATAAAATATCTTTTGTTATACGATATACTTATATTATATTATATTATAAAGTACGTAGGTAGTTCGGACGAATGTGTATATTAAATATAGTTGAACGTCACGCGGAACGTGGAAAGACGAATGTACAAAAAAAATATTAAAAATAAATGATCAAGTAAGACTGGAATGAATATTATAATTATATATTTCGTAAACTGTGAGGCGGTCGGCGTTTGGAAGCCCTTCCACCATGATGAATAAGAAATACCAAGAAAATAAAAACAAGATGTAATATGACAATGGAGTTTGTTGGATGTATTTTGGAAATCTATTGCAACAGAATATGTATAGCATACTGTATTGATATTACAATTATACAAAATATATATGTGTTACAATAATGCGTGCAGTTTTATTTTGATTTGACAATTTCCGAGCTAACATAGAATGTCTCAAACGCAATCAAATGAATAAACAACAACCTTGTAGGCTGCTAAATTACACTAATTTGCAATGAACGATACTGGAATTGTCGAACTAGCAAATAGAAAGAATAATAGTTCACACGATCTATTATTTATTGATCTGCAGACATATATAATGTAAATGGGAGATATTAGTTTTACATTTGTTAATTTGTCTTGATTAATTTTTAGAATTTAAGCAACTTACTGATGGATTAGATATTTATATTTTTAGTTCAATTTTTGGATCAAGTTCATTTCGATTTTAAACTTATAGTGGAGATGTCTACATTTATTAGTAAACTAATCAACTACAAGATGTCAATTTACAGAAGGGCGATATGGCCGGAAAAGCCAGCGGAATCGGTCCTTGCATAGATTTGGTTAACTTTTTGTCTGAAGTAGTTTTATATAGTGTAAGTTAAGTAAGTATAAAATTTAAAATTTTCGAGTAAATAAGTGTTAAAAAAATTGAAAAAAAATATTTTTTGCTAATCTAGGCGTTATGTTTTTTTGAGTTTACTAGTTCTCGATGATGATTAAGTATAATTTTGTAACGGCCCCTAACAAGTCAACAGAATAAGAAAATACACTTAGTTCAAACAACATATAAGGGGTAAAATACAATATATTTTGTGTAACTGTATAAAATTCAAATAATTAAAATTTTTCTCATTATCAAAATAAATATGAGCCCTTTCAACACAGTATATAAAAGAATAATATTTCAAGAGAATTATTACTATTTTTGTACGGTGCACATCTAACAACACGTCGTCATAAAGTCAAATATAATGACCACGATATTTTATTTTATAATTGAGAAGTTTAATAATTCTAAAAATTATTTGAATTTTATGCAACATCTACATTTTTACACAAAATATATTATTTTCTGTTAACTATGTTGTACCCCTTATATTGGGTTGTACTTTGTACCTGTTGTTTGGATATGCAATAAGTATATTTGGTGAAGAAACCATGGTGTTCCCCAAGCGCAATACATAAAAAAAGAATATTAAAATATTTACTTATTTTTTTAACTTACTTGGGGGATGTTTAAGTTCCTCAAAAACTATAGATAATCACCATCGGCTACTGCTACAATAAAGAATTATGACGCATAGGTTAGTAGTTTCAACAATTATTTTATAGCAGGAACTTAGCAAACTTTAATATTACATATAACATTGCTTCAGGAAAAATAAATAGCAAAATCATCTTTTACAGCATTTCGAAAATTAATAATATGGCCGGACGCTTTTTTTATTTTAGCTTGTTTGTCCTTGAACCATATTTTGATCTACGCTGCGTTCAGGGCTAACTCTTTGCCGAGTTGCTGTTGTCGCCGCGCCATTTTGGGAAATAGCGGTTTTCGACGAACTCAAGCCAGTTGAGGCGCTTGAAAAGATCGTTCGTGGCTTCAGACCTGTGATAATAATAAAAACGAAAGCATACGTTTTGCGGTTTTGATGCTCTCAAAGGATGTATTAACATACATTAAAATCTACTACATGTATTCCCTTGCAATTCATAATTGTACTTGTTTAACATTAATTACCATTCAATCGTCCCACTTAAAAACATCATATGCAAAGAATCTTGTTACGTTATTTTCAATATTTGTATTGACGAATCTAAAACAGTAAACTCTGTTGAGCTTATTTATTAAAAAAGTTATTTCTTACGAATAAATTTTTAAGTTTATCTCCACAACGTCTTACAAAAATTTGTTTATTAATTTTATCTTAATCAGCATTAGAAACACTAATTCTGGGTATATATAACTGATGTTATGTATTTGCAGCGTGTTAACGCTTCATTGCACAATGTTAGAGCAATAATTCACTAGTTTCAGGAAAAAAGGACAATCTTTTTCAGTACATAGAAATGCCATTTGAATTAAATAATAAACATGTTTAAGTAAATTGAGATACAATTAGTAAGTAGTACGCTAATGCGCGTATACATGAACAATAAACTAATCCTCACAAAGATTGACTCAAACGTGAATTCGCTTTTATACCTCGCTAACCTTCGACGATAATTTTTTAAAGTCGAACACAACAATATAACGTCATTTCAACGTCATTAACGTAGAAATCGAGTTGCGAAATTATTTGAAAGGAAATTCATGGGAAGTGATGACATACGTATACATGTAATTTCAGTGACTTCACCATCTAAATATATCTTACCTCCTGCAATGCTTGTCTGGCGTGTCTGTAGCAATCCGTACTATTCCAGATGTGATCTTTTTATATCGCTTGTATATTTTAAATGTTCCTATTTGAATTTAAATATGAGAAGTATTAAGTGTAATTGTTGTTGCATACAAAAACGACAGTTTTGTTTATTGTTAACGTTGTTGACAGTATGGATACTGTGCGCTTATACAGCTTCATCCAAAAATTAGTTACTTTGAGCAACCCAATTAATTTAAATAAATTAGTCCTATTTAGAATATGTTCTAACTTTTATCGATTTTTGATACAATTGGACACTGATATTCGGGGTTGATTCGTACGCATAAAAATATCGAGACGAAAGAAATACCCGCAGAGAATAAATTTAAAAATGGAACCTCTTGCAAATTTTAATTTTATTAGCTGTTACCGTCGTCGGTGTTGCGCGTACAACGCTCTCTCGCCCCAAACTTGTTCATTACCACCTACTCACGAAGTTAAATGCAGATCGCGTGAAGAGACAAATCCGCATGAAATGAAAATTTTCTATTAAAAATCAGGTTTGTTGCTAATGCAAAATCAAACCATGCCTCTCCTTGAAACAAACGCTTTACCCGAAGAGTTCCAGAAATTACCTCATAATTTTTCTTACACATTAGGACCCTCCGCACATATTGAACCGGTTGGTGTTTTCATTTTCTTCCAACAAAGTGTTCAAAATTTTACTCCAAGTTCCAAAGACGAACTCATATCCAATTCAGCAGTTTTTCGCGTATAACTCCTTCGAGGGCCGTGCGAATTTCAATTTTTCAACGCCAGTTGGTTCCCGCATCTTTTTAGCCATACCGAGTTTTGAAATTGCACAAATCAGCAGAATATACGCATCCATGTATCCGATGGTTTCCACGGTTTGAATGCGAAGACTTGCCTATCCTGAGATTCTGAGCCAATCTCTATGCGGACTAGTCCCGAAGTTCTACGGACGACGCAAGTAAATAGTTCTTCATTTCTTCCGTTTATCCTTCCAGTAATACAATCAGTTATCCAAATAAAACAATAAATTAAAAAAAAAAAAACAAGACAAACTTAACCGAAGAAATTACAAGATATCAAAGTATAATTTTTTTCTGGCCAGTGTCCTGGGTGCCAAGTACCAAATACCAATTTTACTAGCCAATACCTCATTCCCTGCTTATTACGTCCGCTCAAACCTCAGTGTTTCTACACCGTGCTTCTAAGTTTATTGCAAACCCCTCAACATTCGTTTTGGTAAAGTAATCCCTTCATGTTCCCATCAATTTCCCTAAAATCGCATGGTTTCTATAACACACCACTAGTCATCTCCTGCTTTATTTTTAATTAAATAGGTTTAGTTTACTGCATAAGCTAGTGGTTAATTCTCTGTGTTATATTTTAAATATTAAACAAAATATTTCGAACCCCATCAACAAATTATCTCGATAAAGTTTGTGGCTCTAGAAAGATAAGTGAAAACTGAAAATGTACAAATTATTACCAGCCATAGACAAAGCTATAACCAGGCTTCACGCAAGCTACGTGTACTACTAGTGTGCTAGCTAGTCTAGTTAGATATAAAGTAGAGATGAAGCAATACAACTCATGAGCTACAGCTAATGGATAAATTCGCTTTCGCTCGTCCGAACACCACTAGGATGACCAAGTACTTTAAAATTAGATCGATTTGTTCTATGGAATAAGAGCTTAGAATTTAACTCCGAAGCAATACCGAAAGTGGCATTTGCACCTAGTATAGTGTCCCAAGCAGAAGAGATAAACCAATCTACATTAAATGAAAAATCGAAATCTCCAAAAGCTGGGCCATAAAATATCCGAAAATTGAACATAACGAGAAAACATTATTCGTTTGACTCTACAAGTGAGAGCTCTGAAGAAGCTAGTATTCCATTCCTAGATGATTCTGATGACGATAGTTTGTTCTATTCCAGTAAACCTATTAAGTCATTAATGCAAATGCTGCATACTCCAGAAAAAATTGTCAAATCATTTGAAAATAGGAAGAGAGCCTTTATAATAAAGAGAAGAGTTTTCGAAACAAATGGGGAAGCCACTGGGACATCTAAAGGAACGCTGATATCTAAAACAAGCGCAACGTCTGAAGGCAAAAGAAAGAAAAATAGCTGCAGAAAAGCAGAAAACAAACATTGGCTTTATTTAATGCAATACAAGTTACGACACTTTCAGGTGTCAAAAGAATGAAATTACTGTTATGTGTTCTGTCTGCGCACAGTACATACGCGAAAATTGTGTGGCCCTAACCTAGGCGGACAAAAGTGTTTTTATTTATTCTTTATGTGAATAAATAATGTTGAATTCCAAGTATATTGTTTGAGTCACATCTATAAAAGTTTATTAATTTTATATGGCTTACAACTTTTTCGAAGAAAAAAGCTCCGGCAATATGGCCACATAGAAAACATTCTAAAAATTGAGATAATAAATTTTAAAACAAACAAGAACGAATCCGTCAGATTATAACTCCCAAAATATCTCTGCTCGGCTTTGTCATTGAAGATCAAGACCACATGAATAACATCGCCGACCAATAGTCGACGTCTCACGGGAATTCGCTTCTTAGCTCGTCCGTCGCAACTTGAATCCAGTTGTTATTCAGTGTAACATTAAAAGGAGGTTTCATTGGTTGTCCGTCCGGTACTGTTACCTTATTGTTGATGTTTTTATGTTAATAGTCAATATTATACGTGTTTAGTGCCGCATCCCGAAATTGCGGTGATAGTGTTGTGATAATCGATAAAAATAAAGGAATAAGTGCATCTATATGTGGCGATAAGAGTTTCCTTTTTTCTATATTATCGCCGTGGCGCAGGCCTATTAGTCAAGCCAGGTATGCTCCGTGTGTTTGCATGATTATCGGGTATACGATTATAAGCACCTGCCGAAAAATCGTTATACGCTAAGCCACTGTATAAAATGATGCGAAAAAGAATAATTTACGTAGCAGTATATGTTGCTGTACTATTTTTATATTCGGTTTTAATAATTTTGCGCTCACCAACAGAATACAGTCACCTAATCTAATTTCACTGACAAAAATGCTTGCCTGGCTTACAAAATGTAGGTGAAAGTGTAAAAATACGAAATGTTCACTTGTAAAACCATTTACTAAAATAATGTTGTTATTCAGCACATTGCTAAAATTCGGTCTTTCGTTGAAGACGAGGGTCGACGCATCATCGGAACACCTCTCCCAGTTTAATCAATTAAATTTGTGTGGCAATGGCATAAAATGCATGGCAATTAGCCATTTTATGCGCAAACAATTTTAATAATGCGATATCTCTCAACCGGAATGATTGTTAATCCTAAATGTACATCACTATTGCATGCATATTAATAATGTTAGAATTTTGCCTGCCTAGAATAATAATTGGCTACCGGGTCTGACTGAATACAATTTAATATCAAAGGAGTATGTTTAAAGAACTGTAAAAAATCTCAGAAATATTTCTGCTACAGCTATGTACATTTACGTACCTTTACGGAGAATGTATAGTCATTATTTTGTTTTATTTTGAACCAAGTGAAAGAAAAATGAACCATTTGCAAAATTAGCCCGAATCGACCTTACACTTAAATTGACGTACAGAACTTGTTTACTACCCAACACGGTTTTTCCGGTGCATAAGTTTACCCATTTTATTTCTTTCTTCAAGTCTGGTACTTAGAATGACTAATAACATCGCATGATTAACAAAATTTTCGCTCTGATTTGGAGATATTCATGCTTTCCAACAACCTCCGTAATAAACAATCGCAAAAAAACACATGAAGCTTCGATTCAGGAAATTGTGACTTTGCACAAAATACATGGAAATTTCCCATTTGTAGGATTTTCCAATGATTTTAAATTGTTAATTGGCAATGGCCAAAATTTTTGGGATTTTTCATTTATCTTCAAGCTCAATGCTATTAATTGGCGCATAAAATGCTAATTGACACGGTGATATCATGAAAATTGCTAGAAATGTATCTGCTTCCTTTTTGTCCATTCGAGCGTCGGGTTTGGATTACGAGTTGGACTCATTTCACCCATGTTTTCCGTTGTTTTCTATTTCTTCCGATAACTGTCACGTCTTCTACGATTTTCCCTCTTTTGTTTCATATCTCGGCCGTTTATTAATTTGATTTTTTTGTACCTCTCCTTCTTTTCTTTCCTTCTCCTATCTCCGTTAGCTTCTTTGGTAATCTGCTTGTATCCATCCGAACTACATGGACAAATAAATTTAATTGTGTTTTCTTTATGTTTTTGACTATTGTTTCATGTATTTTCCATTGTATTAATTTTGCTTATATGCTTTGTTTGGATTGCCCAAGATCGTAAGAAATGAAAACGCCTTTGAACACCGATTTATTTAGTCCGTTGTATAACCTCCTGAACTTCCTTGTTGTATTAGTTATGCTTGCATACATATGTTTTCCTTACCCTCATTTGTTATTTACACTTTCCACTGCCCTTATCCGTGTTCACCTCCATTAGATTATCTATTTCTTCTATCTATATATTTGTCAGCACTACATCGTCGGTGTAAATTACTGCTTCCGTTTTAACGAGATGAAGGTTCCGGTATCCAATCGCTGTTTGTAAAGTTTTAGTTGTTATACTATCCATTAATATTATAAACAATTGAAGACCTTTTATAATTCTCACCAGCTTCTTATTATTCTCACCAGCCTCTTCTTATTCTCACGAGCTTTTGATGTATTTCTAACTTTTGTAATGTTTTTCAGATAGTTCTCCAGTTCACCAAATTAAACGCTGCCTTTAAAACAATTAAATGTTATTACAGCCTCATTTATTTTTCTTTCCATAATGTTCTTTAGCACTTATATATTATCATTTACCTCTCCATTTCGCCTATCTGCTGTCTGGTAATCTTGCTAGAAATGCGTTTCTTCAGTGAGAAGAAATCTAACGCAGTAGGTATTGTATTAGCCATTTTGGAACTTTATTTAACATTACCCTATCAGAAGAATATTGTTCATTTCGCATAGTATACTGTTTTACAAATTTAATATTTTGTTTAGTTATTTATTATGTCTTGATTCATCCTTCCTATAATTTTATGTGATATTTTTATTTTCTCTTAAGGATTTAAGCGAAAGTTATATCACAATATTTGAAGAGATCACTTTTAAGTTTTAATATAATAATATTAACCTTTTGGCTAGATTACCGTGTACTATAAAAGCGATTTGGAAAGTATTGGGCGTTTTTTAAAAATATATTACTCACAAAATATAAAGCACAAGTGCTAGCTCTGCTCAAGGCTTAGAATGAGGATTGATTTAAAGATTTCTAGTAGTCCGTTTTTGATGTTACATATACATAATTTCGGCCCGTCAACTTTCAATATTTCTTAGTCTTTTGGGCACTATACCTTTACATTTTCCTAACTGAATTAATTAAATGAAAATTCTTAATAGAATAGTGCAACAAATTATAGCATTCTTAGGAATGTTTAATTGGAATTTATTCTATTTTAGTTATGGTCGACGTTGATGGAAAATTGATTGTTGTGAATCACTTATTAGTCATCATTTTAACGACATTTCGTGTTATATTTTTTTATCTGTTAGTTCTTTCTCTAGATATACGAACATTTCAGAATATTT
This sequence comes from Oryctes borbonicus, assembly GCA_902654985.2. Taxonomy (NCBI): domain Eukaryota; kingdom Metazoa; phylum Arthropoda; class Insecta; order Coleoptera; family Scarabaeidae; genus Oryctes; species Oryctes borbonicus. Next base: position 126,457 of record LR736857.1, on the reverse strand, counting down.
GCAATTTTGTTATACAGAAAAATATGTTCCATAAAACCTTTAGATAGCAAACAGCATTAAATGAAAACACTTTTATCCAAAAATGGTCATGAATCGCTAAACATTATGTTATTGCCTTTCGAAAAGGTTCAGTGAGTCAAGGTTTTTGCGACTTTATAGCTTATTTATGTTATGCTTGCTCTCATTTAATAGCCAAACACTACTTGAATAATTACATGTGTAGTTTATTTTCTCACATTGATGGATATTCCGTTAATTACTCCCAACATGCTCTACGTAGCTGTACATGCTTGATCTGCAACGAATGTAATTTATAGAATAATAAGCCGGCAGGCCATAAACATAATGAAAATGAACCTTGAAAGTGACGTATTGGCCCCAAGGTTAGATGAGGATTAGCGACATGGTTCATATCCCTCAGTTCGTCGTATGCGTGAGATATAGTTGTACAAGGTATCGCATTCGTAACATTATAGAATACGAGGAAAACTATAAATTGACTCACGTCCGTTGATATCACCGTGTCATCGAGAAAATATCTTTGAATTCAAATTCAACTGTTGTATTTCCTTGATTCTTATTGATTGTTGCATAAAAGCTTATGTAAAGTGCAAGAATGGATGGATTGAGTCTATTAAGCGTAAATGCAAGACAATAACATTTTAAAATGATGCAGACGATGTTAACTGCAATTCTATCTTTCCAACTTTTTAAAAATGTGTTATCTCTTTTAATAGCATAATCCGAAACAAATCTGGCTTATCTCTGTCTAGTCTTCGATAAATGCATTTCTTTTACATTCACATATAGCTGCCGTAATGAATTTTTGTTTTAAAATTATCACCCTGCTTTCCTCACATATTCTTTGAAATACTTTTCATTTAATTTGCAGCGGTGGTTGAGTTCAATGCACAGACACCAATACCCTTTAAGATAACCTGAATTGCAAACACTTCGAGGTACAATAACCTTTTCCCCACTTCTACCTTTGTTTTCATACAAAATTGAGTACTGCTGTGCGATCAATAGAGGGTTTAAATTACAGACAAATTGTGAGTTCGTGTAGCCCTTAAAATATTTTATTGCTTTTCGCATATAAGCCGCTACCCTCATAATAGGTATAATAGATTGGCAAAAGTCTGGAGGCGAGGCTCTCACGTCGAAGCAATTTAATTTGTGCGGGAAATGGGTTCTTTATAAGTAAATTGCAACGAATTTAGTACCATTATAAAGAGAAATAAACGCAGATTTCAAATATATAGCCTAAGGTTCGTACTGCCATTTAAACAAATTCAAGATCGCGGCAATGCATAAAAAGTTTACTAAAACAAATGCTTATTTGCACCAAAATGCTTAGATTAGATTATAAGATAGACTTGATTCCCCAATTATTAGATCATTTACGTCGGCTTTAGTTTTTCGACCTGACACAGCAGGTTTGTAAGGGCGTTTTCACGTTCACCGACACGGCACCGATACTTCACTAACACGACACAATTCACAATTGCCGATACATCAATGACCGATTTGAGTGGGGAATGTTGTGTTTCTATTAGTTCCGTAGGTTTTTTCACTTTTAATGTTATAACAAATGATCTGCTTGAGCTCAGACAATCTTAGAAACAGCAAGGTTGGGATATTCCACCTCGATTATCAGGTTTAGGTTGATAATGTATTTTTTGATGCTTACAATATCCTGTTAACATGCGTTGCGTAGTTTTAATAGATTTTCTGTTTTTATGAAGTTGGTCTGTTGTAAACGTGGATTTGTATCAAATTAGAAACTGAGTGTCCTGACCCTTACCGAAGGACTATTGTGTATGCCATGCTTATATAAGGCTTTGGTATTTTCTCAATAGTCGACGAACTTACTCAAACTAGTTCGTTTGCTTTGACATTCCTTCGGTGGCCTTCATGTTCTGCTACCCAGACCAGGGTAATTTTAGCACGTTCATTTGACTTTGCTTCTGCAGAGGCCATTACTCTTAGCACCCCACTATTTCGCCTTGCAGTACTGTAACGTTTTGAATTAGATTTAATGAGCTATCCCGATCCTATAGATTCCGGCTTTATTCCAAAACATTCGTAACAAAATCATATCTACATCTTCAAGTTCATAAATTGAACTGTTTCAACGATAGACACCCCCGACTTGCTGCTAATTCTTTACAATAAATGCTTGGTGAAAAGTATTGCCGCACTCTAACGATAATACTCCATATTATCATTTACAAACCATAAGTATTGCTAACCACAATGCTAAGAAATGTTATTTTTGTTGAATTTAGAGGAACAATTCACAAATATGATTATTAGCAAACAATATGCATATTCTTCTAGGCGGATATTACGCCTTACTGCCTTCATTACTTATTCAACAATTATGCGATCGGAATTGTCAATAGCAAATTTAGTAGTACAATACGAAGCAATTCTTGACCTACAATATGGTTGAAAATAATAGAAGTTACAAACGAAGAGGTTTTCATATGGACTTGACTTGGCATACAATCTAGAATCTGTATGATAGTGAAGTAATATAATATGTATTTACGTAATTTTTTTGTTTAACGCTGTTGTAACAACAGCATTCATCAATATTTATATTTCATGCTTATTGCATCATAACTTGCGCTTGTGTGTGTACAGTTTACGATAAGCCAGTGGAAATATAAATAGTATTAGCCTCTATACAAACAGTTTCTGCGAAAACGCAAGTTTTACGAACGTTTCTAATTTTATCCTAAAATTTTACCGTTCCTCGAAGGAATAAAATTATTTTGTTTATAGTTAGAGGGCGTTTATTTGTGCAAATATTTTCGAGCACTAGAAAGTTGTCAGTATTTTAAGATCAACTATATATTGAAATCTGTGTACAGTACCAAAATGTTTTTTGACTGATATTTAACGACAAATCATAATTTGCTCGTCTAATTATCTGTCGAATGGACAGGCCGGAGCGTTAGATGTACTTGCGTTGTAAAGATAAACTCTTAATGTGTCATACGTGTACAAAAGCTTGGCCTAGCGGTTAAGATAATATTTATTATATTTGCGTACATCATGCAGATCATTGCCGAAAATAACGCCGCGAAATGATACTTTTTAGAGCCTTGTAATAAAGTAGTTTGTGTGGTGCAGCCTCAAGGTTGTTGTCTGTAATAATTAACACTAAATTTGGTACTGTTAATTGTAGTTTTCGTAGACAGCCTATTTTGTATGTATTTGATATCGGTGATATGAAAAAAGGGGCTTCTAGGATGTAATATTGGCCCATATTTCAACTTATTATGCAACTTCAACAAATTAAGCCAACAACAAAAATCTTCTTCAATTTCTTGAATAATAGGAGTTCTTATGTCCAACGCTGTTTATCTCAACTATATTATAATCTCCATTTTGATGGTATAAAAGCACCCATCTTTCCGCCGGGTTTGCTTCGTAATTTTTCTGCTTGTGATTTTATACTCTTTGTTTGTGTTCTTAGATGCGGTCAAATTTCTTACGTTTCCATATTTCGTTTTCGCCAATCTCAATTGTGTAGTTAGTAAATAGTGATGGATGAAAACGTAAGAATCGTAGTCTATGCTAAACGGTTCATTTCGGCTTCCAGTCTCTTTTGTATACTTGTGGATGGAACAAGTTTGTTACAATCATGTTGTTCTCCAAACAAATCCAAACAAAAATTGGCATCTTTACTTTATATCCTAAAACATCAATTGTGCTTTATGTTCTTCTTTCTACTAGAATATTAAAGCCTCTTGCATTTCATTTTTTATTATGTCCGTAAGTTGTTCTCAAAATTCTTCCTTAACTCGCCTTCGTTCGGTCCATATATTATTAATTACTGTCGTAGTGTTTTATTGGTTTAGCTCAATTTTTATTGTTGATATTCTCGAGGATACAAATTCCCAGCTTCTCACTTTTTCATGTGTTTCTCAACCTACTAATTGCAATGCTCTCGCTCTCAGTTCGATACCATTGAATATTATAATTGTCCATTCATTTCAAAAGTTTCCCTTTTTTCCCATTTTTCTTGTTTCTACAATTGTGTATTAAGTTCTTCAGCTTTCTCAAATTATCCCGTCAGTTTTCGGTCTTTTCCTTATATTCCACGTTATATATTTTTATCATCTAAATAAACCAACTTCTTTTGCTGATTTACGTCTGATTTATGTTCATATCTCAAAAAAGGTAAACAAACTTGATGCGATTAATTATGATTCATAACTTATACATCTACATAAATTGTGGCAGTTCCTATATTATATCACTGCGAAACATTTCGCGGCTGTGTCTCATTAATCATTACGCTATAGCAGAAATATTTGCATCAACTTCTGAAATTTTCTGTTTTACACTTCCAGAAAATCAATAATAAATGAAATACATATGACCAAAGTAGAAGAAACTTAAATTCGCAGCCAACATGTACGGGTTTCTTATGAATCAACAGCAGTACCGAAACGCATATCCTGAGATACCATATCAGCAACCGCCAAATGCTTCAAACGGTTACGGGTGGCATGGAAATGGCTATGGTTGGCAGGTCGATAATATCGACCAAGGAAAGACCGGTCTGGAGGAGGTCGAAATCGAGGAGCCTGTCTTGTCAGAACAGAAAGTCGAGCACCAAACAAGAGGGGTAAGCTTATATTTTAATTGCAAAAATTATTTTCGATCTGGTTTATTAAGTTAATTACATTGGCATATTGCATTGCGTTTTTGACCAATACTTGGAAAGTAATCAAAGCAATCGATCAATTTAAATATGTAGATATTAATGCATTAAAACGCTTCTTATGTTCACATTGCAGAATTTGCTTTTCCAAATGGCAGGGGTAAGTCGTAAAGAGACGGAATGAAATTTGCTTGTGATCAGCCTTTTTTGCTCTGTGTGATAGCTTGCGGTTGACTTAATTTTTTTCTTATTGTATTAATTATAACATTCTGAAAAATGTTACATTATTAGTTTGCTGAAACATTTATTAATCCAAAGACTTGAAACAGACTTTCGCGAAAATATAAAAGAGCAGAAGGTATTGAACCAGAGTAATATTATAGTTTATAACGGTTTCTCATCAATTATTAATTAACACCTTGTTGCCAAAATGTTGACGAATGCTTTTGCTACATTATAGATATGTTGCTTATTCTTTTTAATATAACGTGTGTGGTACTTACAAGAGCTGAGTTATTAGATATAATAGGAAGAACAACCTATTTGCGTGCAATCGAGAGAGATGCATGGATGTACACCTTCTTTGAGTAGAAATGAGGGCAATACACCATAAGACTAGGTACGAAGTGGTGTACATACTCAAAATATATTTTTTTCCAACCGGTTACCTCATTTGAGGTAAGAATATTTTATTTTGTCATCTATTTAAGAAAGTAAATATAATTTTTGTTATAAAGCTGTGAGGTCAGATATGACATCATTGACAAATATATTCGACACGGTCTGAATGAATTTATGGGGTTAATTAAGAAAATGGGACTGGCTGGGGAAAGAAATTGTATTCAAACCTTACAGACTTAGGGCAATCACAAATCTTGCCTCCAGCTCGGTTTATGATATTCGTCTACGGACTGCAAGAGAGCATTTTTTAGCTAAGTTTGAAATATGTTGCATAAAATCATATCGTCATTATAAGATACGTTATCGTCTGGTATGAAACATCGTAACTGAGCTGTTTAAAATAATAATACTCTATCCTACTTTTTGCTCGATGTTCGTGTTATTCTTAGAGATGATATTTTCGAACACTTTATATATTGCTATGTAGATAGCTCTGATAACCTTCCCATTGAATAGCATGTCCAATCATACTAAAGATATGTACATATATTGTATCATATATGTAGTTGTACACTGCCGTTCAGAGAAGTTCGGTCGGTTAGTAAAAAACATGAAAAGGTTACAGAAACAAACGAAACTAAAAACAAAATGCAATTTTATTGTATGTACAGGTAACAAAGACAAAAATAAATAACTAAAAAGTTATTCTGGCCTAATATAACATACTGAACATTATATTTTTTTTTCATCGAAAAAACCTCCTTTTCTGTTAATCACCGCTCGAACTATTCTAGGCACTCTTTCGATAAGTTTTGTTAAAACGAATTGTGGAATATTAATCCATTCATGCTGCAGAATATTCCGTAAATGTTCTTGTAAAGTTGGGCATATTTTTCGGATCCTCCTGTCCAGTTCATCCTACAACAACTCTGTAGGGTTCAAATCTGGGCTTTGTGGGGGGCATGTCATCACTTTCAGGGTGTGCTGTTCTTCTTGCTCCTTTAGATAGTTCTTACACACTAACGCAGTGTGTTTTGGGTCGTTGTCATGCATGAATGTAAAGTTACGGCCTATTATACGCAATCCTGATGGCACTGCATGATTCTGGAGTATTGCAAAATAATTTTCCTTCCTCATTACACCCTGCGCTCTGCATAAATCTCCCGTCCCAGCAAAGGAGAAACATCCCCACACTAACACAGAACTACGCCCTTGCTTCACTGTTGGCACAATTCAGTCCGAGATCATTTTTTCGGTTTTAGATCTTCGGACATAAACTCGATTTTGCCCAAAAACCTCAAACTTTGGCTCGTCACTCCAAAGCACGTGTTTCCAATCATCTAACGACCAATCTCGATGAGAACGGGTTTTCGAATGGCAATGCGTCCATGAACGTCCGCTTGTTGAAGTCGACGTTTTACCGTACTCGCCGAAACTTGTTCTCCACGGCCGCGATTGACTTCGGCTGCTATTTGTGGCGCTGTTAATTTTCTATTGCGTTTGCTTAATAATACAATTCTCAAATCTTCAGCTTTTGTTGTTTTCCTAGATGCTCCAGGACGAACACGATTTTCTATAGTTCCGGTTGTACGATATCGCTTTATGATGTCATTTACTGTTGAACTTCTCATATTTATTTTTTCAGCAATTTGTCGCCCCGAATATCCTTTTTCAAACAGCGTAATAATGCGTGAACGTTTTTCTACATTGGTAGGCTTGCCATGTGCCATTTTGAAGTAAATTTTCTTAAAACTTTCGCGCAAAAACGACAGATGCACACCAACACACGTTTAACAATAAAATGAAGCAAATTTATATCTTTACGCCTGTGATAAATAAACAAGAATGATGCTGCGGTATATTTTCTAAATGTATTTTTGTTCGTTAATAATCCCCAAACGACCCGTTTCAAAAGATCGGTACTTCCGAGAAATTCTTGGAATGATAATAAAAGGGACTTTATTGTGGTTGTCGCAATATTTCTACTTTACATAATAATTTATGGCTTTAATCCCTTAGAAAAGAGTGTATGCTTAATATTTTTCTAATTTTATATATTAATAATTGTATACAGTGTGATATAATAGATTTTTATTGTATGACCGAACTTTACTGAACGGCAGTGTACATACATATATTGTATCATATGTAGTTATACATAGTACACACACTTCTATGTACATACTTAGTATTGCAGCACTTGTTAGAAGTTATTTATATTCAGTAATATAAATAATATAAGTTCAGTAAAATTCAATAATTTTTATCGAAGACATTGAACATTATACAAGATACTTTACAATCAGCTACCAGATAATGACTGTACAATGCATATGCGCGGTAGGTTCAGCTGGCGCTGGTGACGATCTACTCCCTTAGGTTCGATTGGTCCTACTCGAGCTACCGTAGAGTGTAGTTACTTGATATGCTATGACGTATTGTAGTTCGAAGTTATTTGGAATAGGAAAGACCGTAACGGAAAGAAGTCTTTACGGAAATTGATTCCCAGCTCGACGAACATAGTCAGGAATATAAAAGAAACGGTTTAGATGCTAAGTGACAAGGGTATTTCTATTTTTTCGGGATCTCGTGAACTACCACCGGGTTTCAACGCACCATCACATTTGAACTTTTACGAAAATACAGAGCCACAATTATCAGAAGCTGCTTCTTTAGCGATTCGCGCACAGCTGTGGTTTATGCATGATGGAGCACCACTTCATATATCATTTAGTGTGCGTAATCTTCAGCCATAACATATCCATGGTGGATTGAACGTAATGGCTGCAGATAGTCGTCTGCACGCAACCCTGACTTAAATGAGTTTTCTTTGTGGGACTACATGAAACATTTAATATACGATAGAAGAGATGAAGTTGCAACAATAGAAGAGATTCTCCAAAGAATCTTTGATACCGTAGCACGTATCAAAGGAGAGATGCTGAATTTTGATTTGTGTGGAAATTTCAAATGCCGAATAAAGGTGTGGGTTCGCCTCCAACGTTTTATGTAATTTTCTCTCATGTTTCGCAAAAAATCCGTTTCAAGACCAACCGATCACGCAAACTTGTTTTCGTACTAAGCGTTATACGCATGCATCTAAAAGATAAATGGATCTTTATAAACAATAATTCAAATAATATTTGCATTTAATTACGGAAGATCGCTTTTACTCCTGTTTCTATTTTCAATTCGCCATATAACGTTCACCCCATTATACAACTAAGATTAAGATTAAGTAATTTATTTCTAACCGTACGAAGGAACTATTACTCTCGTGTTTGTTATTAAAATTTTATCACAGCCCCCGAAATTTTGTCTAAATTGCTAAATCAGCTTTATACTACTTAACATTCTCGTCCCATAAGAGTAACGATTTCGAACATACAAATATTGTAGGTATAGTTGCGTGTCTGTGTTTATGGACAGCGATATAACCCTTAAATTAGACAACCATAAGTACTTCAATTTCTAAAGCGTCTGTGTTTCGGTGCAATAATAAATTTCAATGCCTGCTTGTAAATAAGTGTGCTGGTATATTAATAAACTTGTAACTATACACAGGATCGTAATGAAAAATTTTGCCAAAACCGCAACTTTGTATTTGTATTTGTACAATTATTGGAGCTTTTAGATTCTCTTCTGTAATAGCTAATTACTTTTTATAGATTACGATATTTCTGAAACATCCGGTATAATTCTTTCGTGGTTTATTCTGCTGTCATGGCTTTCATATATGTATTTCCTTTTCATTTGGGGCTACACTTAGGTAACCGAATTGATTTAATAGACGTATTCATATCTATAGTTATCTGACACACACGAAAGATATGATGCTTGTCCCAAATCTGTCAGGTCTATACGAAAATGGTTCTTTATTAATTAAATTACAATACAAACTTTCTAGCCTTCTCGCACCTTGGGAAAGAAAAAAGGATTTTATATGGTATTGATATACCGAGTGATATTGCTGCATATGGGATCACAACACTTTTCATAACGTTGCGCCTTCTGTTCTATCGTTAAAGTAACGTATTACTATTAAATACCGCGAGAATCTTCTTATTTCTAAGCATGAAAGCGCTTAGGTCCGTTCCTATGTCGAAAATGACACTGTTACCAATGTTAAATCGAGTGATTGATCGTTTCGGCGAAAGAACTGGCTGAAAGTACGAACGGATCGCTTAATAAGCTTTGAAATGAGAAATTTACACCAGTTTACCATAATTAAAATTTTCTTTTTTTTTCTGTTTTTCACCTAAGAACGTTATCTATTTCTCATTAATATGGCAGATCAATTGTTGCTAGCCTTGTAACTATTTCTTAGTTTATTTGTCAAGATTTAGATAGACAAGGTCAAGTTGACGTGGTTTACGCGGATTTAGGCTTCCGATTCTATTGAACATGTTTTACTTAGCAAATTATCAGAATTTGGATTAAGTACATCGTTTTTAAGATTCACATTTAACTATTTTTTTTCAAAATCTGATGTTCCTCAAGGGTCTAACCTGGTGCCACTGCTATTTGTACTGTATGTCGATTTGATACTTGCATATGCTTACGACATTAAAATCTATTGAATAGATAAATCTATTCCCAACTGGGATGATATTTCTGCTGGCAGAGTAAAATCAACCACATTATTGCTTAGTACGATTTTATTGTACGGTAATCTAAGTTATTTCGTGGTATTTTGTTATTAAAGGGCCACTACTTCGGCTTTGTCAGCAGTAAGCTGGAGTATGCTTCGCAAATGTAGTCCCCTCACTACTTTTCTTAGAGAGCTTGCTTATAGAGAGGATGGCGTCTATCCGAACCGAGGAATAGGTTATTCTCAACTACTAAGCAGATATAGTTTAGTATCACTATCATCGCTACATGAATGTCAAGGACCCACTTTGTATGGAAACCGGTCCGATAGTTCTTGCCTCCTTTCTTCTCTTAATTCTCATGTTCCTCGATTTTCCTCTCGCTTTTCTTCTTTCTTTTCCTCGCCACTTTCTGGAACCAATATTTTGCATGCTTCACCACTTACAATGTTCCGGGCCCTTAACAAATACTATATAAATGTAATTATTGCACATCTACCTTCAAATTGATAACTTCTTGCTAAATTTGAAATTGGTTTAATATAATATATCGGAATATACCGACATCTATGTTTCTAGCAAATATTTAACAAATCTATTACGTGCATTATCGATATTTGGCAGCTGTCACGTTAAGATGTTATGACTTTCCATTAGAAAATGTTCAAAATTCTTCGTCGCGGTTCTCGCAACCGTTTGAAGTGTGAAATATGTCAAATATTTCCTCTTCGAAGCTAAAATTTAAAAACGTTAGCGACCCACACCCTCCGAAATCGTCGAAAAAACATCAATCTACTGTGAATTTGTTCGCTGAAAATTTGAAATTCAAAGGCTTACACAAAACTCCCATATACGTTCACAACGCGTCTCCGGTAATTTCGTTGGGTAATCGTGTCCAAAGCGATTTTGTTTATATTCCTCCACGTTCGAATGGTGACAAACAGAAAAGTGCAACAAAAAGCGATACCCTTTGTGATCAGTCCAAGAAGAAAGTGACCGTAAGAGAAGTCTTATATAAAATAACTCGACCATCGAATGTTGAACAGACCACAGTCAACCGGAGCAATAAGTTAGCACGAAGAAGCGAAGATGCCAAGAAAATATCTTCAGCGGGACGTCAACAAACTGCTAAGAATAAAATGGTAGCAGTAAATGAAAAGATCGTTAAAAAAGGTGCGATGTCTCTTTTGCTTTCGGAGCCCCCGCGAGATACAAAAAGTGAAGATAGCGAAGTTGCTGATGATTTTCGGCGATACGAAGAAATGCGTAAGACACAAACAAAACGGGATTTATCGAATTATATACTCACAAAGGAAGAAAAGGAAAAAATTGAAAGCACTTTGCCTCCTGGTGAACCCATCGTTATACCCAGAATTTATTCAACAGTGTACGATAAATTAGGAAGAACATTTCGGATTCTCGCAAAGGTAAAATTTACGCCTCAAATGAGAAAATGCCTCTGCAAACTTGATATATCGAAATCTCAACAACCTACTGAGCCATCACATCCATCGGATGTAGTACCGCTACAGCACAAACGGATATTTTTCCCTGACGAGAAAAAAAATCGGAAACCGAAAGCTAAATCGAAAGAATCCTGGTTCACTGGAGGGAAATCCTCGCCAAACCCCAAACGGCGTACATCATCTAAATTGGGACCGTCGTATCTCAAGGACTCCCAACCGGACTCTGATTCTAAATTCAAAAGCAGAATTACATTTAGACGTAAGAAACTGATCCGAAGACCTCCAGAGAAGAAAGTCGATGAAGATGGCGCATATAAATCTTTGGTATCCGCCTCCACTGGACGTTTAAATATATCACAATACCAGTTGCATTATCATCTGAGAATTAGAGGACATTCACTGATTCATGGCTTGAATTTTGATCCTTTGAAAGTGTACAGCGTGAGTATCTTTTTAAGATGCGCGTTATATCGACAGTATTAATGAAAGTAATATCATTAACAATGTTCTGATTGGTTGTCTACTATTAGTCACTTAAAATATTTTTAATATCAATTTATATGTTGCGCATGTTTGTAATCGTTTAGGAAACCCAAAGTTAACCAATTCCTTCCATAGATAATGGTAGCGGGTTTTGTAGCAGTCTGTTGTAATTTACCGCGTGAATGCATTGTCTTTAGTGACTTCGAAATGTTACAAACAGGTAGAAAGGGGGTAGGTATATGTGTGAATTAGGTTTTTGGAACTTTTATGTGCCTAAGTTTGTGAAACGTCTCGCGTAATTTGTGTATTGTGAATGGAGTGAATACAATTTACCACGAATACACAATAAGAACATGGGAATGTCCATGCTCTTAAAATGTAGAAAGATTGTGGTGGGTCTTTGATCACTCTTGATGTGATCGTCTAGTATGATATATTTTTTTGGTCTTCTACAAGAAAATAAAAACCGTGCTGTATTCACACCATATGGGAACATTTTTGTTAATCAATGCAGCTCAATTTTAATATAGTAATTTATTTTTGCGTAAAAACTGACGTCACATGCACGCGAGCAATCACGCGACCACCAAATTTGACCTGGAAATTATGAAATATGGCTCTATTTTTCAAATTTTTGTAAGACGTAAAGGAAAAAATGCTTATTTTGCAATTTTCAGCACTCCAGTATGTACAAGTTTAATTTTTTAAATTTTTTTCAAGCACGCTAATTTTTTGGTAATTAAAATTTATTTTTTGTTGATATTTTTTATAACTTTATTAATGTCTATCTAATTCTAATTTTGAAAAATATTTTGTTCAAAACTAAGGGAGAATTAAGGGAGAATTAATTAATTAAAAACTTAAATTAAAATATAATGCTGTTAACCGACTTTATGAATTAGAAAGGCAAAACAATAAAAACACTAAAATCTTTCCAGTGCTTTTTACACCCTTAATCCAGAGTGACACTCTTGAAAAACGATAAACAATAAGTTGCCTAATACACACATATAGACAAGGTAGCTTATTAAATTAACAAAAACTTTTTTATTAAGATGTTTTGCTCGTATGTACAACAATATTAGTCATTTTAACGATTTCAATTTCGTTCGGGAAACAAACTTAATTTTAACTTTTTTTTTGTTAACGCAACTGTCTTTTGTTGCAAGAACAGCTGGTGTTACTAGATGATTCCATTGACATTTTTTGTTGCTCTTTCACCACTGTACCCATCAAATCAACAACAAATTCTTCAACCATTGCATTTTGTTAAATGAATAAAAAAAAATGTTTCGCCGAGGCCACACAAAAATTTTGTTGTATCAACAACCAGCCTTTTCTCAGTGCAGGAGTTTTTCAAAATTAAACAAAATACTCGGTGTCCTTCCTATAATGGATGAAATCACACTGCAAAGTTTAAAATAACTTTGTTCAACATCAAATGTTTTAACTTCGTCAAAGTCAAAAGACACTAAGAGGACACATCATTTCCATGTCCCGAAATTTTTGCGACATTTGATTAATGTAGCAACCAGGACATTCTTTGCAATTAATTCAATAAATACTATTGGATTTCTTCAAAAAATTAGGTGTTTGCTTGGGTGCACGTTATTTGACAAAATTTTTGAAACAAAAACGAATGACAAAGAAAAAGTTTATCATTTGAGAATGTACAGTGATATAACGACTTATCGATAAATTAGATCCGATATTTTATTGTTTCCTATCTTCAGCAAATTCCACATGATTATTTTTTAGGTGGTAACTTTAGTTTCTAATCAAAGAAGCATACTCAGTTTTTTGTTTCGTTCCATATCGTATTCGTTATTAAAAGGAAGTTAAATTAAGTTATTTGCGTATTACAAAGTGATAAAAACAGTGACGTATTTCATACTAATTAGTGTAGTTGCTTCACAGGTAATTAGAATCTGCGACTTTGAATTAAATCCATTTACACATGCGGAGTTTTGTAGTAATTCAATTTCGTGATATTCTAAATTAAGTCTTGTGTTCCTATCTTATCCCGGTGGCGTAACTAGACCAATGTAACCGATGTGGTGCATTTAAATTAATTTAAATTTCTAGTCGGAGTCATCTAATTCGTCCGTTATTTTCTTTAACTTTAAACAAAGCGTACACAAAGAATTCGCCAAGCTCAATTGGAGAACAACTCGATTTGAATTCTATACATCAAATGTGCAGATCGTGTACGTTGTTCTATGCAACGAGCACGAGGTAATCGAAGGGTTTTTTACGAAAGTAGCACTATCTTTACCAAATATCTTATTTTCATTCCCTTTCAACACAGATTGCGTTGCATCCGTCTTAATACCCTGTACTTGTTATTAATCGCCCGAAGATCAGGCCGTAATATTTAAAAAAAAAGTACGTAGCAGGATCCCAATTCGAGGATGAAATAAAAATCAATATTAGCAGGCGCCGTTGATCTAAAAGGGAATTTGGCACAAACTATGAACGTATACTTGGTTTTCATCTTCATAGTGGACGCGTTCTTGGAAAGATCACATCTTAGACTGCGTGAAAAGAGTATTTATTAATTTCAATAATACCAAATTAATATTTTTTTCATTGTTGTTTCTCTATTCATATTTTGTGACGAATATGCCCAGATTGAGTACTTCCGCTTCCTTGTTTAAGGTGAGTGATCTCAAGAACTTTTATAGCTTATCGTTTTGTCATAAAGTAAGGGTCAATAACTGATGGCTAGATAATTGCATCATTATTTGTAGCACGGCACTTGTTGCACATACGATTCTTGATTGATTGATGTAGGAAATACACCTTATTTTATTTTCTCTGTGAGTACAAGAACTAAGATATATGCGTTAAATTTGTGAAGAAGAGTAATATTATGTAATTATATCAGTAAGTAAATTTCTTACTTTTATTTATTAGTTTTTAGTTATTATTTAATTTATTAGTAGCACCTATTACTTTCTTAGTAATCGATATGCAGACATTACCCATTGTTGCAATATTGGTGCGAGAAGCGCGTTATCTAAGTGACGATAATATTTGCCGATAGTTGCGGTTTTATCAGCTATTTCATATTAAACCGGCATTATCGTATATTGATGAATCGTAGTAATTTTTGGTGCGCTTTGTGGCAAGCAAGCGTTGTTCAAGACCAGATCTGGGTGATGGTGATCGATTCTTTTGGAAGCTCTTAAGAAATGATTTTTTATGTATTGTCGCTTTAAGTAATGGATGAATATGGCTATTTCTTATAATATTCTATATATTTAATTGTATAGGTGGTATTATTAGCTACACTACCCGACAAAAACATAGACGCGGTATCGTTTCTATTTACGAAACAAAGTTCATAGACATTATATAAAATGTAAATGAGGGTTATTAATACTTGTTATGTAAATAGTCCATTTATAGATATTTCTGGGTATTTATTGCTTTACGAGGGGTAATTGAGATTTTCCCAGATCAAAATAGGAATTTTAAATGCGACAAAAATTTAGACTCTGTGCATTTATTACATTAATATAAGCAAAAATGTTTTAATTTGATACTTCTCTTTCTATGCAGTGGTTGTGCTTTCACCACGAGAAATTATATTTTATAAAGTGTTTGCAATATGGGTAGAAAAAAGCAATTATCCTTGATAGAAAGGGGTAAAGTTCTAGCCTGGCACCAGGATGGTGTTAGTTAGATGGTGTGTGTTAAGAACTGTGTAATGTTCAAAGGATTTTAAAGGCGTCGCCGGTAATATCACGGAAGGAAATGTTGAGAAAACCGCCACTTTCGGCGAAACATAAAGAAGCGAGGTTGAGATTTGCCGAAAAACACGTATCCTGGAAGAAACAATGGGAAAAAGTTATATTTTCCGATGAGACACGTTTTAATTTAGACGGACCGGGGATGGGTACTCGCATTATTATCATGATCTGAGAAAGGAACCAAAAGTGAAAATGACCAGACAATTAGGGGGTGGATCTGTGATGATATGGGCAGCGATTGGATTTCGCGATAAAAGTGGGATAGTGTTTTCCACAAACAAAATGACATCTGTGACATATAAAGACTTATTGCGTGACAATCTTCTACGTTTTGGAAACCAATGGGCCGGGCGCAATTTTGTTTTTCAGCAAGATAACGCGCCAATTCATAAAGCAAAAACCATTACTGAATGGTTTAAAGGGAAAAATATTTAAAACTTTACAGTGGCCGGCACGGCCACCAGACCTAAACATTATTGAAAACATGTGGGGTGAATTGGCACGTCGCGTTTATGGCGGAGGCCGTCAATATTTCACGGTACAGGAACTGAAAACTTCAGTAGAGACTGATTGACAGATTATCCCTCAAAATTATGCGTTAAATTTATATAAATCTATTAATAACAGACTATTGGAATTGATTAAGAACAATGGAGGATCTACGCATTACTGATCGCTCATTTGTTGATTTTTGTTTTACATTTGCAATAGAGCGTCTAAATTTTTGTCGCAGAAATTGTTTAAACATTGGAGTAATAGTTTATTATTTAGTTCATATATTACTGGAGGAGATATTTTTAAGTTTATTTTACTTTAATGAATAAAAACTTAATTAGATATCTTGCTAGTTTCGCAAAGAAATGTTGTAACCCTTAAAACCCGTAAAACGTCTTACCGCGTCTAAGTTTTTGTCGGGGAGTGTATGTTAATTCTCTAACTGATTATCCATCCCGCGAAGGTTATTTCTTATTTTATCATTTGTTACAGTAAATCAATTGAGATTTTTTTTGAACTCTCAATAAGAAGCAACAGCTTATGGAACTTTATTATGAGAATCATGTGATCGTAATATTAATAGCACATTATATAACAATGGAAAATGTTTTAGTTTTATTCATTATTGACTCTTCAAATATGTCCCCATTGTAGGAACTTTTTCTTAAAAATAGGAATAATAAAAAGTGTAAAAAGGTAGTATCGTTTCTTTTCGATTGCGCTGTTCATAGGATATGATTTAGGGATTTTCCTTGGAATATTTTTACAGTAAGAGCAGCAATTGAGATCGAACCATATTCATACTGACGGAAATAGGTAGGAATATTTTCACCCTCTCGCACAGTCAGCAATTTCTTTTACTCTTGAACAGCAACAATTCCCATTGGAATAAATCTATATTGCAATTAACAGTGGAGCACGATAAGCATTTATCTTTTATCGGTTGAATTTTTGAGGCCAGTTGACAAACCTCCGACAAAAGCTACCCGAAAGGTGCCTTTCTCTTTCCCTTTCCTCTTGTGTGTCATTCATTTACCCATGTCTCATCCAAATAAAATATGGCTCCCCTGTCCCGTCTATATGAAAAACTAATTCTCTTGTGCGTTTACAATATACGAAATTAATGTGTAGATGATGGTTTTTTGAAAATCTGTGTTGCACGATTCATTTTTGGAATATTTAAGTGCAATAAGTTGATTCATTTCTTTATATTCCTTCAGGACTCTGTTCACAATTGACTTTGCCATGCCCAGAATAATACTACGCGTACAAGTAATGAGAAATACACATTTATAGCTTAGGCAAACTATTGGAAACATCATAATTGCGATAGTGCTCTTATGGTCTCCTTTCAATGAAAACATATTGAATGTATTTAAAATTTCGGGATAAATGTCCGACATAAGAGCTTTTTCTCGGTAAACAAAGCATCGAAATGGAGGGTCTTGCTTCTTTGCTCACTACTTGACGATTTTTTAACTTAGAAACTGCCAAATAATCAAGAAATAAAGTGGAAGATTCAATTTCCAAATACACTTACCAGCACGTACAAACAAACATTGGCCGACGGCGATTTCCGGTATTATGTTGTTACGAGAACCAATCGAAGTCCTTACTTTCTGCGCAAAAAGGTTAAATCACTTTGATGTAACCTACGGCTTTCTTCACTCAGTATGTGACACAAGTCATTGATAATAAAGGCGAAGTTAATGTCATTTATTTAGGCATCTGACCATGTAAGTTCTTCTACGAAAATTATGTTCATCTTAGTCTTATCTGATTTACAGGAAATTTCAAATCATTTACTGAAATCATATTTGTGACGAGTACTTGGCTATCTCTGGAATCGTTCGAGGAACTAATTTGGACCCTTATTGTTTCTGTTGATCGCTGATGATTTAAAATACATATTCCGAATTTTTGAATGGTTATGGTTTGACTTTTGATTTCATCAAAATAAAAATAAATTTGAGAAATTTATATCACCTGAAGAAAAACTTAAAAAATGCATGAATGGCATTGACATTAATAATTACTTATTCATTCGATGTACTGATGGGCGAGATAATATAATTTATCCAGATTTAGATGACAAGTCCAAGATACGAATATGTACGATATTCGTATTTAGAACATATCGTCAAAATAAACACGATAACTATATAAAGATAAAAACGACGTTTAAAACCGTAATTGGTTAGACACAGGTCTTAATTTACGACATCGTGATTGGGAAGTAATAAAGAAATATTGCTACAGGTTTCTTGCTCTTTTGTTTATTTGAATTTTTTTACGTAGATAAGTATGGGAACACCATGCATAGCGAAAATAATTGTTCCTCAATTTAGCGTAGTACTTATCAAATCGTGCAGGCTTATCAATATCCTTCCTTCAGATAAAAAGGTGCGGTGCACAGTTTGCACTGTTTAGTCTCGCCCTATCAACGGTAACGCGAACACGCGGCCGACAATCGTGTCCCATTTATACGAATCGGTTCCGTGTAGTTCAAGTCGGGCTTCACCATGACGCTCGGAAAATCGTTTCAGAAATTGTTTCGGAGAAAAAGTCGCAATAGGGACTCTAGCGGTGATGAAAACGGTAACAGAAGCACCGACGCTTCGGTCTCCGAACAGCTCATTCTCAAGGAGAGTAAACAGGTCTCCACTGCGACAAGATTCACCAGACACGCGGTCATCCCATCAGATCTCAACGAACCGATGGTGCAGAAGGTCTTCGCCGAAAATAAGAGCTACAAATTTAGCAAGAGTCATCCGCCACGAGCGGTAACTATCGAGACTAAGGTCCGATTCGGCGATGACCCGAATAAGGCAAAGAAAAATGGAGCGCGCGTAATGCCAAAGAGGGGTGACATTTTAAACAACAATAAGAGAAATCAGAACGACCCCGTTCCTTACCGCTCCCTCGGTACGATCTCCAACAAGATCTTTATGGTAAGGACGCATTATATTCCCGAAACGAAATGTTTGCTAATTGGAAGAAGGAAATATATCGGTTTTTATTAGATTTTATTAGGAGCGCTATCGTAAACTTCTTTGATTAATTAAAGTCGTACAGGAAATGCGCGTAAAAATAATATCGGTTAGTTTTGACAGCTAGAAACTTGTATAACATTGATAAGGCACTGGTTTAGAAAAATGCTATAAATCTTAAATATTGTAAAACAAATAATCTAATTTCCCGCACAGAAGTGTGTTGTTTTGAATTTAGAACATTGGCTTAATTTAAGAGAACATTTTTTCTCTTGTAAACAAGTTTTTCTTGCAACAAAATATAGATTCTTTGCATTGATGCATATATTAGCTATAGGGTATAAGTACATATGTGACCCGGTCTACTAAGAGCTACTATGTGCAAATAATGAACCATTGCAGGATGTCCTACCATTTCTTGCATATGAAATTTTGGCAAAAATGAAGTTGGTCTACTTGATAAAGCACTCAACATTATCTAAAAATCTGTGTTTGTGATTAACTACTTATTAGCTGTTTTTTATTTGTTTTAATCTAAAAAAAAGGTGAAGCATCAAAGGTGTGGCCAGGTAAGGGCAGGGATGGGGACTTTTCCGCAGAAATAGTATTTACTTCGCCTCTTAACAGATCAAGACATTGCTTAACCCTATTCACACTTTGCCCACTTCTAGTCAAAAACCTGGCCATGCCCATATGGAAGCGCTATGGTTAGTCTGCCATGCATGTTGGACGAAAAAGTATGAAATTCACATTACCAAATACCGAAGGAAACAAGTTCTAATTTATAGAATTCAATGTGTTAGTAAAATATTGGTCAACTGTTGTTGTAATCGTAAAACAGATATGGACGTCTCACTAAAGTTTTGAGAAGATCAGAAGTAGACAAAAATATCAAGTACCTCTATTTCTAAACGTTCTAAATTATATTTTTCTGCTAATCTTTTAGAACTTTTTTATTTACTTTATTATTTGGATGAAACTAAAACATATAAAAGTTATCTATTACATGCGGAAAATCTCTTTAAAGATAAAATTAAATAAGTACCTATATGCCTGTCACACTAACACAGCCATCGTATCCTTGTCAATTCAATTTATTCATATTGCTGCTAAGTTAATACATCAAATATTTGGCCTTGATTCAAGGGACGCAGGTACCCTTTTCCCTAACTAAAATATACAGCAATTTATTTCGACGCAAAGTGGGGGTAACATAGTTTGAAAATCATAAACATACCGTTTAATTCATATGGTTCATGGCTACTGTTTGTGGAAATTATTCATTATTCATTAAAAAAGCAAAGAATATAAAATAAAATCGATATAACCTGCAATCTAAAAATATAAACTCGGAGTGCACTACCAATTAAGAGACGAACATTTTTTTACTTAAATGCCTTGTGGCGTCTGGGGCAAAAAAGATATGGAACAATAAGAAATTTTGTTGGATATTGTTGCCCTGTGCTTGAATCGGTAGATGGTAGTTCACCTTTCAATCTTAAATTCTGTAAAGAATTTAAGATTAAATCTTTCAAACCAGTCATGGCTTGCAAAAAAAAGACAACTTCCTTCCAGCTGAAGAAGTAAATGGTAGCTGATTTTTACATTTTCATCAATCTGGAATCAATTGAAATTTGCTTTTGAGTTTGGTTTTATACATGCCTATCTAACTGCCACCTTATCCTAACGGAATCTTCATTTTTCCTTATTGTCCTTATAGTGGCTTTATTCTTAGGGTAACGTTTAGCAACGTCTGCTACTCTTTATTGCGTAGACGATCTAACATTTGAATTTTCGTTTTTAAAGAAGTAACTTTTTGTAGAACCTCGTATTTATCTCTTTGACATGTT
Organism: Oryctes borbonicus; assembly: GCA_902654985.2. NCBI lineage: Eukaryota > Metazoa > Arthropoda > Insecta > Coleoptera > Scarabaeidae > Oryctes > Oryctes borbonicus. Next base: position 105,527 of record LR736857.1, on the reverse strand, counting down.
TTCACCGCATTTTAGCTCGTATCTACCTTATTTTTGGGAATACCAGTGCAGAAAAGGTATGACTGGACGGACCTAACTAATGCCTAACCAATCATTCATTTAAAATTTTCAATTTTTTTTCAGACTTAGCAAAGAAAAATAATTCAGATGAGAACAGATACCCGGTATTTGGGGTTATTTTGTCACTAATATAAAATATAAAATTTTGAGCGTTCTATTGCAAATTATAGCAAAGTAACCCCAAGGTAAAATAACCGAAAGTAAAATGTATCGTCTTATTTAAGATATTTTTTTGTTAATGAGAAATGTGTTTTTTTTTAACTTTTTGCTTTTTTCTGATGTGACTAAAAATAATAAAAACCATGTAAAAAAACTAAAAAATCATCGAAGTATTTGTACTGTGCCGCTTTAATATCCAAACGTGTTAGAAATCCCCAATCGGCTATACCATTCCCAAAGTAATTCGCAATAATGGCTTCCTCCTGAGTAGTGAGGATGGTTGGGCAGCTAACGGGTTGTAGATGTCTTTCAACGTATCTATTAGCTGTTGTGAAACGTGGTATTCCATGTTTGTTTCTTGCTCAACCTCTAGTCCAAATCCTCCTGAGTGTGATTGCGGTAATTTCGACTACTTGGGCTTCTTTCTGGAATCTCATGGTTAATGATGTTCAGTTACCTGTAATAGAGCGCTAACGCAAATGTCCCGACATTTTGATAACATAGATGACAAAAAAAAATTATTTGATTGTCGTTGTGATAAGGGAGACTGCAAATTAATCCCTACCTTTCTTACATAAATAAAAAAACCAATACAGCCAAAAGAATACGACAAAATGAGAAATTCTTCAATTTATTTTTATATTTATCACTTGCATTTTTTGTTTACACTTAAGTCACCGAGAAGTTCGCACAAGCACTTTTGAAATTACGAGATTTCAATGTTTACAATGAGATTAGTAACACGTTATCTAATATGTTAGAGCTTAATACGTAAAATTGTTCACAGCTTGGTGAGAGAGGTTCCGGACTTCGAGCCAGGGGCGATGTTCAAGACTTCTATAAGCTACGAGATGAGCTTGTAGAAAGCGGTAATCTCTTCGAGGATCCGGACTTCCCACCGACCGATTCTTCCTTGTACTACAGCCAAAGACCAGATAGAAGGTTCCAATGGAAAAGGCCTCACGTAAGTATTTATTTATTAAGGAGTTAGCTTTAACGCGTTTGACGGTGAGAAGTGAGAAGCTTTTAAGCTGGATGGAGTTGATTAGATGATCGATCGGTTAAAAAGTTGATCCAAAAGATGCGGATTCAATTTCTGATAAATGTGACTTTGAAATAAAACTTACATATTCCATTTCCGCAAAAATATTAAACTAATGCTCTCCCTGACAAACAATTGATAAAATAGATACATGTCCGATTGACGTATCTAGTCAAAGGATGACAGTCTAGGTTAACATATGTAACTCCATTAATATCCAGATAACTATTTCGAAGCGAAAAAGGCGGCTAATTCTCGGATAATGTTCAAATTATGTGTAAGTTATGTGCTGTTGACTATTATGGTGCTAACACCTTATTACGAAAGCTTGAAGAACCATCAAAGTTCCGCAAATCATATAATTCCTGGTAGTACTAACAATTCCAAATACTTCGCCAGCATATTCGTCCAATCAGTTCACATATGCTGCGGCGCGTACACTGGGCATGGCTTCATACTCACAGCAGCCCAGTGCGTTGCGCTATTTCCCCCGAAGGAGGTCCTGGTGGTGATGGGCAGCCTGAAGGCGGACGGCCAAGGGGGCAAATTTATGCAAGTGAAGAATATACACGTTTATGAGAGATATAGCGACAATCCGGGCGCCTACGACATAGCCCTGTTAGAATTGAATCGTCCGTTCGTATTGGACGACACCGTCGCTATCGTAAGGCTCGCGTCCGAGTCGAATTACGAAAACGCTAAGTGCTATATGATCGGTTGGGGTCTGACTCTTCGAGATGGCGAATTCCTCAACATCAGCGCGCCAGTAGAGTTGACTTCAATTGTAATTATGCAAACCAAGAAATGCATGCAGCGATTTAAAGCTTACAATGTTCGTGTCGATAAGTCGGTAATCTGTACCGACAGCGATGTTGACGCTTGTATGGCGGATTGCGGAATGGCACTTATGTGTAACGATCACATGGTCGGATCCTCATCGTTGCTTCCTACTTGCGGTAGCGGAATGCCGATCATATTCACTAGCATGCCATATTACTACAAATGGGTCATGAATGTTATGCAGAAGCACAGGTTTCAAAACATTGGATATTCTCTGCGCTATACAAATTTAACGTATTATATATATTTGCTTTTTAATTGTTTATATAACAAGTATAATGGTCTATGACCTAAAAGTAAATATGAGAAGTACCGTGTTTTGCTTAAAATAGAACAAAACTAGATAAAACACTTTAATTAAATGCTTCAAGTACCAAGCACTGAACTAGAGTGCTTTAAGATAATAAATATCGTAATTTCAACTTATAGAAGTCCTTGAATTACCAAATACAGTATTTGAAAAAGTAAAGCACCAAAAACCAAGCAGTTATCCACATATATAAACCGAGATTTAGTTCTGGTTTTGACCGACTTAAACTCACATTTATGTGGGTACTGTGCTTTTTTTGTCCATTAATCCTCACCACTGTTTATTTTTACGGAATATATTCGTGAACCCTTAAAAAATAAAATCGAGGTGTTTGAGGTCGGGCCTCATGTAATGGGCTCATCATGACCGATCTATCTATCTAATTGATAGAAATTTGCTGGCGCATAATTCTAATAATTTCTAGCGGTGGATTCTCTAATAAAATGTTAAGTTCGTCCCGCAAAAAATGTTGATGGACTTCGTCACTCAAATGGTTTGGCATTCGATGTGATTGTATTAAAAAATCATCGATCACACCTGTTCACACGTTCAAGGAAAACCCATATTGGTGGTTTCTTATTATTGTTTTAACGGGGCTTCGTCTGTAAACATGTAATTGACGACAATAATTAGATTCGGTATTGTAGTCACTCGCAGTATTGCAGACGAAATAAATGATCTTATAATAAATGTTAAATTTTCTGATAATGGAAAGGTAAGGGGGCTGTTCTCTCAGGACTTGCTTGACAGACTCACGGTTTACTGTCTGAATGGTGTATCATGAATTGGACCATACTTACAACTTTCCCTTGATTAAAGCAGCCATCTTCTCCCAACCGTCAGTAAATATCAATAAATGTTCTTATATTTTGAATTTGACCCGAACAATGCTTTTCTCGTTAAAAACTCTAAGCTTCATTGGAATTTGAACGAACCGCACCATAACATATAATCATGTCCCTTTATTCCGAAGAAATCTGCAGCACCATTCTAACACGAAACAAACGAAAAACTGAACGGCAAAGCCCTTTAACCAAATAGCATTTTCCACACAAAACATTATTTTCCGAACCATATATTCTAAAGTAACTGAAGTACTAAATTTAGAAGTATTTCAATTACTTTGAAAATGCTTGAAGTATTCAAATAAAGTATTTCAATACGCAGTACCTTTTAAAATGAATAAATAAAGTGCTTGCAGACCCAAAACTACCCCTAGCCAAATTCTCGGTGAATAAGCTGTTAACAAATGTAAAAATAAAGAATTAAAAAATTTTTGATTTTTTTAAAGAGTATGTACCCCTTTCCAGCGCTGTACTGAATATGCATTTCAATTTCAAACGTGCAGGTACAAAGTAAAAAAATTTTGAACGGCAGAAACAAGTTAAAAAATCGCAAATACGTGCATACGGCCTTCCATATATTCATATTTTTATTCGACATTTCTTTTCAGTTTTCCTAACTAGAAGATACATTAATTACATTATTAATTATTATAATTAGAATAATTAAATAAATAAAAGATATAATGAATATAATTTACTGTTTACTGTGATTAGTACGAGTAAGTGATGTATTTTGAAGAAAATACAAAAAAATCAATATCTCGAAAACTATTGACTTTTGTATAAGATAAATTTGGCTAAATCTATTGTAAATGAGCTGTACTAATATGTAGGTTTAAGTACCAGTAATTCCTGTATATGTAAATATATATCTGATTTTTTTTAAGACTATGATCTGATAAAGGAATATTAAATAATCTAAATGAAAGGCTTTCAGTGAATATAATTATTGCTATGTGTGGGTTAATATTTATTCCAAGTTGAAATCGCTAACAAAATGCGATGAGATAAGGCACTAAAATGTACAGTTATCTTCGAAATAGGGTACACTTTCAATTTTTACTACTGTGACTGTATCCAAAAGTTTCAATAAAATAGCCCACAAACATTTTAAAATTTTTTCGTTAATATTTTCGGCTACAGAAAAGATATCTAGACGTCGTTTTCACTGACACAGTTCTCTACTTTTCCGCGTGAAAAGAAACCGTTCTACCGTTCTATTCAAAATTTTTGCGAAAAACCGCTTTATTTGTTATAAAGTCAGTAAGGGTACAATTCATAAGGACTAGATTTGTCAAATTAAACGAGACCAAGGTTGTTGGAATCGATTAAGCTCAACATGACCAACCAACATTAGTTAAAAAAGGAGTTGACGTCTCCCCGTCACTTTAGTTTGGAAGATACCATAAAATATGTTTAACGCAAAAGATAGAGAATTGAGTTGGGAATAAAATGCGTATATTTTCGAGAACTTTTAATTAGACAAAACACGATGAAAACTATAATTTTATAGTCATCTTACGAACTCCAAAATCATTTCCAGCATTTTCTTTTGGCCACATTTATTAAAAAATATTTTATCCGAAAGCTATTTCTGAGATCAATAGCCGGTTGCCAAGATAACAATATTTCGAAGATTTTGATGAAATATTTTATAATAGAAGCTGTAATTGTTAATCGTAATAGAAATATAGAATTTCATAATTAAGTGTAAGAATAACAATGTTTGATTCGATGTCGAATAAAACAAAAAAAAAACCGGTAACGTACAGGTATGATATCTATCATACCCAGATCAAAGATAAGACCATTGCGTTGTAAAAGTAAACAAAGCAAATGTAACGTGATTCCATCAAAAAAATCCAATATTTCGTTACAACATTTCTGATTTAATGTGACAAGATAATTAATTCCAATCTCATCTTTTGATCCTGAAGATTAAAATTTCAACGAATCATGGATTTAGAGTGTTTCTGAATGCAACTCTTTGTTACAGGAAATTTGTGACAACCCGCAACTGTTTGTCGAAGGCTATTCCCGTTTCGATGTCCAACAGGGGGAACTCGGTGATTGTTGGCTATTGGCAGCTGTCGCAAATCTAACACTCTACAGACGTTTATTTTTCCAAGTCGTACCTGACGATCAAGGTTTCGATGATAAATACGCCGGCATATTCCACTTTAGGTAGGTGATTTTTGCTTACGAAAATTGCAGTGCCGATAAGAATCTATTTATAGAACTACTTCTGATGACTAAATAGTAGATGTAAAGGATAAGAATCGTGCATGCTAACAAATAAGAATAATAGAATGTAATTATTTTTATTAATTAATGTTCTAGATTCTGGCAATATGGTAGATGGATAGATGTTGTTATAGACGACTTGCTGCCTACTTACAATGGTCAACTGGTATTTCTACATTCTACAGAGGATAATGAATTTTGGAGTGCCTTATTAGAAAAAGCCTATGCAAAGTGAGTTTTCTTATTACTTGGACGTACTATATTTACATTGCTTTCTTAAATTTTGAGTTTTAAGAGTACAAACTCAGAACACCTTCTTTATCAAATTAAAATCAATTAGCTCTTGTGATAAATTAACTTTTTTCAATACTTGATTTTTTTAAGGTGTTGATAGTAAACTCACCGTCATCAGGCCATCAGGTTGGCCTATTTTCTTTCTATAAACACGTGATATATCTCAAAAGACGCAGGTATCTAACCATTAATTGTCAAGGAAAATACTTGTTTCGCTCCATAAAATAACAAATTTCATTCATATCGAGGTAAATGGAAAAAGGATAGTCCAAATCTTACAAAACAATTTAATAACTACTTACGGGTACCAGCCGATATAAAGCAGATAAAAAAAATCTCGAATTAATAAAATAGTGTCTTGAAATTGTAAAATGCGGGGTGTGTAGATATTCGCTCAAGACCTTCCTTCAGTTAGCTAATACCCTTGTTGTTAAAAGAAGCAGAAGGGTGAAGCATTGTAGTGTTCTGAAGATATGTTTTCCGTAAATAATCTACATATGGTAACATAGTACAACGATTGCACTATCCAAGATAGCATTATTTTGTTCGTATAACATGGATATTTTATTTATCGAGTATCCTGATATATTACATGGTACCTAGTGCCCGCAATGGAAATAGGCGCGAAGCAGTGCGAAAATATCGTGCTCACTACTCGAGCTTGGGGCATCCTACAGCAAATTTCTTTCGAACGCTGGACCAACGGGTTCGTTTACATCAAGTCATCAAAATGCTAGAAGCCCAGAGTTTAGACTTAGTAAACGCTAGGTACTATGCAATGAGTATCCTATGGTTCCCATTGAGTTCCCATGAGTTTTGGTTGTGGTTTTGTGAAAGAAAATCACTGATTTGTTGAGTTGCTTTTCACCTCTGGCATGGCTCACATGCCCAGTTACCGTGATCACCTGCTTCCTGGTTAGTTAGTTTCGCCTCTGGCGCGTTTTACACGTTGAGTTACCGTACTAACTCTTGCCTTCCACTCTCCTGATGAAGCCCTAATATTATTATGGGCGAAGTGCCGAGTTTTCGTTTAACAAAAAACGAAATGACATGGTCCAAACCCGGAAGACGCTGGCCGTGAAAGCCTACGTTTTTATTTCAATATATTTTATATCTGGCATGTCTTTGTAGACGGAGAAATTATTAATTCAACGTAATCAATAGTTATGGGTGATGACATATAAATAATTAATTGAATGGAAATAAAAAGTTTTCCATGATCGCATCGATCAGTGTGTTTTAGTTTGAGCTTTTTTTTTCGTTTTGTTGGTTTTTGGCGATTTTATAAGTAAGAATTGGAAACTAAGTTTAAAGTTAACGTTTATTCGATGGTCGGAAAATATCTCCTAAAATATAAGATGTATTGTATAAATTGGGCTTTTTTCGTGAAGTTAGCACATTTCAAGTGGTTAGCCCATTGCCTGACGGAATGCACTATAGATATCGTAATCAGCGTGCAATATAATCACTTAATGTAAACTGTGATTTAAGATTGCTTTATAAATACCAGATGCCATCACGGGGAAGTTTTGGTCGTGGCATGATAACCAACAGTATTTGTGATTGCAATGTGTGCAATTACAAAAGAGAATGAAGGAAATCAAAGGAAAACAAAGGCGAAATCAAAACTATTATATTATACATATGTACATACGATAAGACCAGTGTTTGCTCCACAAAAGAATAAAAATTGTTTATTTTGAAGTTTCAAATGTGCTAGGTCAGAAAATGCAATTCGTCGAGAATTATTTATTTATTTCTCCGCGATTACTGCGATGCGATAAAACATTTTTGGTTTTGTTATGCATCCAGTGATAAAAACTATAACACAACAATAATTCCCATTGGGCATTACCCATTTTACCATTTGATTAAATATGCAACTAGGTCGACTAAAATGTTATCATTATTTTCGTGAATTCACAATAGTATATGTGAAAAAACAAGTAATGAAAAAATAATTAAAAAAATGTTTCCGTTGCAGACTACACGGTTCGTACGAAGCCCTGAAGGGCGGATCAACATGTGAAGCGATGGAGGATTTCACCGGTGGCGTGACAGAAATGTACGAAATGAATGCTAGCCCTCCCAATTTATTCAAAATTGTACTGAAAGCGTACGAACGATCTTCGTTAATGGGCTGCTCTTTGGAGGTGCGTACTTAATTTATATCTATTATAAAATTGTTTGCCCGTCCCAATTTGTCGCTTTTTTGGTCTGTTTGTTTAGTCTCAATTTATATGTAATGTATATAGCTAATGTGAATGTGCCAGGTATTCTATGTTACAAGCGTGGCAAACACTTTATGGGCAAAAAAAGCATCTGTCTTCTTCGTTAACGATTGATGAGGATAATTAATTCTATGTTTAAAATCTGCTGGTTGTTTTCTGTTTCTTTTGGAAAACATTACCTTTAGGTGTTATTTATTTATAGATTGCAGACATTAATTTCATTATCTTTGCCATTTTTGTTGTTGAATAAAGTTGTTTCCGATTTGTCGATACTAATACCGCCCCATACATTTTCGATGACTTAAATCCGGGCTAATTGAAAGTGGCGATGGGCAAGAGATTAATGTTACCGAATCAACTATGCAGTTATACTTATGAATATAAATTTGGTTCTATAATACAGACAGTATCGCTGGTAATATCACAACATGGTACGTCTAATAATTTTTCCTTCAAAAAAGGGGTTGCAATACGAATATGAGAACTTTAAGATTTTTGTGTTAAAAAAACCGTTAATAATTTCCTTACTTCTACGCCCCAAAGTTATTTGGCTAAAAGAAGGAATTTTCTAATAGAAATCGGACTTATGGACCCTTAGAGTCACAGGTGGACAATGTGAAATGCCAAGAAGAGATGTGGGGGTGGCACTGATAACTTATAACCTCGTACAAGACATGAAGTCGTTTCATTTGTATCATCCTAATAAGGATGTTTAACTTTAAATTTTGAATTTCTTTTAAAGTACGCGTTTATTTATCAGATGATTTCTACGCGAAATTGACATGTTTTGAATTTTTAATAAATACCAACAAAATTTGAATCTCTCGTGTTTTAATCTAAATCCCCTTGAGGACCTTTCAGCGCAATACAAAGGTTTCAGTTACATGTTTTAGAGTAAAATCGAACTCGGAGTAAAATCGATTTCCGCCACCTTCATTTGGGATAAAAATGACAAGCAAGTATGTGGATCATCCTCCAAACATTTGACAAGTTTGGAGTAAAAAGACAAACGAGGGTAGCTTTATTCCGAAAGAATTGCGAACTCAATAAAATTCGTTTCTCTGCCTATATAAAAGCTGATCATTTGTAAGTTTTCGTTGCGACCTCTATTGGAAAACAACCAATAATTTTTGGATCCTGCTAAGCACAGACAAGATAACTAATGGCAAGGTAGGAAAAATGCGGTTCATGCATGTAGGCACACACAAAAATGTCTATGTTATCTTGTCTGCGATTTAGGCAGGCTTCAATAATAAAATCGTCTTTACAGATAAATGAGGATTTATTATTTCATATATTTTTATAAAATATAATGCAGAAATACAGGAAAAATAAAATAATTTACTTAACTTGCTTGACTCTCGTACGTAAGCGTTCAATCAATATAATCCGGAATAGCAACATTTTTAATTGTTGTCGAATAAATTTATTTAACGTTCATTAAGTACCAAAACAACATATTCTTTTATTCTAGGTACATATTAGGAATTAGACTAGGTATCTTTGGTGAACTTTCGCTAGTTTTACAACAATAAAATTACTCCAACACATTAATTTAAATTATTTTTTAACGATGGCACAACGCTCTGCAATTATTTATTAATTATTAATTAATTTTCAACACAAAATCATTCCTACAACATTGTTGCAATTCTCTTTATTATTATTAATTATTTTCTATGCAATTTCACACTTATAAATGGAAGTAAAAGTCGAGCTACCGTTAGATCACTGGATCGCCGGATATATAATTAAGTGCAAACTTTAATTTATCTTAAAAGCATTCATGTCGCGTATCCCAAGAGTACCGAGTTAATTAAAAGCTGCTAGTATTTCGCCTAACTATCTAATTTGAATATCGTCTAATGGTATTATTATTTTGTAGTTCAGACAGGAGTTATTTTTTGTTATCAATTTTGCCCTTGAATTAATTTAATAGCAATGTTGCTAATTCAGTTCGATTTTTTTTCGTTTTATAGAGGATCTTTTTAAGAATTTTTAAGGTACTGTTAAATAAGTATAAAATATAGAAAATTAGTTACACACGCTGACCGTTGATTAAATACTAATAATTAATTTTGTTACTTATCAGATTTATCAAAGTACGTTTTAATTAATTCTACGAGTGTATTTGTAATCATAAATCTTGTAACTAATATATTGCCTCAAACATGCTCTATTGCGAGAATTATCACAAGTTGAATATATACGCTGTACCGCTGGTAGTTTTGGAGAAGCAGACGTAAGTATCTCTCTGTTTGATTATTGGCGATTCCTTGTAAATGATTTGTTGTTACGATAATCTAGTCCAAATGTTAGTTAATAGTGGTTGATAATATCCCACCTCTTCTATTGAAATAAACACGTTTTGATATTTACTGCTTCTTTGATCAAGTTTGGCTGTATTGATATCGGAAACGAAACGTTGATTACACGACAGCCAATATTGTATAACCAAAATGGTACAACTTGTGCCTCCAGCTAGAGTAGCGTTCAGGGTGGGGTATGGCAGATGTTCATCAAAATTCTTAAGTATATAAATTATGAGAAGGGCGCCAGGAGTTTTGTTTATTTTAGAAAAAACTTTGTTGCACCTCCTCTTAGTTTGTAGGAACATGTAACTCGTCTTTAACAAAAACTTAGTAGAAAAATCATTTCTTTTGAATATGTAATACTCTCATAGTATTAATAATAATAATAATAAGAAGAAGAAAGAGATAAAAAGAAAAACCAATGATCCCAGGACGTTGTCTCGGTTGGCTTTGCTGGCACCTCGAATTGTCCTTGGAATTTCTCCCCGGTATATGGGTATCTTAAATCACTGTGCCCTGATTCTTTTCCAAATACAAAATAGCCAGCAAACAGAAGCTAAAAGACCGAGTTTAAGGAGGGAAATAAAACAACAAAAATATGAAAATGAATGACGAAGCCAAAGAAAAAAAAAAGAATAATAAACTTGGGTAATTAGTAAAATAATTTAAATTACAAGAAACTTTAACTGTAAAATGATTATTAAACGTTACAAATTAACATTAAAAAAAAATGAAGATAGCAAGATCATTGCAACATGTGCCCGAGGCTAAAGAAAAATGGTTAAACGATACGGTAGAATACAATATTTGGCAAAAACAATATTAAAATTCAAACTAAATAACTCAGCAATAATATATTACTGCAAGATAGAATTAATTAAAGCACGTTCAGGAAAGTTAATTGGAACGTACTCACCAACTTAGAAAATTTAATATCTCTTTTTTTTCTTGCAATCACGTCTGATCGCCACCAAAGTTGATAAGAGAAAGACACGACAGACACGACGACAAATTACACGACAGACAGACAACGTTGATTATTTTTTTGCAACTACTCTTTATAAAATTTGGTATTCATTTATATAGGCCTACTTTTTCAGATAGAATCGGAAATAAATCAATATACAATTCAAATAAAAAAGATATAACTTTGGTTGCCGAACTTTTTTAAAACATTGTATGTTAAATGTGGATTGGTTTTCGGCAAAACAACTTGGTTGGCCGATTATAAACTGGGGTGTTGTTTGTGGGAGACCTGTATATACAATGCGCTCCCAGATTGGGTACCTCATTCTTGTATTTTTTATTTTTTATTTTTCGAAAAAAAATGTTCTTGATCGTTTGTCTTGTTTATTTTTAAATTTAAAATCGACTTTATCGAGGTATTAGGTTAGGATCGGGCTTCTTTAATAACATTACAAATACAAATTAATAATAAGAGTACAAATAGAGGTCAATAATAAGAGTATTTTGCTTAAATACATATATTCTTTAATTTTTATAACACCCTGTATGTTTTATCACAAGTTTAAGCACAGTATTTATCTCAAAATAAGCAAAACTATTGATCAACATTGATTTAGAACAAAAATGAAAAACAAGACTAGAAATACCCTATCTAGGGTCACTTTCTGGTTTTTTTTTTTTGCCAGCTAAGGTTTGGATTAAGGACCAATGTTTGTAGAGGATGCATTGGTCACTATCATAGATATTTTCCTTCGCTATGATCCTTTTAAATATTGTAGATGTAGAAATTACGTTGTATATAAGAGGAGAAAAACGTAAAACTATGTTATGTGAGTATTTATTTATATCCAACAGCCAGATCCGAATGTACTAGAAGCTGAAACAAGGGAAGGCTTAATACGTGGTCACGCCTACAGTATAACAAGGGTGAAATACGTCGACATCCAAACGCCCAACACATCCGGAAAGATTCCTTTGTTACGTTTGAGAAATCCTTGGGGTAACGAAGCCGAATGGAACGGACCTTGGGGCGACAAGTACGTTCAGCTTCTCTTAACTTTATTAGAAGTATGCATAATTATGTTGCTTTTCAGATCTCCGGAATGGAGATTTATACCAGCTTCTGAAAAGGAAGAACTCGGTTTGACGTTCGACGATGACGGTGAATTCTGGATGTCGTTCAAGGATTTCCAGAAATATTTCGATCGTTTGGAGATCTGTAACTTAAACCCGGACTCGTTGACCGACGACGAGATTCAAGAAGGTAATAAGAAGAGGTGGGAGGTATCGTTCTATGAGGGCGAATGGGTGCGCGGTGTTACTGCTGGCGGTTGTAGGAATTATCTCGGTAAGTTTGTAATAGATAGCTTAAGGAAGGACGAACTAAGTATGAGTTCTGCATTCTAGAAACGTTTTGGCACAATCCCCAATACAGAGTGACTCTTACTGAAGTGGATGAAGGTGATGAAGATGGGAAATGTACGCTCATCGTGGCGTGTATGCAGAAGAATAGGAGGTCCCAGAGGAACATGGGTATCGATATTTTAACGATAGGATTCGCTATATACTATGTGAGTTTTGCCCGTTGCCTGAATACAGATCTAAGGCCCAGTAGTAATTGGATTAAGCAAACAATAACTATATTTCCTTTTCGTTTTAGTTACCGAATCCGGATATTCTACCCAAGCCATTGAATTTGAACTTCTTCAAGTACAACGCTTCCGTAGCCAGATCGCCATCTTTCATTAACTTGCGCGAAGTAAGTTGCCGCTTCAAGCTACCACCCGGTACCTATTGCATTGTGCCTTCCACGTTCGAGCCTAACGAAGAGGGAGAATTCCTGTTGCGCGTCTTCTCCGAACATCAAAACAATATGGAGTACGTTTCCGCACCTCCTTCACCTACTGATAATCCGGTTTCTTATCCGCGGAGTAACTACGACTTCTACCGTCAGGACGATTACTATAGGCATCGATTTTTCTTCAGCGATGAAAGCTCGAAGCCTCCCTATCCGGGGAATAACACCAACAGTCCGTTACCGTATCCAGCACCTAATAGTTCCTTACCCTATCCGAACTCCGCGTCAGGCGCACCTCCTTTGCCAACCTATCCGAACGCGCCTCCCGCAAATCCTTTGCCGTACCCTCCTGGCGGTGGTTATCCTTTCCCTAATCCGAATCCGTATCAACCTAGCGGCTATCCGTATCCTAACAGTCAATATCCTAACCAGGGTGGCTCTAATTACCATTATAATTATCCAGGTGGCGGTCGTGGTTACCCCTATTGAGTTTAGTTTTGTGAAACTAATGAGAGATAACTAAAATATGCGTCTTGATAGAAACAAATGGGTTAGCTAGTCCCCAAACACAGTTACATTTTAAACTGTGGAAGACGAAGTGATTACCGCGGAACCCACACATTCTCTGTCTTTAAAAATGTTTTGGATATTGCAATATAAGCATCCGACATGCAAAATTTGAAGATCTTAGCTTCTCATAGAGTTAATCCGATGGAAAAATTAAACTATTATGATACGCAAAAAATTATTTCCGATTGCCTTTGAAAGAGTCGTATATTTAGTATTAAACGGATATAAATTGAATCAGATAATATTTTTGTGGAACATGGAAATTTAACGTCAGAATGATTGTGAATTCGTAGTTAGGTACAACGATGCTTAGTAATTGATAATTTGAATGTTGTGTCGCTGCTGTACGAAGAATTCTTCATCTTCATTCTTCGTACAGCAGCGACGAAACATGCAGCAGCCCAGAAGAAGCTCCATACAATTGAGAACGAAACGTTCTCATGCAATTACGACGCGATTTCAACCCGGAAACCCAAATTCTTTAAAAGAAGACGTAAATTTATGTTTTAAGGTATATATTTTTATTTTTTTTATGTTTGATAATATATGAGCCTCTGGATTTTAGTTATGATTAGAATGGGAATTGACGTAATGCGTTATCCTGAACAGTATCTACCAGAGTGTTCGATATACATTGAGTATGCATTAGAGAAATGGCATTTTGTTTTGTAGATTTTTTTTATTTTTCTTTTCACTTATAGTCTTCTTTTTTTTTATTAGAGCCCGTTTTTAATTTCTTATTATTAAAAGTACGCTGGATGATATTAGTAACCGTTTGATTAAGAAAATTAAGAGAAATCGACACGATCTTTGATTCCACAAATAATGCAAATAATTAATCATGTAATAATCTAACTTAGGAATAAAATTGGTTAAACAATTTTTACAACCAAGTCCAAGTACCTTTATTTTGAATTTCAAATTGCCCTTATTTTCGTAGGTTAGCAACATAAGCAGTACCAAAGGGAAATAGTCACTTATAGTTTTAATTGGGTTCGCAGCAATAAGGATTATCCTAAACGATAGCACGCTCTGGATACCTTAAAATACTTAATAAAGTGTGTCCAACGGTAAATGTAAACAAATCATTATTTTGAGTTTAAAAAGGCTTTTCTTTAATACTTTCACTATTACAAAATACATTTCTACCATTTCTCTTATTTATTATGTAACATTTGCCCGTAAAATTAAATTTTGAAGAATATTATTTAATAAAAGCTGCCTCTACAACTAAGTTAAATTTCATCGGTGGTATTCAGCGGGAATTTACATTACTTTACAGGTACTTAGTATTATGTAGTATTATATAGTAAGTATTATGTAGTAAGTCGTTAAGAATGCTAACCTACGTCGGTCCCAATCTAGTTATCAAGTCTCAAGCTAAGCATCTTTTAAATTTCGCCGATAATTTTTGGTAGTTCCAGTAAGATATTTAAATAATGCCAAGTCGGTAATCTCAGCCAACCGTACTTCACTTCAAAAATAAAAGTAGTAAAAGCCAAATTCGCACAATTTAACTTTAGTTATTATTCAACAATTTTAGTTCAAAAAATATATTTTTTTATGAATTGCTAGAATAAAAGATTGACCTGTGGTTTACGGAACGCTTTTAATCTTGAATTCAAATTTAATTCCTTTAATTGGTATTTCCGGCAATTGGCAGCACAAAAATATGTTAGCGTCTGCTAATGATATGGATGATTATCTAAATAAATAGATTTTTGTTAAATTTATGCAAATAACAGTTGTTTCCTCAGTGTTTTACGTTTTTTTATGTTAATATTGGCAGATCTCAAAGTGGCATTTGGTTTTAACTACGAATTAATTTAATGGGTGATTAAAGTCATTTAATCGTGATTACTGATGTAACAAAATTATGTTAGTCAGAGATTAACAAGCTAATCTGTGAGTAAAAATTAAATTATGTATATGTATATGTAAGTCTTTAAAGCATGTTAAAAAGAATCGGCGATTGGTACTAGTAAAAAACGATAGCGTTTTGCGATTAACTGGGTAATTTAAATCATTTATTCTGCGTTTGAGACAGAGCGTACGACATCCACGCAATGATTTAATCCGCGTTTTTTTTCCGGAATGATATTATCAGATTGTTCGTAATCTCGGTTGACATTGACATGATTACATTTTTGGAAATCTTTAATATAATACTCGATTTTACTTTCTTTTTCCACAACAAATGATCGATGATAAAAAATGTAATGGATAGATTCATCTCTTGCAAAATATTTTTAAGCTTTTAGTTATCTCTCTACTTTGTTTTAATCTTTTGCATTTTTTGAAGTGATTCTATTGCTTTTGCTTCTTTTCACGTTGCCGAAACATATGTATAAGTTGTATTTCTGATTATCTTTTGCTTAAGCCGATTATTTTGGTCCTTGCTAAATATTATTATTTCGGAAAACAAGTTCATGTGTATATACATTGAATTTCCAATTTTTTTTTTTTTGAAAGAGAATTGTGTATATATTTATTTAAAAATATAAATGAGAACTTATAATTTTCTTTAAGATAAATATGTCACATACGTCCACTAGCAATCTCTGATGCATTTATTTAGGTACATACTCGAATAATTTTATCCAGTATTTATACTTCTTCCTATTCTGGTCAATGATGTAAGCGATATTTTTTTATGTATATATGCTTCTTTTATTAATGCAACAATTGAAACTGAGAGCTATACAGCTAAGATTCGTACTTATATTGTTAAGAAAACTATCTTATCAAAATATTTCGTTTCCAAAGTATTATCGACAATTAGAAGAAATCTCAAGATATTCAAATATTAAAAGATCTAACATTCCCGTCTTGTAGCAATCTCCACCCAATTTTTTTACGGCTTCTTTTTTACCTCGTGATATTGACCAGAAATACAAAGGTAATTTTAATAATTTGTAGTTGATTCTCCGCTTCAAACCTAAATTACAAAGTTTGTTCTTTTCTAGTTATGTCTAGAGCATCTATTATTTGTATATACTCTAGAATCTTTAATATTTATTTTTCTATATACAGTTTTAACTTATAACCGATATTCCTATACTCTATTATTATAAGCAATTACTATGTTTATTATTAAACTAAAATAAACTATTACTTGTTCGAGAAGTGCTGTATCATTTTAACAATCACCGATTTTCAATTAATTCCCTTTTATTGTTTCTTTTTTCTCTGATATGCTAATAGAAGATTATTGCAATAATTGCGATTTTAAAGCTTTTCGTATTTCCAGAGAAAATGACGAAGACATCGGCTTCGGTGAAATCGATCAAAGGGTAAGTTTGTTTTTCTTGTATTTCAAGTTTTTTTTTTCTCATGTGTAAATAGAGTTGCCTATGTAAATGAGATATATTTAGCTTGTTTTTGGAATGGAGAATTTATAGATTTCTTGCAAGTTTTAAAATAGATATTGGAGTTTCGATTCGAACTTATGTAGGTATGTTCTGTCTAAACATTTTGGATAATTTTCTGATTATTGCGAGGCATATCATCTAATAGTTCATTTTATAATTGTTTTCATTGTAAAACTCTTTAATTTATTTAATTAAGAATTTTGCCGCTCTGCATAAGTTTATCATCTTAGATATAAATTTTTCGTCAATCCGAGGATGATGTCTGATTTATTTCATTTTTTTTATTAATAATTTTTTATTTAATTGATGTTAAAGTTAAAGAAAAGATTAAATATAACATAAAATAAAAACGAAAAAACAAATAAAAACAAGAGGAGGATAATAAAATAAGATAGATTAAAATTTAAAAGAAAAGAAACCAGTTGTAATATTGTATAGACGGAACAAACTTATGTTTGGATTTAGATTATGATATTTATATGTATAACGAAACATCTATTTCTGTTGACAAACAAATATTATTTCTTATTGAATAATTTAGGTTTAAAATCATAAACAGGTCGGTTGTAAAATTTATCAGCGGGTCACATCATAAAATCCAAGATATTGAAGATATGTTGTTTTTTTTTTTGAAAACGTTCAGCTCCTGTAGCACCGTCAATGAGTTTTTAACACCAATCTAAATATGGATTCACATCAAAGATGCAACGCTGTTTTCCAGTAATACGCCTTAAACGAATGCCGAACGTTCACGTTCACGTCCACGCATTGACATCACTCGAGATACGTTAAAAAGTCGACGAAATAATACGCATATTCCCAAATTATTTTGGTATTTAGATTAAAAATATTATAACGCGTGTCCATGTAAAACGAAGCGACAAAACTGTTCGGAATTCAATATACAGTGGCGGCCATATAAATAGCACAGGTAAACTGATATGGATGAATTGATAAATTTGTAAATGTTAACAAGTGATTTATTTAACTTAACTTAACAAAAATGTAGTAGATGGCATGCAGTTTATAATGAACACACAGTATTTTATAAACTTCAAAATAAACAAATTAAAAAAATAAATATATTATTTTTTAAGCGGGCATAGAAATAGCACACTTAATAACAATAACGAAATACTGTATTATTTATTTTTTTTTAATTCTTTTTTGCTTTTACGTTTACTATTTTGTTGCAACCCCTTTACAAGCCAATACTGCTGCACATTTTTTCGGCACACTTTCAATTAATTTTTGACATTTCTCTACAGGAATGTTTTGCCAGGCTTCTTCAATAGTATTCTATAATTCGTCTAATGTCGCTGGAGATTTAGACTTTATAATCCCCCCATAGATTTTCTATGGGATTTAAATCAGAGCTTTGTGCAGGCTATTCTAACACTCGAATCTGTTTCTCCTCTAGCCACTGTTTTACGGTCCTCGCCGTATGTTTGGGATCATTGTCGTGCATTAAACTCCAGGTTACTGGAAGAAATTCATCAGCATATGGTTCCATCGCATTATCTAAAATATTGCGATAAACATACTGATCCATTTTTCCTGCAATTCTGAACATAGGCCCTACACCACGCCATGACGTAGAAGGCCATACCATTACACTTCCTCCACCGTGTTTCAATGTTTTTATAGTGTACCTAGGGTTGAATCTCTGATTAATGCACATACATTTTTCCGTCAGACCCAAGTCGGTTGTATTTGCTCTCATCTGTCCAAAGTGCAAATTTCCAGAAAGAAAGCGGCTTTTCTTTGCGCATTTTCGCAAACTGTAATTTTCTTTGACGGTTTTTATTTGACACGAGTGGATTTCGTACTGCAATATATCTAAGTAAGTTAAATTCCTTCAGCCGACGTCATATTGTTCTTCTTAAATTCGGTTTTTATTTGTGCAGTTGTGCGAAAAGGATCTTCTTGACTTAATCGACGAATAAGGTTGTCTTCTCGTAAGGTTGTTTTACGAGGCCTAATCTTCCGTTTCTTGTTTTCTAAAGTTTTTTTCCGTCTGAATACGCTTTATCGCATTTTGTATTAATTTATGTGAACAATTTAATGTTCGTGATATTTCTGAAATTGATATGCCCTTCTCTTTTATGGTGCAAATTAACTCTCTTTTCTCTGGTGTGCAATGTTTTCCTCGTCCCATTATACTAACACCTAAATTTTTGTTATTAATAACACGTTAATTTTAAAAGTGGTAAGTACACCACTTTTTTGGTACAAAATAACTCGAACCGTAACACTATAATAAGATTCCACTACAGAACAGACAACTGTGCTATTTATGTGCCTGCTAGAAAAGTGAATAGTTTTTTTTTCATTGAATGTCGAATTATTGTTCTGGAATACGTAGCTAAGGGAAGTACACGCAACCTTCTCGGGGACTCTCACGCTAGTTTAATAAACTTTCTTGGCAAGCGCAATAGTAACTTATTGATGGTTTGCTCAAGCTGATCACTTGTGGAAAAATTTTAATTAAAGTAAAAGATATTTACTGTATCTCTTAAGAAATATCTGTTTCGTTTAATACAGATAAAAGCATGAAAGTCCAAAATAGCGAGTATGTCTGCTATGGCTGTAATTCTTGCATAATAGCCAAGCATGATGATTTGTTAGACTGCTATTGATAAATATAAAACCTTTAGTTGTCCTAATATTTTAATTGTATTAATTTTTCTCATTTTCTTATGTAACACAGACGAGAAGGATAATACTTGCTTCACTCCATACCCTGCCCATTCCTCCAGGCTTCGTATGTACCTTTTCCTTCAATTTCCTTACCTTCTCCATCCTAACATATAACGCGTATTTTTAATAATTAATTAATCCTCTTTTCTATGTTAAACCTTGTGGTTTCATGTTATGTCCAGGCAAGCGATGACAAAACAGTAAGTGCATGTTGTATATATATTTATCGCTTTTCGTAATTTTTTGTTACGTCTATATATCTTCAGTAGTAAATTTAGATTTATAACTTCCCGCTTTCTTTTTAACACCAATTTCTGCATAGGTACGGACTATACAACCGACTCCGCAGCAGGATCAAGAAAAAGATCAAATTTATCAGCTCTTCTTGAAATTAGCGGGCGACGATGGCGAAGTCGACGCTATAGAATTGAAGGAGATCTTAGACTATGCTATGAGGATGGGTAAGCGTTTTCAGCAACGTGTATTCGATGTTGTACGTATAATATGCACTTGTTATTTCACGGATTGAAACGGAAAAATTCTCAATTTTTCAAGTCACACTCACGTTTGCACATAAATGAAGTTGTGCTTCACTTTGATAATGTATTTCGTTTGATTTTTTTTTGTCCTTTGAAGCGCAATATTTTTAAGTTTTGAAATAATGCTTTTTACGTTGTCCGATGTTCAACACCATTTCCTTTCTCATAAAAAAATAAACGTTACCTAAACCGAAAAATGCTGTTGTTTGTTGAGCCGGAACTTAAGTCCACCTTGCGTTTCCGAGAAATGTTAATTTGGAATTTAAATCAGATCTAAGAAATTTGGAATATCACGGAAATAATGGATTCTTACTTACTCTTCTTATTTTCGTTGTTAATAAACAAATAGCAGCAACTCATATTTTTAAAGACTGTTTTAATCTATATAATTGCTTAAAAGAAACATCCAGATAGATGGAATTCTTTTAATATTTATTTTCAGCCTTTCTACCGTGAACAAGCTTCTTGCTTAATCGCACTGCATGCACATAAATGTTCTTTGCCTAATATTTTTGCTATGTGAATGGTGGGAAGTTAAAAAATATAATGGACGTGATGCAGTATCTTCCAAAAATATTTCCGCATATACAGATAGATCAATAAGTAGCGAACCAGGCACCTACTCTGTTATTTAAAATGGAACAGCCCTATATATTATTACTTTTTACCGTCTCAATTTAGAAATAAACCAATATAATATGGGCTTTGTAAGATTATTACCAACAGATTTCGTGATATTTGTAATTTTGTTATCAATTGTTTAAATGCGAAGAAAAACTCCAGAACGTAATTATAGCGTAAACAAAGAAAGTTGATCCTCTACCATTTATACAGCAGGCACACTTCTACAATTCCAGGAGGTTGGGACATCTGCATAGATAGTCGTCGAGTTTTAGCAGCTTAGTTATACCGATACGAATTAAAATTGATCTGGAATAAGATTAAATTGGCAGGTAGAATTTAATAATTATTATTTCTTAAACCTCTTACTAATCATTAGAGGCCATTTGCAAAAAATATAAAAGAAATACTAGGGGAGTTCGCTAACTACCTGGCTCCTGCAAGAAAGGATGCTACTAGAATTGAAGTAACTCTACTTTTCGTAAAAGTAATCTTTGACGAGTCTTGTCAAGTTTTCGAGCACTACGTTAGTTAATGCTCCTTTAGTAGCCAACCGACCGACTGCATTTATTACATCGACTCGAACTTGAAACAGCCTATGCCTTATATAGTTGTCGAAACACACTGAAATGTGATAAACACACAGCGAAATATCAGAAGAATAAGGAGGATGTGGTAATGTTTCCCAGCCAAATCCAGAAATTTTTTTCCCGAATCTGTAAAAGCTCTTTTGATTGATCTGGATGAGTGCTGGTTGTCTCGGTTCCAAAAACTCATACTGGATAATTCCAGTTGCTATACAAACACACAATAAATTCTTTTTTGGGTGCTAGTGTTGGATCGGTTGGCGACAACCAATAATACGAGGTCTTCGAATTTGAGTATAATATATTCAACTTTTGTCGCAAGTTAATAAGCGATCAAGAAAAGGTTCATTATCGTTGCATGAAATGTTTCCCGAGCAAATGGTAGGACGGCTGAATTTATCATCTGATAATTCATTCGTTTCATTTCCTTGACTCCCACGTCTTTCCTAGCTGGCGAAGGGGCTAACTAACGGCTTCATTGCTTACATCGAACCTTTCAGCAATCTCTGAGCACGTTTTACTGGAATTTTCCTCCACAATCTGTTGAAATCTTCGTTGTTAATCATCTTCCGTCTCCCAGAGCGTGCTTTATCGGTCAAGCCAAAATCTCCAGAAGAAGATCTCTTAAATCACTTTTGTGCTATTCGATCACGTACAACAGCATCTACACCACGGCTGCAGCTTAGGTGCTCACTACTTTATGAGTGCCAAAGCTGTAGCTGCGGTTGATTGTGACGATCTGGTGTATATAAAAACTGCTTGGACTTATTTGGTCACTCTATAGAAGGGTTTCTTTGTAATTTTTATCTAATAATATTCAACATTTTATAACATTTATTTTAATTTTTTTTTCTTATACAAAATAACTGCGTTGCATGAGGAAAGTGACCAACAATTAATAATGATTAAAACAAGATATTAATTTGCAATAATAACATTAACTAATAACCATTGTACTTGTAATTTTAACTTGCTCACAAATTAATATATTAACAACTAGATTCTAACAATGAAGAGATATATATAAGCATGAAGAAGTCTTTTTTATAATTATGGAATTTAGAAAACAAATATTTAAAAACAGGGTATTCAGTTTACGTAATACAATTGCATATTATCTGTTTGTTATCTTTCGCTATGTCGCTTGAGACCATTGTGTATACTGGTAGTTTAGCACTGTTGTGAATTTGTGTAAAATGTAAGTGCTATGACACCTTCCACGCATGAGTAGATCATTGATTTAGCTTTCTTCTGGTAAGGACTAACAAGCTACTTCATCAGCATTCTAAGCCACAAACTACAACTCCTCGAGAGCTCCATGCAGGATTGTCTCTAACATTAAATAATGAGCAACGAAATTCTGGTAACAAACTTCTTCGTTTTGACTGGTTTGATATCTATAGTTTATTCTAATAGTTACTACGCATTTCACTGTTCACGCTTTGGAGATTATAACAAGCATGCGACGGTATTTAAAATATTAGGATTTCCAACTTGAAGTTGTTCCCTGGACTTTTGTTGCTCGTTTTGCACTGTTCCTATTCGCAATCAATTGTGGTTTGTGGCTTATAATTACTTTTTTGTCTGGACACAGACGCACCCGCGTACAGAATGGACGCGAAAAGCGTGGAAGCTGGTGGATATCATCCTGGATACTCTAACTACCCGCAACAGCCACAACAGCAAACGCCTCAAGACAATTCGTGTTGTACTCAACTATTAGTGATAGGTGGCGCGGCTCTATGCTGCTTCCTCTGCATGCAGCTATGCGGCAATAAGGACAATCAAGCGCAGACGAACGCAACAAGTACTTTAGCTCCATTAGCGACTGGTTGCCTCGGTAATCTATGTTCGGAAAACCTAATGAATACGTCGAATAACGCTAATAGGGAACACAGCAATATAGATAATCAGATAATAACCACGCCGCCACCGTTTCATCCCCCGGCAGACAACTATGGTAGGTCCAGGACGAACTGGTAAACATATCACGATTGCGACTGTAGTGATTTTGATTGAGTAGAGAGATTATTAACAACGTAGAGATAGCTTGTATAATTTTGTTTTCAATTTGCTTTATGCTTGTTAGTAGCCCGCTTGAACTAATCCAACGTGAGATTCTATATGAAGTTAGTTTTAATTTGGTTTACCGTTTACAGAGATGAAAAATAGGGGCTTTTCGAACGATGTTTGTCGAAGTATGGTCGCTATGTTGGATGCGGACCGTTCCGGAAAATTAGGATTCGAGGAATTTAAGTCGCTTTGGTCTGATATTAGGGATTGGAAGGTAGAGAAATCATAAGTTTGTTGTGTGTTTCAATATTGCGCGCGTTAACGGATCTTTACGTTCAAGAGAAGGATACACCGCAAATTTTCCTAGTCTTTAAAGAGGGAATTTTTTTTTCCGACCCGTTTTTAATGTTTTAATGATCGATAAAGTAATATTGATAAAAATCAAGATTATTATGTTGTACATATACAAATTCAATAAAAAAAATTCCTTTTTTGAAGGAAGATAGAAAATTCTCCGTTGATCTTGGTGATCTTTTAGAACTGTTTAATCATGAAAGCAGTCTGTCCAAACACTGCAGAATTGCTTTTTAGGTGTTAGTTGTTAGTCACGAAGAGAAAGACTTAAGAAACAAAAAAAAAGTTTTGTGGCATTGTCATGAAACAGCATAATCTTTGGTTAACAGTTTTGAAATTTTTCTTGTTGAATGGCATTCTTTAATTCTTTAATTGTTTCCTCATAGACTTTCTCTGTTATTGTAGTACTTTCTCTGTATAAGTATTCAATTCACAATATTCCTTCTACATCCTGATCCAGGCTGCGTTTATTACTTTTTTAGTTGATAAAGATCTTTTACGAACCCATTGCATGTGTTCTTATTTTGTCGGTGGATTCCAGTAATTCACACTCACGTTTTGTCGTCAGCCAATGCCACCAAGCTTTGTTTACAAATTAGTTGCCGACGCAATTCTTGTTCAGGGCTATGCGATTCCGAAATCCAATGTGTTGACACTGTGTTCATGTAAGTTTTATTTAAGATGTGGCTTCTGATAACTTTACTTCAGCAACAATCATTGAAACCGTTATTCTTCTATCTGCTAATACTGGTTCCTCAACGTTCTCGATATTTTCGTTGGTTCTAGCTTCAGCAGGCCTTCCGTATCTTGGGATATCTTGAATTGGTTCCCTGTCCCATCGAAATTGTCGACACCATCGTGTCGTAAAATACGCCATGCCTATGAGATATTAATCACCGTGTCATAAATATTCTTGGGTTCACCCTCTTTCGTTAAGAAATTGATGTGTGAAACTTGATGCGTGAACTTCTGTGTTCTGGCTGAATTCCACACATATTTTGTTGATTAAGCCTTTATAAAAACAACACAACCGTTTGAATATGAATGAAACTTGGTCGGCTTGTATCAAAGTTGACGAAAAGTTGCCAACGTTACTTTTTTTTTTTTTCATAACTAAAGAGATAATGTAACCACCCTTCCAAAGTTATCCTTCTCTTGAATTTTCGAAATTCAAATTTGATAAATAAACGTGATACAAATATTAAAAATTTGATTTTAAATAATTGTGCTGTAGTGCAAAATTTACCCCCCTTTTGTAAAATTCCCTGTTCGATCTTTTTACAGAACGTGTTCCGATTATATGACAAGGACAATTCGGGTACTTTGGATGGTTTCGAATTACGGCAGGCGTTGAATTCTGCCGGATACCACCTGAACAATCACATCCTCAACATCCTGATGCACCGATACGGCAACAAACAAGGTCAATTAGAATTCGACGACTTCATCATGTGTGCAGTGAAGTTAAAAACTATGATAAGTATGTATTATATTGTAGATATTTGTTTCCCTTTAATGTTTATAATTTATATCTTTTTAAATTATTCCACAAGTTCTATAAACAAATGTACAGACGCAGATATCTTTTTTTACAATTTCATTTACAGTTAAAACAGGAGGTATAAGCGAACAAGCACTTATCGAAGAAATACAAAGGGATTACCAGTACGGCAACAACGATAGGTCTGTACACATCTACACCAATAAAACTTACAAGCCGTACTAATTATATGGGAATGTGCATCAATGTTTATAACCAAGTACAGAACTAATATTTTCATTTTCGATAACGTTTGCTTGTTACATAACTGCTTTATAGTGGTCTCGGTTACATTTTGATATTTCGGTTACATACAACACTTACTTGTCTATGGAAGAAGGTTTCTCTACTAGAAGAATATTGTAAGTTAAGCAGCAGAAGGAACTCACAAAAATACACGTACACACAGTAGAATAGTGCTACAACGACATGAAATGGGGATGTAGCTTTTAGCACCTTATCTTTTGCTTTCTCTATAATTTTCGTACTTCGTTCACAATATAAAATATTGCATCTGGTTTATCGCTTTAACACGTTATGTGGAAATCTGCCACAGTTAAACTACCTTTTAACAAAAGCAATGCTTTTTAACTCGTACCAATTACAGCTACTGCAATTCAACTGTGCTCGTTAGAAGGTTGTTTCGCTGTTGTTATTAATTAATTCTAATATTATTAACAGTATACAGAACTTTATGATTTTCTTAGCATTTTGTGTCCTAACTGAATGATTCGAAACTAAACATATGTAAATGTGTAGACAACCAAAGTTTGTTAGTGGCATAGTATGAAAATCAATAGAGTGGAGTCTTGTTTGTGGATTTATGTATATCTCCATGAAATTTCGTAATCAAATATAATATGCTGAGCTATAGTACCTTTTCAGGGGTGACACGTCGATTTCTCCGGAGATACAAAAATGTTCCCTAAACTATTCACTATCGAAGTTCTTCATTGCTCCCTCAACAAAATTTTACGAGCCGTGATAAGTTCTTTTGCAAATTTGTTCATCTGGAGAAAGAGATATTATCAGAGCTCGATGCTTTTCGCTTATTCCGCACTATTCCACCGTTTCGCCGTGCCTCAGATTTTAATTCATAATCAATACTATTGACATTTCATCTTCTGAAATTGATTTCTTTTACAAGAAAGTTTTACATCAAAAATATTCGTTTGTCGGCTATTCTACACAACAGCCCAGTCTCCTTATGGAGGTAAGAATCAATTCGATAAGGTAAATGTACCTTAACAATGGGGAATTCTAATATTTCGTAGATGAAAAACACTGATGAAATGAAACAATATAGAAGAGTTAGTAACTAAAACCATTAAAATGTAAAATAAGTCGAAGAACTGTGGATTTTTAATTTTATAAGGCTGAATTTTTACAAAGAGAAGAAATTAAATTTTCCGCTATTCCAAAAATTCTTTGTGATCCAAATTCTTCTTTTCTTTTGTAATCTTCTATGATTTTGCTATGATTTTGATGATGGTATGATTTTTTCTATGATTATGTATTTGCGTCATTTCCTGGTCATTTCATTATTACCAACAAATCTATTACTAGAACTTCATATTGTTGCTCATTTGGAGCCGTTTTTAAATGGTAAAACTCGTACAAGTACGTACGTACAAGTTAAATAAATGTAAATGGAGTACTCCCACTCCTATATGAATTTTCGCACACGAGCACACGCCTATTTAAAGTGGGTAGATTAATTAGTACATCTGACGTTTCAAGTGAACTAATCTGGTCAAACTAATAAATAAAACACAACTATTTAAACCATGTTTCCTACAATGTCTATGTACGTAATTGTGACATTTTAGAATTGGCAATAAAGCAGCAGTCCGCAAAAATTATCGTTCATCTTTCTCAGCATATGTCCATCTTAAGTAGATCGAGAACTTAAAGGGCCTTAAATTTACAACTATTTGCACTGTTGGGAGAGGGTTAAATCTCCAAATTTGTTTTAAAATAGATCAAAAAGGTACGTTTTCCTTTGGCAAAATGGAAATCTTTTACAAGGATATACCGTGGAGAATGTTAAAAATTATTGCGTTGGACGTCCATAGTTCTTGATTCTTTTTTATTTTCTAAAACTTTCAAGAAGTCTCTTACTAAACGCAAGTAACTTTACAAAAAGAAGATTCTACTTTATTTAATACTGTGCCACTACTTTTTTTTTAAACAGTTTCCAGTAATTTTTGAATATGTATTGGATTGCCTATTAACATGATATTCCAGGAATATTCATAGAATCGACGTGATCTAATTTATTCTATTTTCAGATATTTTTAAGTCGAAAGATCCAAACAACACCAACACCGCCAATTTCGCATTAGAAGAATGGATCGTGAATACTTTATACGCATAAATAGATCTTCGGAATACCTTCTACAAATACGTACTTCCATTTCGTTTTACTCCAAATAAATACGTTGTTAGAGGACCGATTATTATATGGTCGTTTTTAAAACTTGTTGCTCTCGTAGGCTTCGTTTGTCGAGAATATGAGCCGTTAAAACAAATGCTTTTGTTATTTTTCTATTATAAAGATCTTATCAATCATTTCTATTTCTTTTTTATTTCATATCGATTCATATACATGACTTTAAGTGTTTTTTAACAAGCTCGCACAGATTATTCTATTGTAGTCGTACTAACGACCTGTTCTTTTTTTAATTAATCGTATATTTTTATAAATTTTAGACATGTAATATGAGAATATATTTATTTTACGACTTTTACAATTTAATAAATGTATATTCGAGTTTGTCGTTTGTTTTATTTCTTTATTTAAACCCGTTCAGATATTATTTGGGGAAAGGATATATCGCGATTTTAATCGCTTGCTTCCAAAACGAATGTAGAAATACTGAGAAGGAAATCGATTTGATCGAGACTTAATCGTGATAACTAATAACTTCCTGTGCCAATTCGTTTTCTCAATTGATTTTTTATCGGAAACTTATCATGGTTTTATATATGCTCTAGCCGGAAATAAGCTAAATTATGATGAATGATTAAACGTAGTTGTTTAGGAAAATAGAAAATGTTTCCAACGCTTTTTTTATTTTGCAAACTTTACCCTAGTGAGGTGCTATTAATGTAAACAAAAAACAATAGCAATGTGCAACGAAGAAACTAATTAATTGTTTTAATAATTGACTACGTATATTATTTAAATTCTTTGATTGAAATTTTTAAATTTCAATATTTTCTAATTATTTTGATATAATTTAAAAAACAATCCCCGTTAATTGCAATAAATTATTCTTTAGTAGTCATTTAAGTTTAAACGAGCAAACTACCGCTAACGTTTTATTGTACGTTGCACTAGATACTTTGTGTTGAAATTCCCGAGCGCTAGATAAAGAATTACCGCATTAAAACAAATTAAATCAATTATATATTAATAATTAAAAATATTTCGGCGAAGAAATGGCCTCACGAAATACAATGATGACCGTCCGTCGCTACTTCGCCTATGTGTAATACAACGTTTATACTCTGCACGATTTGTGATTCTCTCTCACTTCTATAGTCTTCTTCTGCAGTGATCGCCTATTTACGGTATTGTCACCCGACCAAACGTTGAATTTCCGATAGGGTTTTGTAGTGTTTCTCATAATAGTATATAAATCGTTGCGAATTAAATACATGCATTTGAATGTTGCATACTTACAAGAAATATAACAGAGGATCCTCTTTCCACACACAGACTGTCGCAGGTTTCATCCGCCGAATCTGTATAGATATTCCTATAAATTTATTGCTTTCAGTTCAACTTCGAATTTGAAACGTTCAATGTACCAGTGGTGAGGTAGGTAGTTCAAAATATGATGCCGGATGATATGCCAGAATCATGCGCGTTCATGTTATTGTATATATCCCTCTTTTTGGTCTAATTATCTTCAAAATATGTTAACACTTCGTATATATACATGAGGGATTATAGATTTACCCGACCTAGCAAGCAAAACAAAATATTTGGGAAAAAATGTCTGTATTTTTCAACATAGTTCAATAGCTTCGATACCTATCCCGTTTATAGTGAGAACCGCCGGGCTTCTCAAAATAGCCATCAACAGAAGACTCTCTGTTAAAATCGAGCCATTTTTTTTAAATTTGGAAAGAGAAAATAATGCAAGTGGGAAATCCGGCGAAGAAAACAATTCGAACTTTGATTTTATCCATCGTGATAGCGGATGTGTGTGAACTGATTTCATTACTCAAATGCTGTAATAAGTTTGCACAATACTCTGTTTATTGTTTTTCCTTTTAGAAGATAATCAATGAAAATTATCCTATGAACATCCCAAGAAATTGACGCCATGTCCTTGGGCGCAGATGGAACTATCTTCACGTTCTTAGTCACGTTTTTAGTCCATTGTTTCGACTGTTCCTTCGTCTCAGAAGTAAAGTGATGGGCCATTTTTTCATCCATGGTTATTAATCAATGCAAAAGCTCGGCTTTATTTCCGCGAAACATCACCAAGCACTCGCTTAAGCATACTCCTCACAGCAACCCCCTCACCTATCGCATAGCTTTCTAATATCAACATTTTCAGTGAAGATGCGACGTGCAGCACTATTTAGAGTGCCTAAAATGTCTGCTACGTAGCTCGCGTACTTTCAGTCGACGCTCATCCAGACTTAAAGTATGATTCTGAGGCGAACGTGAATAGTCACGTCTTACGTAAGCATAAGACCCTTTAGCTTCACTTGTGTTAGGCTTAAGTAGACATTTACAGAGTCTTTTCAATCCATGAGGAAAGTAATCGAAAAATCAGGTTTCATTCAAGAACATAAAAGACTTACGAAAGAATACGCCGTTTTTTCCGGAACTATTGATATATCACCAACCAAGGTTACTAAAGATACTGAAGAATACCCATTTCCAGATTGGAATGTTGAATTCGTCACGGTTTTTTATATTTATATTTAACTTTAACAACTATTTAATTTTCTGCTGCTAAAATGATCTGCTTTTAGTCATAATATAACATTTGAATTATTTAAGAATTATTATTATAAGAATTAGACTCATATTTGTGAATAATAAAGGAAGAATTACACTAAATAAAGTATACTTATGTATTCTCAATATAATCGAGTTACCATTATCATTACACAATCAAAACCAATAGCTTAAAAGATAAAGCACGTTAGCGATTGCTGTAATTTCCTGATATTATTTATTAGTCCTCGAATAACCGCCAAAGTGTTAGTCTGCAATAAAATCTGTTGATAGAACATTAATAGAAGCAGAAACCTCTACAATACTTCAAGACAAAATTATTTGATTGGAGCAGGAGGAAAAGAAACACTTTCGACATGGCGAAAAGAGCAATGTCAGATAAGATCTACTTGGTGGGATATCAGAACAATACCTTCGTATTTTCGCATTGCAATTTTGAAATTTAATAAAATTCCTTACAGCTGGGTGAAACAAATGTAGCATTTCGATCCAAGCAACAATTACAAAATTTTCAACAAATACGCGATCAACATCTGAAAGAAGGTACCCTCTTTCAAGACGAGCTATTTCCAGCAGACGATACATCGTTATATTACAAGAGGAAAGTTACTGGGGTTGTGTGGAGGAGGCCAAAGGTATGTGTCAATAAAATTTTGATGCGAAGTCAAAAGGCCGAAAAAATATTTTTCTAGGAAATTTGCAAAGACCCAAAGCTGTTCGTAGACGGACATTCAAGGTTCGATGCTGTTCAAGGTGATAAAAGTTTCAACTGTTGGGTGGTAGCATCCATTGCGAATCTGTCCAATTATGAAGAATTGCTACACTTTGTCCTACCAACCGATCAAGACTTTGAGGACAAATATGCTGGAATATTCCACTTTAGGTGCGTTTTTGTTTATATACAACAAAGTTATTGATTTTATTTATCGAACCTGAAATTCAGATTTTGGCAATACGGAAGATGGGTGGATGTCGTCATAGATGATAGGTTACCCTATCAAAAAGGAAAATCAAAACTTTTCAGTGTACGTTCCAGGCAAAAGAACGAATTTTGGAGTGCTTTATTAGAAAAAGCTTACGCTAAGTATATTTAACATGTAATAAACAATAGGAAAGAATATTGTCATAATGCTGTCTTTGTAGGCTGCATGGATCGTACGAAGCTCTCAATGATGGATTCGCGTTAGATGCGATGGAGGATTTTACAGGAGGCATATCAGAAGTTATCAGATTTCCAGCCGATCCAACAACATTGTACGACATTTTACGAAAATCCTATGAAAGAGGTTCACTGTTAACTTGTTCGCTAAGGGTACATATTTAAGTAATGTGGAATATGCATTAAGTAATGGTTCTTCCTTTTCCAGCTTAAATACACTAAGGGTTTGCAATGTGGTCACGCATATAGTATAACCAACGTAAGATACGTCCACAAAAAAGATTCTCCCGAAAAGGTTCCTCTACTTCGATTGCGAAATCCTTGGGGGCTTTTCGAATGGAACGGACCCTGGAGTGATTGGTATTAATTTTTTTTTGCGATTTGTTTCAAGATGCTCTTGCTTGCCTTCATTCAGATAACAACTGCTCTTGGTTCTTTCATATAGTTGCACACAGTGGGACTCTGTTACCGAGGAAGATAAGAAAGCTTTGGGAGTATGTGTAAATGAAGAAGGCGAATTTTGGATGTCTTTCGAAGATTTCGAAAGGAACTACGTCCGGATAGAAATTTGCAATCTCGCACCGCTTCCCTCTCAAAATGACACGGTTGATTATGGAGAAGACGGATGGAAGGTTTCATTTTTCGAAGGAAAATGGGTGAAGAATGTCACCGCTGGCGGTCGGTCGTGTTTTCAATGTAAGTAACTTTCAGCATTTTTGACAGTACGCATCCTTGCAGTATTACTTTTGGTTTAAAGCAACTTTCTGCCACAATCCACAATACCGCGTTACCTTAACGGAGGCTGACGAAGGTGAAAATGAATGCACTTTAATTGTGGGATTACTGCAGAAGTTTAGAAGACAGCAGAAGCATCTGGGTGTCAAAAACTTGGCTATTGCGTGTGAAATATATCGCGTGAGTATAATGTTTTGAATGTGTTTATGTAGATGTATAAGTGGCCGGAAAAGCAAGTTTACGCCAGTCAGTTAAGTGACCATTCTTGATTGCGTTACATATGCGTGATCTTTGGTTCATGGGCACTACCGACATTTTGCCAAATAACTGGTGGTATTCAATTCACGCCAATCATTTCGTTAGCCATCGTAGTAATCCCTTCCAACGCGTTAGTAAGAAACTAGGTTTCGCACAAACTATTATTTTTTTGAGATGTTTTTTGTTGGTTTTTTATACCTTAATAGCAACTATGTTATCGTTGTATTGGTTACTTATTACGATTATTTTGGAGCCAATATCTGTGTCGTTTTAGATACGCAGTAACGGCTGTGGACTTGATTGACTGTGAAACAAATAATGAAACGCCCACAGATATTTACAACAGACTCAACCATAATCACCTAACGCTTAACTTCGGGTATACTTGGCCATGTTATTTCTAAATCGATTCTTCCGAGAATTTTACAATTTTCTGAGTGCTGTAAGAAAATGCCGCCCTTTATAAAATATTGTTGTAATAAATGCTTGTTCTTGAACTGTACGATTTTCTACCATACATCTTGCGCTTTTATCCGCTTTATCCGCAACACTGCCCCAGTTCCATTAAAATCAAGGGTAGAGACTTTGCGAGATTGCAATTTCTTAATATGAAATCTGTATTAAATTAAATTATAATTAATGGTCATCGTTTGGTACCGTTGACGAGAGTTTAAGAATCGTGACCTTCTTGTTCAGCTGGACAATCCCGATGGAGCACCAACTCCATTGGATACCGAGTTCTTTTCCACCAACGACGCAGTTGTGATATCTCCAGATCACGTAACTCTGCGTGAGTTCACTAGGAGAGTTAAAGTGCCACCAGGAACTTACTGCGTCATACCATGCACTCACGATCCAAACCAAGAAGGAGAATTCATAATTCGTGTATTCACTGAACGAAAACATGTATTTGAGTAAGTTTAATTTTTTATCTGTAGCAGCTACTTCTAAATTAAGAACATATATTTGGCCAAATTTATTAATTTTACAAGTTCCATTTCATTTTCAGAGAACATGATGATCAAGTTGTATACGAAGAATCTAAGGTAGCACAACAGGTAAGAAAGGACGAAAAATTATGTCTTAAGTTAAGCATTACTTTTTAGGGAATTTTTTCAGAGGTAATCTTAAAATTTATTTCAGGTTGTCAAGGTTTGTTCTACATATAAAGAATTACGCAAGGACGATCAAGCTAACGAACTGTTCTCAAAATATGCTGGAGATGCTGGTACCATAAACTGGAGCAAGTTAAAATTGATTCTAGACTCCGTTTTGAGTGCAGGTAAACCTTCTTTTCTCGAAAGTCTCTCACTTCACCATGTAAAACCTCAATCTTTAGACAAAAAAGACGCCGACTTTTCTAAAGATGTGTGCAGAAGTTTACTTGCCATGTTGGACAGAGATCGCTCAGGAGAATTGAGTTCAGATGAATTTCGATTACTGTGGAAGGATGTTCAGCAATGGAAGGTAATCTCCATATTTATTTACATTCGCGAGAATGTGTAAACAATGTTTTAGGGAGTTTTTCTGCTATTTGACGAAGACAAATCTGGCACCTTGAATTCTTTCGAACTCCGAAAGGCTTTGAATTCGGTTGGTTTCCGCGTGAACTTCCACATACTGAATTTGCTAATGCAGCGCTTCAGTAACCAAAAGGGACAACTCGAATTAGAAGATTTCATCATGTGCGCAGTGAAACTTAAAACCCTGATAAGTATGTCGATGACGGTGAAAAATAATTTTGTTTTTGGTGATTAACGTCGATATATTTTGATTTTAGATACTTTTAACGAAGAAGATCCTTTGAGTACCGACAAGGTGACATTTACTTTAGATATGTGGCTTGAAAATGCTTTATATACCTAAAATTGATGGATTTTCACACGCTTTATGAGGAATATTTCTTATTGGTCAAATTCCTTAATGTTTTGATTTGCATCACTAATTACACAATAAAGTTAAACAATTCTTGCAATTTTGTATTTGTTTTCTTTCTACTTAGCTCGCAATTTTGATGCTGTATTTTAACTCTAACTAAGAATAAATTTCGCTTTTAAAATTTAGCAAATTTTGATTTTTTACAATGTAACATAAGCGGCACCCCAAACACCCAACAACCCCAAGTGTCAGTACTATAATACAGCGAAACGAAGAAAATTGAAGTAAAAGATCGCAACTGTTAGATTTTTTCGACAAATATATTTAAAATTTGATCAAAACAAAATGTTCACATTGATATTGAAGCACAGGAATATCTCTATAGAAATAATTCGAAATGTAGTTTGAACAGAATAGAGGGCATATCTCCAAATTCCGAGAAACGTTAGCATTCATTTCAACTGTAGATTTCTTTTTAGACAGGATATAGATTTACGCTTGAAGTAATTTAGCTTTATAAGAATTAACAACTTCTACAGTTCGGAATGAATTCTAGTTAACAAAAGCAAGAAAAAATTAACATAAAGTAAACCTTCTACATTTTAAAATAAATATAACAAATTCATATAAATAATAACTACTAGTATTGTACAATATTAATAATAATATAAACAAATGTTATTTGGTATTCATCTTTGTTACAAATATTAGACTAGTTAATACACAACATTTTGTTTTTTTTTTTTCTCCACTTTTTTTGGTTTGTTTTCTTTCGTTTTTCTTCCATTCATATTCGATAGCGGTTTCATATCTATTAATCATATACGTATGTATTATACACATTATTATGTATATATTACAAAAATAAATAAATTATATTACAATAAATAACTTGCACGGAAATGATGATAAGTGAAAAATATTGCTTTAAAATTAAATTCTCATATCACAACACAATAAAGTTAATATTAAAATTATAAATTAGGTAATTTCACTATGCGTTTTACCATTTTTTTGTTACTTTAGTAATTATTGTTTTTCGTTTTGGTTACTTTGTGATGCTTGGTAACGACTCTGGCCGCCTCCAATTGAAATTCTTCCATTTGGCAGAAGATCACGTATCTGGCTGGCAGTATGAGCGCCTCCAATTCCGCGGTTAGGTGTCTTCTTATTATATTCTTGCTTGTTGGTATTCCCAGAGCTGTTGCCATGGTATCTCCGTTAAAAGACGGTTCTAAGACAACTAATCCACCGTGTACACCGCTATCTGTAAGTTAAGTTAACGTTGAGAAGCTTACGTAATTAGTCGACTACTGTACGTACTCGATATCAGTGCAGATTTTAGGAAATACGTAATACATTTGATTATTTTTTGTTTCATTGTTCGTTAATTGTTTACAAAAAAATTGTAATATTGCCGTATATCAGCAGTTGTTTTATGATCTAACATTATTGCTCTAATAATAATTTTTTAACTTTACACACCTTGCGTTTTATATTTAAAACTGAGCGTGCGAGAAAACCCGCATATTTCTTGTTTTATTGTTATAACAATCACAACAAAAAAATGTGTGTGGGTTGTAAGAATGTTGATATATATTTATTAACAACCAATCTTTAGTTACTTAAAGACTCACATTTTTTCCGAGAAATTAACTTTGCCAATGTGCGCCATTGTGATGATCGTCATCGAGTAACATTCACATAAGGTAGCGCGAAATTAATGCAAGAATTAAGGTGCAGTGCGAAAGTAGTGCAGAATTAAGAATTAGTTTAGTGTGAAATTGAACACATGTCAAATTTCAACACTATCACGGCGCTGCATTAATACTTTCTGCATTTCTTTTTTTAATTTGCATGTCATGATTAGCGTCGAAACTGCAACCTACATTGTAAAGTTTCTATGTAAATCCCTGCATTGTAAAAAAAATAATAATATCAACAGATGAAGTTCGGTTGTTGTGAGTTGTGAAATTAGTGCGAAATATTGCATTAACTTTACACTACCCTATGTGAACGCAGCCTTACACTGTGAATTTGGCACTGCAATAACATGGTTCTATTCTAAAGCTTTAGAACAGAGTTGCATGCCTATAGGCCTAACTACAATCTTATAATACTTTTAAGAATTTCGCAAGATTCCTTTAATTATTTAGATGCTTATGACTTTGTACGCGTACGTAATTTGATAACAAATAACATACTCGGTATGTATTTATTAATATTTTACATTACATTAAAAAAATTAGCCGAAACGCCGAAGTTAATTGATTTATTTTTTTTGATATATTTTGGTATTTTTGTGCTCCCTCCATTTCTTAGAGATGTGAAAAAACATAAGTTTCGGGAATTTAAAATTAAAATGAAGTTGCAGAATGGTCAGTCTAAAGAAACGTTCATCAACTGTTGACAAATTTGTT
The DNA here is from genome assembly GCA_902654985.2 of Oryctes borbonicus. Taxonomy (NCBI): domain Eukaryota; kingdom Metazoa; phylum Arthropoda; class Insecta; order Coleoptera; family Scarabaeidae; genus Oryctes; species Oryctes borbonicus. Next base: position 68,697 of record LR736857.1, on the reverse strand, counting down.
ACTTTTAATCTAGTGGCAAACCCGTTCCCAAAAATTTGTTCTATATTTAACAGGTTTAACAGTTAACAGTTCCTTCAAATTTTGCCTTTGAAATCATAAAAAAAAACTGAATTATATCTGTATCCAAAGGATTAAAATAATTTCGATTAATCATTTCAAAAGACGCGCTATGCATTAAAACTTCAAAAAATATTCGTAACCAAATTACCTTTTAGATTGTCCGCGTACTCCCCTAAATCAATATTTCTAGCCCATCTAATAAATCTTTGATTGGTCCACACCAACGGATCGGTGTCCATGTTTTCGCATTGATGACGTCTAACGGCTAATGCCTGCGTAGCAGAGATCGATTAGTTGTTTCCGAAAGTGGAACATCGCGAAAGCAACGGAAATTACCTGTCTATCGTACTTCATGATTCTTAATAAATGGATGCCGTGCACTACGGATGCTTGATGGAATTTTCTCGTAACGCCTAAGTATTTCTCCAATTCCTTCTTGCTTAAATGCTCTAACATCCGAGCGTCCACTAAATTGGCAGCGAACGTGTCTGAATACTGCAACGGAAACGTAAATTCAATTAATACGAAAATAAGTAAAGAAAATACTAAAAATGTGCTCGTTAATAGGACAGAGGAGATGCATTAGGTGGAACTAAGAATAATGAAGCTTAACCGAGAGAAACACCTAAGAACAGTATTTAAGGTAATAAAAAAATCTATTCGGCAGAAGAACAAATACCAAAAGGTATAAAATATTCTTAAGAAAGTAGTCACCCAGATTTTAAGTTTTGAATGAGCGTCGAAATTGCGTTTTGCAGAAAATAAAAAGAAAAAGTAAGGGAATAAAAGAAACAATTCCATCTTTAGAGAACTGAAAATAATAACTTTCTTTTCGGTTTATTTTGAAGAAAATAGTTGCCAGAGCAAAACTGAAGTAGTTTAATAGGTTAATCTCATAAAATTCTTAAATCTTTTTTGATTTAATTTATTCTAAAATTCCATTTTCCAGAAAAATAAACCCGTTAAACCTTGGTTATACCGATCGAAGCAACAAGTGACACCCTTAAAAATTTCAAAAATTTATTTGTATTATTACAATTTTTTACTTTTTTATTTAACTAGTAACTTAAGCGCTTTCATTTCTACTACTAAGGCTACTATTCTGGGTGTCCTTTGGCATTGTCTTTCCAAAAGACAAAATTTTCTTTGGCTCGGATATTCCTAAATTTTCCCAACTTTATTCCACTAAATTACTATGAAAGTGGTGCAGCTACATCTTTATATGATTACCTGACATAAACCTAAGTCCGGTAACCATTCACTGGATACCCATGTATGACCTAATTGTGCTATACAACTGTAACGTATCAGTTCAGGGTGTCTATGCTCTTCGATCGCTAGTCGAAGCTTCTTTCTGTGCATCGGATGCGTGATGCCCAATCCACATTCCAGCTCGAAATCGCTCAACTCCAGAAGTACCTTAAAAGTAAAGCATTTCGTGTAAAATATCTTTGACGCCCGTCCATTTTACCTTCCCGCTTTTAATATTCTCAGTACACCGTGCGCTATACTGCGGCATACCTAAAGCCACCTCTAGCCAGGCGACCACAGTCGGAGCCCGCCATCTCTCCATCGGTATCGAAGATGCCTCGCGCAGCAGTCTCAGTTTCTCTGCATAGCCCTCTTCTGTTAAAGGAGACCAATTACGATATGCTTCTAAATTACTCTCACCTATCGAAGACGAACGGTTTGCGCCAAGAGATTTCAACGTTAGCACGGCTATAACTTACTATTATCTTGTAGGGAATTCGTTTTGTTTCGGTTCCGGGAACGCGCAAACACCCTGGAAATACTACCCCAAGTGCCTCCCCTTCCACCGCCGGGCCTATTGTGGCTGTTCTTCGAACGTCTCCCCAAGTTCACCGGTTCTGGATCTAAAGGCGAACTTAACTGTTCCACAGATCTGGTAACAACGGAAAAGATTACATAACTATAATTTATACTACCCTATTTAGTTTTTTTTTTCGTGTGAAGTAAGTTTATTAATGGTAGCAGTCGTGCTGGTAAGTTAATTTGCAAAAATTGTAGCTGGTGTTGCAAAGAAAAAAATCAATTTCGAAATCTTTGAAAGCATCCAATTGGTTTTCTTGAAAATAGACTTTTCATTGTGCAGATTTTAAGTATGTAGCAAATATTATAGCCTGGCAAAGAATAGACTGGATCCATATACCGTGGATCTGGTCTCGTTTAAATTCAATGAAACGAATATATAGCGTGATTTTCTTATTGTTTCTTTTAGTATAGCGGCCTTTAACATTGGACGATACTTTCCATGTTAATACTGCATAAGTTTTTATTTATTACAAGAAACATTCTCTACTATTACTTCAGTTTCCAGACTACGTACGTGATTCTTAGTTCGTACTAATATGTGATCCACTAACAGCGTAACATTTAATACTTTAGTAACAGCGCAAAAGTATATTATTTTTATAACGACATAAACTCCAATTAATGACGAAACAGAACATCTAACTAATTGATCGTCACGACTACGACATTGTTAATTAATTTGGTCTGTTAGTGAAATTTTCGAAAACATTTACCGCTCAATTTCATCAATAACGCATCGAATTTCATCCTTAAGCTGGATAGTTGGATGGTTGGAATATGCGTGGGCCTTAAGAAAACCCCAAAACAGGCAAAGGTTTCATGGCGTGACTGAGATCACACAACCTCGGTAGTCAATTCTGCATGGGATAACACGGTTCGGAAATCTCACACTGTAAACAACTGTATTATATCTTGTGCAGTGTAGCAGGTTGCCTCGTCTTGCTGGAACCACATACCGTCCAGATCCAGACCGATCAAAGAATCTTTCTTGTAACTTACGATAATGGTTGTGGTCAGCAAAGGTCACACGCTGAATTTCTCGCAAAACTTACCAAAAATATTTCTTTGCAACTTGAAATTTTCAGTAGTTTCAGAAATTGGCTTGTTCAATGATTTCTTAACAAAAGTGTTTTTCTAGCATTTTACATACTAATATGGAAAAAGCTAGAAAAATATTTTCTCTAAAGAACATACTTTTTTGCGTGTGAGATGCGTCCGCGTCCCATCTGGCCTGATCCTTACGAAGCTTCGTACAAGATTCGCTTAGATTTACAGATTGCCTTAGGGGAATTACATTTTCATTTTAGGGGAATTACGTATTTACTTCGCAACTGTAAATGTATATTTTATGCCGGTACTTACATGGGAATTATCTTTTTGATTGCGATTTACATATGTGCCAAATTGAATTATGTTTTAAACATTGTGCAATTTTTTAAACAATTTTTATGTTATTATGGTTGTTGTTTATGGAGTTTGTTTGCATACCACATGACCATCTACGTAAGAAATGATAGCCCGGCCTGAGGAAGATTAACTGTAGTAGTAATGCCGGGTTCACTCTCGATGCAATGCAGTTCAATAATTCTGCAATCTCAAAAACCACTAAACGGCCACTTTTTGTGGGTGCACATTTTTTTCATAAATTTGCCGAAGATTCTCAGAAGCCCAAATGTAGCAGTTGTGGATGTTCACATACCCATCTAAAATGAAAATTTACCAAACAGGATTTCTCCGAAAAATCAACGTCTATTTCTTGATCTTGCAGTATCCAGTTAGCAACATCTACAGGTTTGTTGACAAGATCTATAGTTTGATTTCCTGAGTTATCCGGACCTTGTAAGGATAATGATGATCTTTCATTAATATCTGTTGCAGAAATTGCCAACTTCTCTGAACGGAGGCGAGTTCAGCTTGTTGGATTTTTGGCAACACTATCAGTCACTACGCCAATGTTCTTGATACCTTCAGACCTTAGTTGACGGTGAATCGGTGTTCTTTAATTAATTAATTAACTGAACGAGTTTCTTCTAATTTTACATACTTGCTTAAAAGAAAATGTTGCGCTCTTATTGGATCACCTTTACAAACGACATAATTACAAACATTAAAGTAATGATTATCATACAATTACAATACTAAAGTACTATTTAAATTTAACAATGTTATGTACTACTAACAACGGAAATGTTAAGCTTACTACTAGTAACACACCAACTAACAACAATAATTAGTTTAATAGACATCAAATGAATCATGCTATATATTCACGCACATTTTTAAAGAAAGCGCAGTTATTGATAGTACTGGTTTAGTTTTAGTTCCTTTTCGAGGGGGACTTTGTTCCACACTATATGAACACGTCAAAGTAGTGAACTAATATTGGAATTATTATTACTTTTAAATTCTACCACACACGCCTTTCTGAAGAAAATTACTTACAAAACGTAACTTTGATATAGCGATTGAAGCGAGAACCTAAACAATAAATTATGATTACGTCTATATATGTGAAATTAATGTTAGCCATAAAAAAGCTCACCTTGATAATATAGTAGAACCCATTGACTTGGAAAATGACGAAGCAATAGAAGGTGACAGTGTAGGGCTGCAGTCTTTAGTAGAGATTGCTGTAAGAGAAGGATATTTAGGAGTAGCTACCAATTCAAACGTATATACTTTTAAAAAAAGCTTAAGGTACTTTTGTTTGAAAAAATCATTTCTATTTCACTGTGAAAAAAGTCATTTAGTAGAATTTTTCGATTTTTAAAGTAACTATGTACAGGGTGTCTCACTATGTAATAATGATAGCAAGGTATAGTACGGCAAACAACACAAAAGTATCGGCACTCTCCACACCACACAGGCTCCATAAGTGAATTAATCTGGGTGGCCGTTTCGAGGATGCGTTCTCAACCGATAACCGAATGATGTGTGTCAACAATTCTGCAAAATTTCATTTTTCCAAATTAAACACTTTCGCAGTTATAACAGTTCAAACGCATTCGTCCAACTGACAAAAATTTTCAAAAAAGCCAAATATTTCAAATATGGTTAGAAATAGTGACATAGTTGTTTCATCAAATAAACCTTGAAATTGAATTAGGAAATATTCTAGGTTCCCGGTGAGACAGCCTGTACATTAATATAGTCCAACATTTCTAAAAAACTAACGTGTTATAGAATTATCTCATTACAGTGGACGTTGGATATTATGGGTAACTATATTACATAGTACCATGTTCTTTTATATTAGGTTTCAACTTCAACACAGGTAAATCACAGATGTGATGCACGTACAGAGTCTGAACTTTCTTTTGTTTAAATATAGATGAGATAGATAAGATGTAGGTACTACCAATTACATTGTTTCTGTAGGCAAACCTTGAATGAGATTAAGCAACCAACCATGCGCAACTTGGCAGCTTACAGTATAAACAAGTCCTATCTTATTTTAAACAAACCTCACTATGAATAAACAAATAGATGGTTCGACTAAAAGCTATTGAGGAATGCAGAGTTAAAGGATAGTTTTATTTAATCCTCCAGTCCAATTTTAACTATATTCTTCAATAGTTGCTGTTCGATCCAAAACGGTGTAACATCTATTCAGTTCCGTCTAGCACAAAGGTTTAGTGTATAAGTTCATCTGCTTGGGCATAGACCAAGCATTGATTCGGATTAGAGAATCGCACTTCTCGGACCGAAGATTTATGGTGAGATTTGGTGAAGCCCCTTGGAGGCCATCAGATTAGTTACATGATGTATGAAATTTACAAAAAATGAGAAATATGCAACGCTAAATATCCAGAAGCATCGATTTGAGAGGTATGGTCACTGGAGACTCGCATTTAATCCGTCAAAGACCCGTTCCATACGATTTGCTAACCACCTCTGGGCAGCCTATGACTAGGCGGAACGAACATTTTCTGGTCGGGTCACACAAAGTACCTGCGATTAGATTTGGATCGACGACTGCTTTAGCTACAACAAATTTGATACACTAAAGTAAAGATCCTAAGGACTATCGAAGTATTGTATCTATTAATCAACTCGGAAAGTAATCTAGACACCTGGCAGAAGAGACGAATGTACATCTATTATAAGGCCTAAAATTCTCAACAGTGCGGTGGTCTGGTAAAAAACCTAGGATGAGATACTCAGGATGATAGAAAAGGCGTCTTTAGTCGGGATTTATCTAGCGCAGAGAATCTTTTTACTCTTGCGCTGCCAAATCCACTTGTTAATGACCAGTCAACTACTACTAGGGTACGCATTAGGAAGCCCAGAGATATCGTTTTTGTAACTGGGGCAAATAAATACCAAAAAACTTGAAAATTCAAGCTTCATCAGCAAGGAAGTGATAAGTACCATTTCACTTTTCGGAAGAGAATAATGTGCATCCTTAATTGATAAGGTAAGAAGCTGGCAATTGCAAATAATGCGTAAGTGCTGTATCTAGGAGATCATCGTATACGCGAAAAGTTCAAAAATTCAACCGAATATCACGTGAAAAACCATTCAGACTCCTCACGTACATTAACACTTTTTGGTAAAAATTCAATTTACTTTAGAAGCAGTATAATGATAAATTACTACAAATAGTTCTGTCGATTTAATTTTTGTCTTGTCAATTAATCGTAGGTTTAGATGCAACAATTTTAACAAATTTTCCCTTACATTGGTACATGTGAGGAGGAGGAATGGAAGACACAATGGAAATGGAATCCACGTCCACGTTATTTCCCTCTATCGTAATCGTCGGTGTGCCATCTATCGTCGAGTCGGATAGATTACCTCCGATTGACGTGGCGGCGCTCTCCCGATCCGAGCTGACCCGGACCCCAGAATCGGCGCTGCAGCTGCCCCGGTCGCCCGGCAGCAAGCCCAGGCCGTGGGCGGTGGCGGGAAATCCTCCAGAACCAGGAGTGACGGCTCCGCCGTTCAGGCTATGCCGCGGCATCGACGTTACCGACTCTTGATCTGAAAGGCAACCGCTCGAAGCTAGTTGACGCCTAGCCTGAGGAGTGGTAAAATGACACTGGAATCAATGGAAATGAATAAATGCCTAATTTTTTACTTACATCTTGCAGTTGTTCTTGGGCGTGTTGCAGTTGTAGCTCTTTGGCGTTGAGTTGTGCAGCTAGGGCTAAACTTCTTTCGGCCTCGTCCCTAGCGTGTCTTAGAAGACTCCACCGTTCTCTTTCCCTTTCCTCGCGTTCGGTGGAAAGCTGTTGAAGAGACGTTTCATTTTCTCTTATTCTCTATAAAAGAATATGTTCGAGGAGTGCCAAATTGAGGACACGTTATTATTAGCTAACTTGATCTAACACGTGTAACTATTAAAAAAAAACAACACAGCAAATATGGCTTTCCGAAACAAGTATTTCAAGTCAGAAAAATAGACAATAGATAATAAAATAGCAAAATCAGATAACCAATTTTAACAAGTACACATAAAGTAGGTACTAGCGAAAGTAGTGGTATTTTGGAGTTAGTAACAATTAATTAAAGCTAGATATTGATGTATCAAATGGGTAACTTTCATGTTTCTAAAGGCGGTTATTTTCTATAAAATATCTAGACTCTTTAGTAAAAAAGAAACGTTGCGTTGCGTAATTTGTGCCTGCGGGGAGTAGATGGATCCTCAAAGTATACATTTTGCCGTAATAAAGATTACGTTGGTAAAAGTACCAACGAGAATTAAATTTAATATTTTATGAAACGTTCACGTTAAACATTGCCTTAAGAAATTCCTCCAGAACGTTGTTCTAAAAATATATCAGTTTAACTGAATTGTGAAATTTATACAAACTGCTGAAAGAACGTAGTGTGTGATACCTTAAACAAATCTATTTGTTTTGAACTCTAATCGACATTTATCTGCTTATTTTCGCTATTTATTACTTGTACGTAGTCGTTAACTTGCTAAACAATGTATAAAAGAATATGACGGTTACTTCAAGTAGTCTCTGCTGTTTCTTTGCATCTTCTCTTTAAATGTTCTAGCTGCTCTCTATTACTTTTTACTCTTGCATGAGCTTTTCACGTATATTCTACAAATCATTGCTATTCTCTCTGATAAATAATTCTTCCATTACCTTTTTTCAACTTTATTTGCATTGCATTTGCAATTTGTTTTAATTTTATTTCACCGCTATGTTTGTTTCGTGTTGTTTATTTTCTTATTCACTCCACGTGTTTCTTTACGTGTTCTAAAGTAGTTCTACATTTGGTCTGCATTCTCATCTACGTTATTGCTTTCCGTATTCTTTACTTAAAGATGATGTAACTTTATAAGCGCAGCATTTAATCTCCAGAACAATTTCGGATTCGGAGCAAACTATTATGGATAACAGGCTCAATTCCTGGATAATTCTGGCGATTCTGGAACTCGAGGCAACCGTACTCGCAAACCAAAACACGTAGAGACCAGCTTTTTATTATCTAATTCTTTTTTATTTTTCTTAAATTCAGCACAATTTTACTGGATGTGAATGCTTGAAATAATAAACACCCTTAATTTTTCGCTACGTTTAAGATAATCCTTAAAGAAAAACTTATTTCCCTCTGACATGACATTTATCACCGGATCATGGAATACTTTTTGTACTCGGTTTGCTCCTAATTTACAATTCCAGACGAATTAAACGTTTCTTTTCACCCTTATTTACATTTTACGTTTCACTACTTCGTATATATTCCACGGCGCTAACAAGAAAGTCCGATTTTCGGAGTAGCGTTCGGTCGAAATGCGATGAGAAAACCTAATCCCGCAATTCGCTGCCGTCGACACGCTACACCACGTCGCGCTAAACAAACAGAGCCCGAGCAGCACAAAAGAATCCCCCGGTTTCGCCCGTTGAAATACTGACGTGGTCGCGTTAAAATATCTACACCACAACGGACTGCCTTCCTCAGATTTTATCAAGCGAGAAAAACTACCAGGAATTCGTCGGTATAAGTACGGAAAGCGGACGATAGTCACGCTATACGCCGGGCCGCCTCCTTTATCTCTTATCTGTTGAAACAAAGCGACGGATGATTTTTTAATAAAGAATATACACACGTACAAGTGGTAGAGGGCCGTATAAGAGTAATAAATTTTCCTCCCCTAGCTAGGTTTCCTGGTTAAATGCCGGTAAACGGTTTGCATAGACGGCAACTAACCCCATTTATCAAGCGCGGTACAATTGATTTAAAATGTATGCCCACGTGTGTTCGTTGATATTAGATTACTACCAGGTTACTACTATACGGAAGCAAGCATTCTACCAATCTAATATGTGCGATTTATTAAATTAACGTTATTAAGTCCGTATGTGTGAAATGTGATGTAGCACAGTAGACCTAGAACGTAACGATGAAAACCATTTAACAAGTTAAATTTGAATTTAGATTGGAAGATCTCGATGGGTAATGAAAGCTGGATATATTTGTATGAACCGGAAGTTTCCATCCAAGCTTCGTCACCAGCAGTCACCCACAGTTGATTGTTGCTTACTTAAGCAGCAAGCTAAATTGACAAATTAGACGATCGATTCTAAAGTTTTGAATCATTTTATTGTTTATTTTGTTTTATTTCTTTGCAGAAACTAACTGTTATTTTGTTCTTCGAGCTTAAATATCTTCTACCATTAGAGTTTCAAAGTGTAAGAGTTAATAACATTTGTTTAGACTTTTTTTTTTTTTTAGATAGAATGTATTTTGCGATTTTATCAATTACCAACTTTATTCTACTGTCACGCCGTATAAATAGAAATTGTAGCTATTTATACCGCCCGACAAATATCCATACATTATCTTCAAGTTAAACAACTTGTACAAAGAAAAAATCTAAAGAATGATAAATGGGTTAGTTACTGCAGCGCCAGCCGGAAACACAACCAACCCAACGTAAATGTAATGCGAAAGTGCGTGCACCAGTAGCACCAGGGAAGTGAATAGTTAGCCAAGCTCTCCATTTACCCACTAGTTTTCTCCTAATTAATTAATGTATTGGCTTTCGTTGGCGAGTCGTTCCTGCAACGTAATTAAGTTTAATTACGTCGACGAAACCAAGAAAAGAACGAATTTTCACTACTCGCTGACGAAAGCAATTATATATTAATTAATTAATCATAAATATATCTGCAGGGGTCGCAGGTATTAAAAGCGATTCGTTGCTATAGAGTCCGCGATGTGGTTGATTGGAATGCCTGTTCGGCAAGCGGAAGTCGCAGGTTCGACTCTTACCAGAGTTAAATTTAATTACGTCGAAGAAACGATGGAAAAAAAATAGTTTTTCAGCCTGCTAACTAGTTTGATGTAAACGCTTGTGGGTTGGGTTAGAAAAGGGTGATTCTCTAGAGACTTCGGAATACCTTCTATCGATTTACGTGTAAACAACTATTAATCGTCAAACCGGAAATTAGTCTGGCTATAGATACTTCTGCTGGTCACTGGTATAAGTAACTGTAAGTTACTTCCAACGTAAACTGGTAAAACGTTGAAGATGTCCATACCATCAAGATATACAGTGCTCTCCTAGGTTGTATATGATGAAACGTGTTATGAATGAATCATCATTTTTAAAAATTTAGGAACGAATATTTCGCCCGCTTCGTGTCTAAAGATGGAACTATTCGCAAATAATTGAACGAAACGTCTCGTCATAAAGAATAGATAGCAGAAGAATTTAGTTTTGGATACAAATGGAGATAATAAAAGGGAACGATTGTCGCAAACGAGCAAAAAATTACGGCAACACTTTTTTATCTTATCTATCTTCCATTTCTTATTACAAACAATCCTCCAATACCAAATACCTTTTGAATTTCGTACTTGGGACATATCTAATGATTATTTCAACCAATTTATACAGAATAAAGTGTATACGAGCGAAACTAAGATAGTATACCAGACGCAAATAACTAGGACGTTCGCGGAAGCAGCTCGTCAGCAGAGATGTGTACCCTCTCCCACATCCACACGGAGAGAGCAGAGAACAAAAGTGGTCTCCAGATATTGATCCGATAAGACATTACGTCGCAGTTTGCAATAAAAACAAGCCTCTTGCCCTATTTATTTGCGAGAGCCGGGTTTGGTCTCGTCGAATGAATAGAGACAGCAGTTGACGTTATGAACGATAAATTTCGTATAGTACGTTTACAAGGCGAATAATTTATTATAACGTGTATGGTACGGATCTCGTGCGATACCGCTTTTGGCAGTAACGTTGCCGATAATTTATGCTTTACTGATTTTAGTATGCCAAACGGTAATAAACAACGAAAACTTTCAATTGCATATCAGGCTTAGCTTATCGGATCTCGTAGCGTGCAGTATATGCTATTCATCAAAGTTGTTATATGTAAATATGACGTGCCGTTGTAGGTTGGGGATTCGATTTTAGTTCGAGCTTTCATAGCTATATATGATCTTAGGAAGGAAATTCATCGTCCAAGGGTTAAAATCTCATCATTAACCATCTTCTTCAGAAGCTACTACTGAACTAAACATTATATAGTTTCTTTTTCTTTTCCACTGTTTTCTTCGTATTGTAAACTCTTCAATAATAAGCATTTTTGCTTTAGAGAGGAAATCGAAATGAAACAATAAATTTCCTTGTAGAAACTAAAAGTCTGCGGGTTTAATAAGAAAAATACAGCAGTCGAAGCAAAACTCAACAACGTCGAAACTCCCAAGAACTCCCTAATAAGTTTGCGCAACACGAACGTCCTTTGAAGTCATTTAAAGTCAGTTACGCTTTAAAGTTACTCAGTTCTCGCTGAACTTCCGCCGTTTTCGTCGCCTTTAATGTCTAGTTAATTCCCCAACAAATAACAATCGGATTCCAACAAAAATCGAGGGGAAAAAGATAAAAAAAGGACGAATAATTGCGATCACGTAAATCGAAGCGTTTAATTCAAAAGACGCCATAGGGATAGGAGATGGTTGAATATTCGACCAGCAACTGCACAAAAGAGACTTTGAATTCCCGTTAGCAATTTGGCTAATTTATTTACTGGTGCTGCGCGTTCGAGAGGAGGATATTTTCGAAAACGACGACAGAATAAATAGCAGATAAAGTTCGAAAACTAACTTACCTGCTCATAGTTGCGTATGAAGTCCCGCAGTTCCTTCTCCTTATCCTCCAGCGTATCGTAGAGTTGCTTCATTTGGTTGAGTAGCTCGAATTTTTCCGCTTTGAGTCGCCTTCTGTCCGATTTCAATGCTGGAAAAAATATCACATGGGAGCATGTTTCTGCTGGTACGGTAGCAGTAAGATCTTTTAGAGTTGCATAGAAAGCTAAGCGTGTATTGTATATAACAAACAAGAAGACTCGGGAGAAAAGTAATGGCGGAAATTCTTTCGGATCGAGTTTTCTGTTCTTATGCATTTAGGAAATTTATGTTTCCATAGTTAGTCTTGGTTATCCTCAACAGGCATGTCTGAATTACAAATTTTTCTCACATTATTCAGTAGTACGATTGATTATGGGAACCCATGAAGTCTCGAAATAGCTTCTTCAAATTAATCAAATAGCAACTTACTTAGTGCGTAGCGTGATGATACTTTGTCCTTAATACGTACATAACCGACCTAATATTAAAGAGAAATGCAAAAGAAGCATTTACTTTATGGAGTACAAGTTGAAATAAAGTTCCAAACAATGACAATTCTTCACTCATATAGTCAACTTGTCTAATAAAGTTAGTTAATAATGAGGAGATAAACTTGAACAAAGTATGACATGGCAATAAAGTAAATAACATACAAGAAAACATTCTTACTCAACAGCGCTTCTTTGGTAAGTTGTAGCTCGATCTGTAGGGCCTGCATCTTCACCGGAGACTCGACGTTCCCATCGGCCGCCGCCTTTTTCTCATTCAGCAAGGATAACGCGCCCGACACCACTAATCTCCTTAATCTGGTTACCTCGGCCTGCAATTTTTCATTTTCCATCCGCAGCCTGCGAACTGCCGCGTTCGTTCTGGTAGAAGTGGAGCAGGAGGGTAACACCAGGATTGACAGTTCATCTTTGGTACCGTCCGAACTTCTCGGCGATCTCGGCGAAGGGGAATCTGTAACTAATGGAAAAGTTTTCACTTTTTAACGGCGAAGTGCACTCCGAAGACGGAATTTATGTTCCGTGGGATTATAAATGGCTTTGGAGAGAGTATGACGTTTTCGACCGTAAAAAGAAACTGTATGATTATGGCGGGGATTTATGGATTACGAAGGTTGAATGGTCAGAGGAACTCGTAAATATGAACCACGTGCCGTTTCGTTGGATTGCGGCTTCTAATAATCACTTGTAATGTTGAAATACTCCCTAAAAGCAAGGATGTCTTGGGAACAATGGAAGCTATAAACAGGAAAACGTTATTACATAAATTCCTAAAGATATATACATATGTACTTATATCTTCAAATTAGGAAAACTTGGAATGGTTTAAAAATAGAGATGGCAGTGAATTATAAAATAAAGAGCTTTTTTAACTGGAAGCGCCATTGCGCACATGATAGCTGAATACAATATTCGAACGCTCCCCAGAAAAACTTGAATCTTTTCCAAAAGGTCTGAATTACTCTGTTGTTAGCACAATCTCCAATACTTTGGACCATTGAATATTGAATATGTTTTGACATCATAGACAGAAGAGTTGCTGGTTAATTCCATCCTTCTCAAACACCAAAAATATGTAGAATGTCGATGCAATCTAATACATTGTTAATTAAAGTTAGATAACTGCAAAAGAACAATTCGCTTGTTTCTACATCTTCACAGATATTAAACCAAACTCACTCATATACTTATTACGATGTTCTAACCGGATCATTTCAAAAAATTTTAAATCAAATATATTTCTTTGGCAAAGGAACTTTGTACCTTTGTAAGATTTTAAATAGTGCCTTTGTGTAAATATCAGAAAAGGGCTTTATTTTATGTCTTTACCATTCCTAAAAACCTCTTGGTGATTTTTGAAAAGACCCTGTATAACAACTGTTATATCTACAAATAGTAAGTAATGAAACGGCAACTTTGAAATAACCATAACATTTCCAACCGTTCAAGCGAAACATGTATTTGAAAGGAGATAATGAGATAGTACCTCCAGTAAACGTTTCAGCGTCATGCTTTTAAGAGAATGAAATAAATGTGATTGCTGAAAGGAAAACAGTTTGTTTCCAACCTTTTATGAGATTAAAAATGGACAATATCCTTTAATTTTTTCTTTTTTAATTTCGAAATTACAAATAAGTTTTATACGGAATAACTGGAACTAAAGCGACGGGAATCATTTTGTAAAGTACTCTTTTATGATTAATACGTTGGCTAAGAAAATATTATTTCTGCGGTTTAATGATTTCAAATCCTTCGCGGTAAATAGACGAACAATAACAACAATGTTTTGAGCGATTTAATTCTGACTCAACTATAAAAAATTTAATTCCACGAACCCGATTTTATGGTCAGATAATGCAAGCATGAAGGTTATTGTCTTCGATTACATCACAACCTTTTGAAGTTGATTGAATTCAAGCTTGAGATTGAGTAATTTATTCTGATAATTTTCCGGCTCAAATTACAATTTATACAAAAGCAAGTTTATTTAGTTTAACCTTTCAGTATTTAATCTTATAACGAAAGAAATATTCCTCCCGCAACACCCTCTAAATTTAAATCGCACAACGTAAGAAAGAAAAACACTTACTGAAAGACGTATCTCATCACCTTCTCAATATTCGTTTCATGTTTTCACAATTCTTGGTCAAGAGACATACTACTCGAAAGTTTAATTGCAATTCCAGACAATATACGTACAATAATTATCACTTTTCATTAGGTGGGTTATTTCACACCGTTTTAACGTCGAATATGGACTGTAGGTGTAATGCGAATTACAATTACGCCTAGCCTACGCGATGCATAATACGGTGGAATCAGTCCTTAATGCTCTGCTGGTCATGTGTGAAAAAATTGGATTAGGTTATATACATGTTGTTGGTTGTACGTGGAGCTATCAATTACAACGCAGTGCGACTGTTGGTCTGGCGTGGGGTCGATTTCGCCGCTATTGGGAGCTTGTATCGAATATTTGATTGTTCGATGAGATACGTAGGCGATAAGGCGGTATAACAATAAAATTTTATTTTGTAAATATTTACCAAATGATTAGATTGCAAAAGAGCTCAACCGGTGAAAATATTAAAAACTCAGCGAAAAATCAGCGAAAAAAGCAATAATAATAGCAATAATACAGGATGTCTCATCGGGAGCTGCATCGATTGATATATTAAAGAGTATATATTGGAGAATTCTGAAAACTTGCTAGCATATTAAAGCCTACATGTAAAATATTTTCAATTATTTAAGATTTCCGGTTATACCGGAAATAGGTGTCAACTTTGTTATTTTAAATGGAACGCCCTAACTTACAACTATTGAGCTGCTATGAATCATCGATAATCAGGTCTTGTAATAGGGAAAACCGTTTTGAAAAATCCCTATTCACAAAGGCACAATTTTCCGAGCCTTCTAGAGGTGACTCATCCCGTATAACTCCAGATTGACTTTTCTCAAAAAGAGAAAAGTCCTTTTTGTAAATTACAACAACGATCCGAAGGAAAATATGGGCGCGGTTTATCCTGACGGAATATAACATATATTGAGACATTAAATAACAATAAAACTGTAATTATTAACTTTTCAAACAAAACAAAAGATATAAACGATAGCAGTAAATCGGTTGAGCTTTCTTGGTCTTTTTGTTAACGGCAGATTGAGATATGGTGAGCATTGTAATATGCTTGGCTTCGTCCTGTTATGTGGTCGTTCGATTGAGGAGATGCATTCTGTTGATGCGTTGAGATCGTAATGTCGAGTTTAAGCTTTAGATATGGTTTGTTTTTTTTGGGGAGCAACGGCATCATGCTAAAAATGTATTTATAACACAGAAGGGAGTAATAAGAGCCGTATTCAACGTTTCATCAAGTGAATTTTGCCGAGAACTTTTATAAAACTCTTACCAATACCGTTTCTGTATGTTTACTAGTGCTCGATAATACGAGGAAGGCCTTACTTTATGGCTGCAAGATTGTATAACGCAGTCCCTGTCGAAATTAGATCGATTGTCAACACAACAACATTTAGCATTTTACTCGATTACAAAGTTTCTTTCATATGCAAATATCCGCTGGTCAAGTGCGCGCTTGGTGCATTTAGCCTTGTATTTCGAACAAGAGCAAGGTCAATTACGGCTGCCCTTGAGATCTCCTAAAGCATTTTCTTTTTATATTTTGTGTTCTGAATTATCATCTTCTATTATTCTTTGAATCATTATTATTAATTTATAGCACATGGCTTATTTATTTGTGTCCAATCGTACAATTTAAACAATTTAAATAAATCTCTGTAATCAAAACATCTCATGTAACATTCAGGATATTACATTTAAGAGACATATTCACGTGAGCAGTATATAAAAATTTAACAAACTCCGCGTGTTAGTGAAATCTCTCTGTAAAAAGATCCGTATATCATAAAATAAATATTGAAGGCACATCCTTCTCTGCACATTGTGTCGTATACTGTCAATATGATTGAGATGAGGGTTCCTAGATGATGAAGAGATTCTGGATGCAGAAAAGATATTTTTTGCATTTCGATTTCTAAAATACTTCCATGCCAGAAGTTTTTCCATTCTTCCGGTAGTTTTATAATTTCCAAGTTGATTTTTCATCTATAAAAATAAATTTCAACGTCGAAATGACTAAAGATATCGATGAAAGCTAAAAACACATGCTGGAGTTTTCCAACGTGTTTTTAGTAAGATGATTATAAATTTAAAATATTCGTGATCAGTAATTTTTCTTTTGGTAAATTTGCTGTTTGGATACATAATATGGAGGTACGTTATTGTGCTATACAGACGCTAATACAAAGCCTGACACAACATGCGAGGGAATTTGAGTATTTTATTGTTCAAATTCAGATTCAAGAATTTATACTATTTCCGCAGGTCTCCACAAAACAGATTCTGGAAGTACGTTCAATTTGGTGATTGCATAGGCATTCAATTAAATCCTCGCTTTGTTAATCTAGTCATTTGGAAACTATTGATTTAAATATTCGCTAACATTTAGTTTGTAGTGGATAAGCCGTCCATCCCATTCAAAGCAAATGCGATTTATTCCATTGTATGCGTTTGAGTTGGTACAGAATGGGAACAGTTTGGATTTGTACTACAGTGCAAAGAGCAAAGATAAAGTGGCATAAAAACAAGTTGATTGTTCTGCGTAAAAGTAAAAACAAGAGATGTTCGAGCTGTAATGTTTTTTTTTCTGTGTTTAGTTGATTTCCTTTAAAATTTAATAAATTTATGACGTACATTTCGAGAATGAAATAAACCATTTTACAAAATGTCAGGAAGGGGAGAAAAAACTAGGCTCTCAAAAAAAGAAGTAAATTGATTACGATATCAATCAAACAGGTGCATAATTATCATATATCGTCATGATACTAAGTCATGCGAGCGATTTCTTTCTGTATTAATATAAATGTGTTCCACGGAGAAGAATATTTGCAAATTTAATACGAAAATGCAAGTTGGATATATAAAATTTATCTGCTTCAGTAGTTGCGTGTAACGATTATTTAAGAATAGGCATAAATAATTTCCAAGATATTTGCATTGTTCTCGTTAACATTTCAAGCATATGTTAGTTAGTTTGTGAACGGCGGCCATTTAAAGTGAACGACTTTCGTGATTTAACAACACTGGAAAAAATCGAATATAAAGCAGTGATTAAATATTTGTTTTTAAAAAAGAAAACTAATGATGAGATAAAAGTGGAATTCAGTGAAATCTTCGTTGCCCGACCATAAGATATCGAACTATTGAAATGAAATGAATGAAGCGCCCAAATGGGGTCGCCACATCAGAAATAATTGAAAAAAATTATGAGGTTCTGAGCACCTCAGTTGACAACATTTTAAAATGCAAGGAAGCTTTCCGAAAGATGAGTACCGCGATTGTTCGTAATTGGCACGTATGTCAACTTCAAAGGAATGTTTAGCGATGTTAAAGCGCAATCCAAATATTTTTTGGCGTCGATTCACAACTGTCGACGAAACGAGGATTCACCACAGCACACCAAAGACCAGAGAGTAGTGGGTTTCTCATGGCCCACCAGCGACGAAGAGGGCCAACGCCACTATATTAGCCAACAAAATTATGGTCACAGTATTTTCGGATGTACGTAGCATAATCCACGTTGCCTAACTTAAAAAGTCAGTACACTCAGTCTTAGTGATATTGTCTCAACATGAATCAGTGTTACTAGTTTTATTATTTTAACTATTAAAATGATTTTCTTTAAGCTGTTTGGTGCACCAACTCGTGTATCTTCAAACCTAAAGTCACGTTAGCCACTGGATTAATACAAGCTTTGATTTCTCCATTTCCATCAAAATCTTTTGTAAATACGTATCTTAGAGTGTAATTCGATTTTTCATATCATCCAAATAGCCGTACTAGAGGCCTAGAGAAAAGCTGCCAATAGCAATAAAACGTACGAAGACGGCACCATACAGCCAATTTGAAATGTCAAACGGTGACCCTAAAAGAAAGAAGCTGTTTGTTGTAACCAAAGGAAACCATATTGGAAGGCTTACGTGCCACGACTTTTTTTATTGTATTCTTTTACTGTCTGTCTTTATAAGCTGACAGAGGTACTCGTAAATTGCATTAATCTTTTCCGAGCTTGTACGTGCCTTTTTTTATTTATGAAACATCAGTGAGGAAGGTTTGTTTCGTTGAACGGAAGGAAACTTTACAAATTCAATTTCTAATTTAGAACGTTCTCGGCTGCCATATTAAAACTTTCCGCGATAAACATTTCCAGCCTCGTCGAGTTAATGCGTCGGCAAACGTAAGAAGAAAGGAAAACTGTAACAAATATAATTTGTAATCGTTGAATGGAGTGTTTATACCTGACTAAGAATGTTGTTTTGATCTGTATTGTTTTCGTACCTTTATGGAGTTTTTACGACTTCGGTCTTATTACGGGTTCTTCATTATGTTTTAAACATCAAGAAAGGCGTTTTTTCAAACGCGTGCTTTCAAAACAAAGTAAGTAGAATAAAAATAAAATATCGTATTCCTTTTTAATTTTCTTCATAAAATTTGGATAGAATTAAAATATGGAATGCTTTCTTCGAAAGCCGTAGATATTGTAGTAGATGATAATATGAGCTGAATATCAATATCAGGGAGAAGGCTTTCAAAGAAATCTTAAAAATTGCAATATCTGAAAAACACTGATTACTAACACATCCTTGACGGAATACGTCTATGTACCAGCCACCCTATAAAGAACTAAATATATGGGATACCTTTTTCCGCTTACTCTAAACTGAACAATAAAAATGGGTAATATACAGAGTGAAATAAAAAATTCTTACCTGTTTTAAGAGAGTATTTGAAATTAGAAAATTTATGTAACATAGGAACTTTTTCGCGTGCAATCTCGGTTGTTACGAAAGTATATCAATCTTGAAACTACTCACCGTGGTCTTGTTGTGTACTACTGCCAGCCTTAGGGGAATCGGGTTTCGTCAAATTTAAAAAGTCGGAATCTATTAAATCATCCGTCGGACTAGATTTCTCATCTACATTGTTAACTGTTTTGATTATATCTTTTTCATCACTCTTCTTGCTTTCATTGTTGTCATTTTGATTATCACATTTCGTCGGATTTGATTGAGGTTGTTTGCCGCCACCGGAACCGCAACTCGCACCTCCATTGGTTTCCTTTTTCGTCTTCGAATCCTCCGCCGAATCCACCGAGCTCGTATTACAGAGGGATTTACTCCGTTTCGAGTCGATCGAAGCCGGTTTCGAACTCTTAAATCCCTTCTTAGCGTTATCCTGTTTCGCCGATGCGCCTTCCACATCGTCCGTAGTCGTCTTTTCGCCGGTATTCATAGCGTTCGGCGTGTTCGCGACCGTAGCAGCAGCGCCAGCAGCGGGGGCGGCGGCGGTCAGCGATTGAATATCGGAATCGGATGGCTTTAAGTTAAAATCGCCCTCCACTAGAATGCTATCTCGGTTTTTAAGGTTGGCCGCCACATGAACGGAATTCGACGGCGAGTACTCGGATTCAATTTGCGTTTTGATGTTGGTCGAGTGTTCTTCTACCATTTTGCGAAGTTTTGCCTGTGGAGAAAAAAGGGAAGGCGTATTAGAATGCTAAAAAGGGAGGAGGTCTTAGATTACCGCCGGGCAAAATTAGCTGTCTTTGACATGCAGATTTTAACCTGAATCTGAAAGCGATTTTATTTTACATACGAAATTTTCCACTTTGTATTTAGAACGGTTTTGGTCTGAAGATGAAAGCTGACTTTGTTTTAAATGTTTCGATGGAAAGGAAATGTATTGCTAATGGAATGGAAAGGGAACGAAAAGAGCTTGTCACAAAAAGGATATTGTAGAGGTTCTTTTTTTTTAATCAGGGCATTTATTGCAATAGGATTGTTCATCTTTAAATCGTCTTAATTTAGAAACATGGCGCGCATTGTGATACAATGTCACGTAAATAGATAGTACAGATGCAATAATTCAAATCTTGTAAGCATGGAAATACAACATTATTTTCAATTATTCTATTTATTAGGAGTATCACTAAAGGAAATACTCGAGAATAATCCTTGCAAAGTAGATTCATTCATTCATTGTGGTATGGTAATAATTTATTTAAGGTGGTGTGCGACCCATAATGGTTATATATGCTATTTGATGTTTATAAGCGAGGGAGCCATTGATATGTATAATGCTACGTAGCTTTGTTATTGTAACTCCTTAGCTGCAAAGTGTGAAGGACCTTCCCTTATATTTCACAGCCAGAAGTAGATTTTCTTACCATTGGACCACGGAAATATGTGTGTGGCAGAGAAGCTAAGCTGTCTCATACAATTCTTACTTGAAAACCTCAGTCTTACTGCTAAAGTGTTGTGGTAATGGTAATAGTGAAGTGTTTCAATATTTACTTAGTTAAAATCTGTAGTTTCTTTAGGTTTTCCAATGAAATTAAATTAAAAAAAAAACATCAACGTTGGTAAGAACTCAAATCTGATATCCCCCGTTTGCCGAACAGGCGTGCTATAATGGTTAGCAGGGTCTATCCCAGGAACGAAATCACTTTTTAATACCCAGATGTTATTATTGTTATTCTAATATTTGTATCTACAGAAAACAGGACTATCTAGAAGAAAATAAAATAATACAAGTTTTTACAAAGATAAAGTAATACCTTTTACACGGGATACTTGATTATTTTGTCTGGTTATTAATCTCCATCTAAGACAAAAACGTAGCATAAGAAACGATAGAAAATTGATGTCCTTTCAAATCCTTCACCAAGTTGGAATTACATACAGACTATATAAATTAAATTTTACATCATCAATATTAAGGCTTTAAAGATTAAAGAGCAATTTCTCAATTTCGACAAAATTAATACCAGATAAGAGCGCGCAAAATTTTTTTACGAAACTGGGATAATGAAGATTCGCTATAGAACTTCGAAGGAAGTGGGCTTTCAATCAGAAAACTAATATAACTTTGCGTGAAGTCGAGGTAAGTTACACTGTAATCAAACAGATTATAATTACTAAATCCCGAAGTTATCGATAACTTTTAGTCCTTGTGCTTAAATTAATTTTGCTTCGATCTGTGGATAGATTAAAGATAATCCAAAAAATATACCAGAAACTTCGCCTATACAAGCATACAAGGATACTGCTATTAATTAATGTCAACTTAGTTTTCTAACGAAATCTGATAATATTACAGACTTTCATCAGCCGTTCCCGCGAAAGAAATATCACGATTTTAGTTACATGTTGTACCCCTAATAAATACTTATTAAAGCGCCCCTAATTCCGTATATTTTCGTTAGTGGTGTAATTTTAACACAACTTCCTCTAACTTTTGTTCGTGCTCCTTTTCCAAAGGAGGTAATATTATTTATGGCACTCTTGCAGTCAATTATGGCCTAAGTTTAGGTAATGATAACGATCAAATCGCTAGCTCACGTGTTCTAAGGAATTTTCCATGAATTTTTTGTACATGATACATTGTATATGCAATGTATTTACGTGATAGAAACAGCCTATGTGTGCAAATCATTATAATTTTTTAACATCGATTAGTATTAAAACTCTTAAATAATTGTTGTTTATCAATAAATAATTGTAATAATGAAAGTAAGTAGAAAGCAATTTTTAATTCCAATTTGAACATGCTGATGTGCTTCCAATCTTTGCATGTACTTTTAGCTATTGACGCAAAAATGTATAAGTCCATGAAATGTAATCAATACCACTCAATTTCACAAATCCGCTTTTGTGTAAAAGCTCCCATTTGTAGTTCCATCAGTCGCAGAAAGTACACCCAATCGATCCAGGTTGTCGAAGCACACATGTTAATTCGCATAACTAGATTATTGCTTTTGGTTGTAGCTTTATTGGTGCTACGTTTAAGGTTACAAATCGAGTAATTGATAATATAATTCTGCCGTTAATGCAAGCAATTTGGGGGTACAAACAGTCCACAGATTTTGCTTAAATAAATTCTTAAATAAATAGCTTTCAAAGAACTCGATATCATGTCAATTTTAACTTCACATGATTAACTATATTTCTTTTATCCGTTGACATCATCACTTTCTCAACACTCTCTCTTTTTTAAATGATTTCCACAATAACGTCCATGTTAATCATGAAATTATTTCTTCTTAATACCTTCGATATGGGTTGCAACATTCGCCCATCCTGTCGACATCACCAGTTAGTTGGAGCTCATATCAAGGCAACTTAAGGCAGGATAGAATGTTGATTATTTAATTAATAAATGTGATTCTTTTAACATTTTTCATTGAATTGAATCCATCAAACAGACTTAGGAGCTTTGTTCTTTGTACTTTCTTTATACTGACAAGATTAATTGTGTCACTGCCAATAAATATTTGAGCCAATTGTTATCTTGTTTCAAAAATCATTGATTAACTTTTGTACTTCGTCGTATAAATCGTCACTATCAAATTATATTAAAAATTTCAAAAACCGCAGACCCAGATGATATTCCCAGCTTCTTGGTGGGAGGTTGTAGCATTATTTTGGCACGGACTTTAACAATCATTTTAGTCCATCTTTAACTAAAGCCGTTTTTCCTAATTTGTGCAGGGTGTTTAGAGTATGTCCTATAATTAATTGTGGTCCAGCAGCAGTTATTACCAATCAGAGGCCAATACATATTTTATATAGTTTCGTAAAAGTGTTTGAGTGCATATTGTAGTTACGGATCTATCATCACATCAAAAATTGTATTTTCTACCAGTAAACATGGTTTCGTGGAGCAAGGATCAACTGCAGCCAATTTGATGTTCTTCATGTAGCCTGGGCCAAATGTTTTAGATAGTCCTGGTCAAGAGGATGCAGTCCCCATTGATATTTCAAAGGCATTTTACAGTCTTCCTTTCGTCTTCTACAATGTGTTTTTATCTGTTCAATACACTGTAACATCTGAAGTACCACAAGGGTTAAAGTCAAGTCTATTGCTCTTTATTTCGTTTATCCACAAAAGTTCAATGTTTGGATAGGAATTATAGAAAACAAGCTTATAGGCCCATTTCTTATAAGCGGAGACTTGAACGTGAAAAAGTATTTAGATCTATTGAATAACCAAATTATTCCACTGTGCACTCCAACACAATTGGCGTTAACAATTTTCGGTATCAACAGGACGAACCACCTTCTAAATATGATAGATGAGTCAGGAATTGGATCTTTTCAATTGGGATCATCCCAAATGACGTGTTTACGCTAGTCGACCAACTACTTGGCAAGAACAGTAGTAGAGGTCTTGCAAAAGGTAACTCAGGAATTTCTTAACAGGCATATTCAAGGGGTAAAGGGCAAGCAGTTTGAATATATGAAATGATGTTGCCTATCTTGGATGATTCTCATTTTATAATAAATAAAGTTAATTGTCCGACTAAACCGGAAGTACAATAATAACAAAAAGATCGAAATCAAATGCATTAAGCATCATTACACTAATCTGCAAAGTTTTATCAATATCGTCGTTTCCGTTTTAAAGATACTTGTTTGATTCTATACTTTATCCCAACGCTGCACGTATATTACAAGTACAATATTTTCAATCTAGAACATCCAATAAAGCGAACTCAAATCACTAAACGCGTCACAGCGAAGATTGATCTACGGTCACCTAACCAGTTAATTACATACTTCAATTAATTGTCCATCCTCCTAAAAAAAGGGGGAGAAGATGATAAATGAAGTACGTTACCGATGAATCGAAATTGGATTTCTTTGAAAACGATGGCCACATAATTGAAAGTTGAAAGAAAATGGTAGAAGTAGATCAAACGCCCTCAATACCGAAACGTCCGAAGCACGCCTTTATTTAATCAGTCGAAAATGAACTATTCTCTTCTTTAAACTACGGCACAAACTACGATAAAAAGAAACTTTGAAATCCAATAGCAGCTATTCTGCGTAGTACCCGTTTCGATTCCGATTCAATCAGCTTGCGGTTTGTTTAAATTATGTTCGAACGTACGGTTAGAAGAGATGAAATTTTAGAAAGAAGCTGAACCGATATGGAGCCAATGTATCAGTTTTATTTTATCGATTCAATCATGAAAAGAATTGTTGCAATATAAAGTTACTATTATACGTTTCGTTGAACTTGTACACCGCTTTTAATCAATATCCAGTTAATTTAGTTCGACATCAGTAAATCAATCTTTTTTTATTGAAAAAGTAAAAGAAAAATTAGCTTTTACTTTAAACTCGTAGATCCCCCGATGAAAAGTAAATTATTCAATGGTAGTTTGAAGGACAATCAAGGAGTTTGGCAAAGTTTTCTAATCATACTTTTAGATTGGCCATCACTAATGTAACCACTTGAGCTTAATGATCTTTGAGCCGTCCCCAATAGAGCTCTCAGTTCCATTCAAGCAGCTTAGTGTCCTCTGTAAAGGCCACCATTTTGTCTAGGGGGGTACTTTCCAATGCTCCACTAGATATTCTCCGAAATTTCTGCCTGAGTACCTTTAGATCTTCGGATCTGGTGCCTATCGCTCTTTTCGTTTAACCAATATAGGCTTTACCACAGTCACTACATTCAATTTTATAAATTCCCAACATTTCCTTCATATCCGGTTTATGTTCCGGATTGCCAAAGATCTTCAAGTGCATTTCACGAACTAAACATATGTTCATATCTTCATCCCTAAAAACTTCAGAGACAGAACCTACAGAACAAGAAGTATATGAAGTTATAAAAGAACAAAGAAACAATAAAAGTGATGGAGAAAGTGGAATTCCTACAGAGGTCTTAAATCAAGAGAAACTGCAAATGAAATTACCAGAAAATTGACACGAAGAGTATCGAGTGAAGACAGTATATCAGAAGAATAGAGTAATAAAAACCAGGGCCGAAATTATATGGTATGGATTAAAGAAATATGAGGATAAAGTGGTGGAAGAATATCAAGGAGGACATAGGAGATCGGCTGTAATATTTACATTAAAACAGATTCAAACTAATAGCTACCAGCAAAATCTAAGCATGCGCATGCTGTTTATTGATTTTAAACAGGCATATGATAATTTTCAGGGAAAACTGTCTGAAACGCTTGTAAAATTAGAGATTCCAGCGAAATTAATAAATAGGTGAAAATAACTTTGACAACTACAAAAAATAAAATGTGAATAGATGGTAGTTGCTCGCATCAATTCGAAGTTGGAAGAGGCATGCGGTCCGCTCTCGTCGAACTTACTCAATTTGGCGCTGGCAGTAATAATAGGAAGTACGATTTACCATCACAAAGTGCAAAGTATTGCAAACGACGTAGTGAGCGCAAGAAAACTTAGAAAATTTAGAGAAGAAGCGAACAAATTCGATTCGTGCTGCTTATAAATAAATTGGAAGAAAGAATAAATATGTATGAAAATGTACAAGGGAAAGCGTGTGGCATTTCGAATTAGTTGACCAATTCCAAATATCTAGGAGTAACAATAACAGCTAAAAAGCAAGAAGAAAACGAAATCGACAAGATAATTCTGAAAGAACATAAAGCAGTGGGGTGATTAGACCATTATGAGCAATAAAAATTACAGCTTATGAAACAAAGGTGAATGGAAACGGAAAAACGTACAAATAGAGAAGACTTGTACAAAAAGCAAAAGAAAACACAAAAGGTTCGAGTACAAAGAACGAACTGGTTAGGGCACATTACTCGATTGCCGGAAAAAAAAATTGTTAGAAAAGTGTTATGTAACAGAGAAAGTGTGGAAAAGTAAAAAGGAGGACCAAAGAAAAGCTGGCTCTGGGAAAGGAAAGCTGGTATAAGGGAAATCATTACAAATACTTGGGAAGAAATAGCGGAGGACCGAATAAAGTGAAAATAAAAATAGGAAGAATTAAGAAAACTAGGAACAAGAAATTGCAATCACACCACCTTCACATTAGTAGCAAAAGTAAGATGATAACCTTCTTGAAATAAATTAGGAAATGTTGAGCTTAAACATCACTATTCCTACTCCATATTCTGATCCTTTGTAATTATCCTTATCTCTACACATTTAATTTTTTTAATAGGTATATGAAAACGAAAAAAATATGAAAGTGTGCAGTATATTAATATTTTTCCAGATTTTTAAAAGCTCCTTGCCCGTTTCCCAACTAAGTTAATATTGATACATCGCCGTACATTTTGATGCTATTTTTAAAGAATACTTTTTAAAAAGCAATTTATTAAATCTTCCTTCAATTCGCAAGTAAACAAGAAACACTGCCAAATATTTACCGTGTACGAAGAGAATCTTAATTCGAGATTTTCAAAGTAAACCTGTGCTCAAATATACACTTGGATACGATACTACATCGGGCTCTCTTATTAAATTTTCCGTGATCTAAGAGCACGGGGATTTATATTTTAAACACAATATTGCCGAGGAACGCTTCGATAGCTACGGTAGAATTGGAGAGAAGCAAATGGAAAATACACTGCGGCAGAATTTATCGAGGTAGCCTTTTACGGCTTTAGTAAATATGTACTCAATTTTTTTTTCTAAACTAAATGAGATATTTTTACAATAAGAAGAACATGATGTGATGTACAATGTGCAAAGCATTAATGAAATGAAAATTATTTCAGGTTTGATGGAAGGAAATGTTCAAAATGGACTGGTAACGTTTAATATTTACAGTGGTATCTACGCTTAAATTCATAACTTTTTTAAAAATAAATTCTTCCAATAGGAAGCTTTTCACGAAGGAGAAATATGAATGGATTATTAGAGATAAGATTCAACAGCTGCATAATCCGCCATTGTAGATTATCTAATAAAGATTTTAAAGAGTTATTCAAAAAGTTTAAGCATAATATTCTGTCATCCCGCGCTTCTTTCATGACCATTTTACCTTATACAAAATTCTGTCCCATTCAAGATAGGACACTTTTGGTTGAAGAAAGAATATGTTGTACTTTTTTCTTAGTAGATTTTTACCTCTATTATTCGTGAAGAAATGTCGGCTGTATACGAGGATGATTATCCTCCAAAATCGACTATTTGCGGATTGTCAAAATTGTTTAAGCGTGGAATTATGACCCCGTCCAGGTTAGCCTGTTGACGTAATCACTTGGGATGTTATTGAAAAAACCAACAAACAACTAGCAGCTTTATTAGGTGTTTTCTACACGAATACTTTGGAATATTAAAAAGTTAGTGCACTTAGTTGGCTACTAGAAATTGAGCTAATGGCACCAGGCTCAATTTGAGCTACTGCGTTAAAAATAATGGGCAAAATTGTGGCAAATAATTTTTCACAAAATAAGCACATTTCAATTTATTTTATATCTGATATTTTGTATGAGCCGCATCTATCTTACCAAATACCTTTTAAAAATGGAAATATACGATAAATACACAAAAAAATATAATCATATGTGAGAAAATGAGTCGCTGTTTAAAGGTATGCGTCTACCTACTTAGCTGCACTGCTGAATACGTTTTATTACATATTTTAGGTTGGTTGGAAGAAACCACGGCGAAAAGTGGTGGATTTTGCAAGGTGGGCAAATCAGAACTTCGAGCTCTGAAATCAGGCCTAAAGAAATATGTTAACAGCACATTATATAAGTGAGATTTACTGGAATATGCCCATAAATCAACTCCCATTTAGGTGAAATAGTGTAAGTATGAGGAACTTAATATCGTGTTTTTTTATTGTAGGTATAATGTTTACAGCTACAGTCACAACAGAGATAAAGGAAATGGACAACCTATGTAGCATTAAAGAAATTGATCATCCGGCAGGTTCATTGAAAGAAACTGTCTTAAAAAAGAGTGTGAAACTGCACCGAACTAAATGTCCAACATTATTAAAGAATGTTATTTCTCCAGTTCTAATAGAAGAGATCATTAATGAACTCGGCACCTCGGGATGTTCATTAATTTTGGATGAATCAACAGACATAGCTACACACAAATACATGGCTGGTTGTATAACATTTTCAGAAACACTGTACAATGAAAGCAGATCATTTGAGTATGTTTGTGGTAGCAGGAACCACGTCTCAAGGTTTATATGATGGTCTTAAGATCTTTTTAAATTTAAATGAAATAGATGTAACAAAAATTATGGGAATACGAGCTGATGAAGCAAGCGATATGGTGGGTGCTCATAATTCTTTATTCATGTTCATGTGTTAGAATTAGTTAAGAGTGTTAGTCAATCCGCCTACGCAGTGAAAAAGCCATTGAAGAACTACCGGATAATTTGGATTCCCTAGTCAGGGAAACCTATAGCTGGTTCGCACATAGTTCTTTGCGGCGAATTAATTATCAAGCAATATATACATTAATAAACGACGGAATATGGAACCAGAAAGAACTCGTTGGCTCTCTTTTGGAGAATGCATCAATGGATTGAATTACAAACGCATTTTTCAATAGTTAAGACCAAAGAGAAATATCATACTGTTCTACTTTTGAATGTAATCTTCGCGAACTTAACATAAATTTTATCTTGGTAGTTAGTATTAAAACAAAATATTTCAATTTTTTAAGACAGGAATTAGTTGAAAGATTACCAACAACACTGCAAAACCTGAGATAGTACTTATAAAATATAATATAAATTGTTTAAAAATAGTTCCAACCTGGCTACTTTGAGTTGCTTTAAGTCCGGCAGTTGGCGATTTTGACAATTGCGAATGTGGCAACCCTGATACCTCGCATAACCTATTGCATCTCAGGATCTCAGTACTGAGCACAGAGAAACATAGTTGGAATCAGAAAATCATTTCGCATCAAGTGGTAATACTAATACTTTAGTAATTTAAACATTAATTTTCTATAACAATTATGGAGGTCCTCATTGAGCCAGAATCATCATCAAAATCACGAAATGTTTTGTTTTCAATGCTCTTGAGTTTCAAGTTCATCAAGTGAATCACAAAAAATTTAAGCGTGGAGAAAGAGAATTGTTAAAATATTTGTTTTTTTAGCAAAGCAATTGTTCAGGAAGAAAATATTTTTACATAAGGCAACAATGCAAAACAGAATGTGTAAACAAATAGCATTAGTCAAAACGTAGTCTATATAAATAACAACAAACCTAGCCACAACTACATATTAACTGTCTAGCGTATAATCTGCGCGTAAACAACTCGCGAGAATATTTGGCATCTTGCCCGTACTACGGACATCACGAAAGTACGAAACGTTCCCATCAGCATGTAACGTGAAATTAAAATTCGATACTTCTACACATTATCACACGGTTCGCGAGTGTAAAAATTGCTCTAACGTTAACACACGCGACTACCGAAGCGCTAATTGCACGGCGTAAAATGCGGCTGAAGCTTCAACTCTCTAGTTTTTACCTGAACATCTCCAAATATACGTCGAATCAATACAGCCATAATATTCCGACGACAAGTTTTTGAATTGTCGCCATGGCGGACGCTCCGACTGCCACTACTACTACTACGCTCGTTGCCATGGTCTCCTGTAACACACAAAAAGTATGTCAACAATTGTCCGTAATTCAAAAACTAAAATTAGCTACTACACGCCAGACGGAGTTCTATCTTTAAAATTGAATGGAATTATGACATTATCGCGTTTTCTGGTTGCTGAAATAACATCGTTGGGTAGACGATTTGATAGAATTTACTGGAAATATTTTACGGAGATCTAGCCGTAGTTTTATCGTAGTTTTCGATAATTATGAGGAGAAAGTTTCATTTATTTGCACAATTTCAATATAAAGTAATTTTGTAAATCAAACTAAAATCCATTTAAATAAATTGATTTGAAGTGTGCTTATATAGTAGAACCGTGTTACCTATTAATTGTGTCACTGCAATTAAGTTAACACATCTCAAAAAAGTATTTATTAGATTTGAAATAAAAAAAAAATTGAGTATTAACAAAAACAACAAAAAGCAATGCTATGTAGCTGCGTACTCTTAAAAGTGTAGCTATGCAAGAGTACGCAAGGTATTTCTTAAGAGTACGCATTTTAACAAATATATAAATTGCACTGAAATTGCCAATAAAATTAGAGCAAGACTCGTGCCGCCACTTTAAGCATAAATTACATTGAATCCAATCTTCCTCCGCTGGAGCCTGGACAAAATACTGCTCTTTCTACTATTTCTTGTATTTTTCTTCATTTCCTTTGCAGAGCTGATTTTTTGTATTTCTACGCGCGGGGTTATATAAAAGAACAGGTAAACGCCAATCCAATACATTCAAGAGAAGAATTGGAGCGATAGGTTAGATTGGCATTTTTCCAGACAAGTTCAGAAGGCTTGCTCAGTCAAGAATCATAAGATGCTTGGAAAATAACGCCGGTCACATAGAAAATTATTGAATTTTTAGGATTTGACATTGAAGGATTTATATCACAATTCTATTTTTCCTGTATTGTTATACGTTTATAGATATTTGTGAATTTCTCATTAATAAAAAGAAAGCTAAAAATGTTACGTAGCGATTGGAAACTTCACAAAAATTTTAATTAAATATTATTAATTTGACATCAGAATGAGCTTGACATGCTATTGAAATAATTAATGATTTAAATTATTTAAAAAAATGGAAATACCTAAAAATTCAATGAAACGATCCTGTATATAATTGAACTGTATTAAAAGTGTCGTTGCAATTCTTGCGGCTTCTTCTAAAATCAGCGTAAATATCGATGCTTACTTTGAAATAACTGCCACAGATAAGTTCAAAAGTTGTTGCTCTAATGAAAAAAAAAAAAGATTCTACAATTTCAAAGTAACTGAAATAAAGTAACAGGTCAGCCGATGAAATTGTATTCAACGTGTGATAAAAAGGGCACCATTACATTTAAAATAAGGCGACATCCGGTATAATCGGAAAAGCATAGTTCAGTTAGTTTCAGCCCAAATTTTCAATAAAATGGAATCTCTATAACCCACAATACTTTACGAATGGTTTCAATCAACCACCCCGTATAAATTATAAAGAATACGCAGGAGAAAAATACAGAGTTGATTAGATTGATAGAAATGATTGTATTGTATTCTATATGTTTTTATAATGTTATTTTATTTGATTTCTTGAAAATAAAAGTCACGAAAAGCTCAAGGTTTGAGAGTAATGCCTGGATTTTATTAGTAGAACTAGTGGTAGAGTATACTAGGCAAGTGATAACCATTCTGTAACCATTCTATTAATAAAAGCATAAATGGTAGAGTAAAGTATTTGATTTCGATAGAGTACAGTGGAATAGCACGATGGTAAAGTTACTCTACCACTTCGCTTTTTCCACCACTCATTTCTACTCTACTTTACCCTCACTATGCCAACGAAAACATTGTTAGTCGAGTATGGAAAAACCACGTGTCATAGAAGTATTTTTCGTGTTGGCTCTTTAAAAATGAAGTGCTATTTTAGATACTGAACAGTTCTATAATTATTTCCTGTAGCTAAAAAATTCACTGAAATTTCTAATTTTATTAGCTGTGTTAAAGCACCTCGCAACATTGTGTTACGTTTCTTAATTTTTGAAGCAGTTTCTCAAAATTTCCTGGAGTCATTCTTAGATACAATCTACTATACTCTTCTACATCTTCTTCAGCAAGTTCCCTCAAGCGAATAGCAAATTCTCTGCGACTATGCCAGCCACAGTTCTTCTCCAAGCAAGTGATCAGCACGATTTATCAAAGCTTTGCGTACAACTTCTATGGTTAAACAACGACGGCCAGGGTTAATTCCCGATATTTTCAATACGTAGTTACTAGATCGGTTTTGGTTGTCAACCTGTATGCATTCTTTAGTAACTCCCAAGAAAATACAGAGTTCCCTTGTAATATATCTTTAACAAAGAAACTACAGAAGATATCCTAATTCTATATATAGACGATTTTAGAGCTAAAAGTTAATTGTGTAATTAATGTTTGAGAAAGATAATCCTGAAGTGCTTCTGGGTATACTAAATCATAAAGGTAGATAAAGTAAATTAAATGAGAACCACTCTGAAGCTTCTGAAAATTACGTTTCTTGATGTGAGTAAATTATATTTCATTTAAATTAGAGCATATTTTCCAAACAAACGTTATTATTAATCAAACTGGGGGTAAAACAACGGAAGATTAATAATTAACATCGATTCGCTGCGACCGTAGAATAACATCGCGCGTAATATGAAAAGAAAAATTACCAGCGGAAGCGAATTTCCAAGAAAAACAGCCTCTGTTTATTTTTAGAAATTCGTACTCGAAAAAAAGGTATATAGGTGAAACAATAAGGTCTCCCTTTTTAGGTTTTATTTTTTTACATTACTCAATATTCGCGTGAAGGGGTGCGCTTTTAAAAATCCAAATTAATATTTAAACAGCATTCTTTTTACAATATGCTGCGTGCGTATTTTAAAATTCAAATTTATACATCACCCGCTTCCCTTTCGGGCAACTACGTTGCGTAGGGATATCTCAGAAATTTAAATTATTTGGCGAGCTTTTCGAGTGTACGCCTCACGTGCTGCGCGAGTATATTATGATATCGTGTTTCCAGCCGGCCTGGCAGTGTCAGCACGTTACGCGAGTCGCCAATCCGAGCTGTTCGAAATAAAGGAACATGCACCAGAGATCTCATCCCCTTAAGTCATCAACACTAGGGCGTACGTTTCGTTTTCCGTGTCGTTCAAAATTTATACCGGGTTCGTGATCTCCGACTGCTTCGGTTGTCCCTCTTTAATGCGGAGTACACCTTCTTCTTATTGCATGCTTCATTTCGTTCAGTCGTTGTTACGTGTGTGTGTCTACTGCGTCTAACTGGCTCCCGACTTTCTTCTTATCAGGGAACGGCAAGCAAAACTTACATAATATATTTCATGTCGCACTCAGAAACTTTACCTTTTGCTAATGTAACTTCCTTTGTGCTTCGGACCTTATGCAAACTATTTCCCAGAGGTTGCGGATACCTACCCTCGTCGTGGTATTTCACACCGTCCGACAATTGATGAATTGTCTGTCATCATTGAATGGATGTGGAAGGAAGCATTCGGTCAAAGCTGGCATGTTCTCATGGTACATTAAAGAATAAAATAGGAATGTTTGTTTAGGCAAGAAAGGTGGATGTGAAAGATGATCACAGATGTCGCATGGATTTTTCGAAGATAGAATAGGTAGCATTCGTGAGTTATATGAAGAAAAGCTGCAATCAGAGTAGATTTGCGGGTTTATTAACTTTCATTCCTTTCATAACAAGTCGCCACAAAACACTCTGCCCTAAGTACCGCCTATTTGATGGTACTTAAGGCTTAGTTAAAGATGATACTTGGAGAGGGTCTCCATTTACAAATCCGTATCACTTTATTAATGAACAACTCTACACTCAAAGTCAAGTTGAGGCAATATACACTGAGTTTATTAGTACTTCCGGTTCCATCCATCTGGTGTACCTCAAGGGTCGGGCTAGACACAGACGCCTTCTGTTAACGACCTTTTGATAGGTCTTTCCTGTCCTCTTAGCTTATAGCCGATGTTAAGAAAATTTATCAACCAATTAGATTTTGAAACGATGTGCACTACACTTACGATAGAATTTGGATATATTGTCGACGCGGTGTTCAGTGGTCATTTACACCAAAAAAGTTAACGAAAGTTAATTATAAATTAATAAAATAACTTAAGAAAAGGCGTGGTTAATGCGAAAGACATACTTTATTACGACACAAATATCATAGGAAGAACCTATACATGTATCTTTAAAATATTAATGATTTTTACAATTGAGATGCTGTAGAGAATTACTCCAACATTACACTAACAGCTTCGAATAAATTGAGTGCTCCTCAACTTACATGATGATGCCAAAATAAACTAGAAAGAACATAAACGCAGGACGTTAAAACTACAGTTTTACAAGCACGAGTACTTCAGCACTTAAGAGCGACGTAAACGGTTTTTGCTAATCCCAATCGTCGTCTATCAAATAATAAAAAGTAATTGCTCGACTATTTAAGAAATTATTCCTAAATTGATGTAACGGACATTGCCTTTGCGACCGCCTGTAAACGTTTGAAAGCATTAAAGAAGAAAAAATACGGCGACTCTTGGAAGATTCGTAATTAAATGCCAAAGTTAATTAATCATAAATATTAATGTATTAGAACCAATAAAGGCATAATTACTTACTTAATTATTAATAACAGTAACTACCTGTAAAACAGAAATAAGCTGAACCTCCAACCTGCACTGTCAACATGATTTGTATTCCTTTGGGACACAAAAAAAAAATATTAGCCAGAATAGTAAACCAACTGGCATAAATTTCCAGTGCAGAATAATAAAAAAATTAATCGAAGATTTATGAATGTGAGTGTAGTGTTTTCAAAAGCTCTCCTTCGCTTCGCCGAGAATATCGCGTTCAGGAATTTATGTGTTTTCAGTGATTTGATTCCTCGGTCATTTGGGGGCTGCGAATATGGAACGAAGAACGTGGAAGAGTGTGCTCTAAAATTGATTTATTCCATCCTCCGCACTCTTTTTTTAAAACACAGTGGAGAGAAGCGAAGCGAAAGGCACTTAAGCAAATTGCCGAGCGAACCCGGATCGACGATTATCGTTCGCTTAGAACGAAGTTGTTCACCTGTCGATGAAAATTCGGAACGATCCGGGAGTTCGGGGTTCTCCGAATTAAATTATCGTCGATGAAGACAATTCGGCCTCCCTTAAAGCATAACCATATTTAATGTGGAAGAAGGAAGTGCTTTGCTTTGTTACGGGCGAGTATGGGCATTGCTTTTATTGGAAAAAGGGGGGAGTTTTTTTTGGCATGCATTATAGATGTTGTAACGCACGCTTGTAACTTTGCTCATAATTTTCAGGAAACGGCAACATAAGAACTTATTTATGAATTTCTACAGTTCCTTATTACTTTCTAGCTAGGAGATATATTGTAAGATAACGCGTAAGTTTGCAAAGAACTAACAAAACCAATGGATCGAATAGCGAATTTCCACACAAAGCTTCATAATTTACGAAGTTAGCATTAAGTCAGTAGGCAACGATATGAGCCTACATTAAATTATAGAATAGCATGAGACGACAATTTACGGTTGAATTGAAGTCGTTATGCGGTCATTTCGAACAAGCGAAACCGTGATCTAGCTTTAATCGTTTTAGATTTTAAAGGGCTAGAAAGTTTGCCGAATTAGGGGTTGCCGGACCTTTCTAAACTTTGAACGGTCACAACTCCCAAGTGGTAAGAGCAATTGAAGCATCTTTTGTTTGTTTTTGTTGTGATCTACGTCGAAATGGGCAAACGCCCATATCCAAATGGTGAAAGCTGGCAGGTTAAAACATTATTGGGGAAATATGGGGCTTTAGGTTTACAAATCGGCGCCGTTGAGGGGTTGGCAAAGTTTCACACAAATTTCATCACGTTGCATTGAAACCTTTATAGCTCTATTATAAAATTGAGATTATTTTTTTGTGCGTATCCTGGGGTATTATTTGTGCAAAAGAGAAAAACATCACTTCTGCTTTAATATCG
Source organism: Oryctes borbonicus (assembly GCA_902654985.2). Taxonomy (NCBI): domain Eukaryota; kingdom Metazoa; phylum Arthropoda; class Insecta; order Coleoptera; family Scarabaeidae; genus Oryctes; species Oryctes borbonicus. The sequence goes on along the minus strand of LR736857.1, from coordinate 32,677 downwards.
TCCGCCATATTCATTTTGAATATTTTTTTTTTACCGTAAACATTTCTTATTATTTAGCTAAAACAATAATAATTCCATATCTGATTTATAACTGTACCCAGGTCATACCAGGACGTCGCATGTGTATTTCTTCACTAGCGGATTTGGTCAAAATTACTAAAGCTCGATGTAGTACTTTATATGGAAACAAACTTTAACAATTGCCTTGCTCTTAAGTCAGAAATTCTTTCGAAAAATATTACGCTATAAAAAAGAAGAGCCATTTACATTTTTTTACGACTGCACTCGTCGTTATCACGTCCTACATCTGAAATGACACATTTTAATCACAGATTTACTTGAACGCGTTACGCAAATCCCCTTCAGATAAGTGTTTCTTGAATGTACTAATCACACATTTCGCAATATTTTAGAAAACCGTCTAAATACTAACGGTCAAAATAGTAGCGTATTGTTAATAAATCTTAATTAAAATTCTCTAAACTTCACATCATGTTAAAATTTAAATATCTCTGAGGGCTAATTGTCAATTTAGTACACACATTAAAGTAAGTTTGTAACCGGTACATGCATGAAGTCCGGCCGAAATTATTTTTCGCAAGCGATGGGAAATTGTTTTTAATTAGCCGTACGTCGCGAAAAGCACCATCTGCGATTCTACGCTACATAGCTGGAAACGGGGTCATGAAAATTTTTTCGTTGATCGAACAAGCTGTAGCAATTTTAATTGCTCTGTTAAATTACGAGACTCTGCACTATACCAGTATTTTTATTTTTTTTTGGTTGGCAGTTTTTATCTAATTTAAATTTAAATAAATAATTTAATTATATTTTCAATTAATAATTCAATTTATTCGATTTTCCGATTCGCGTTACCAGAGAGTTGCCTGATATGTTATTTTTAATTTAAAAAGTGATAACATGATATTAATTACACCCTGAAGCAAAACTAGGGAGGAAATTAAATTAAATTAAAACGAAATAATTGTATTTAGCGAGGGTGGCTACCGTACTTTTTCACAATTGCTCGGAATATTAAATTTTGATCAAATTTATGTATTCTAAACGATCAAAACCATTTCCAAATAAGAATTATCTATACTTCGTTATCTCCAGAAGGCCCATAATTTCAAACTGAAAAGGTGACTTGGGACAGATACTTAAGAACTCTGCATATTTTTGGCAGCCCAATCTCTAGATTTTCATTTATATGAGTATCTTTTTAAAAGGATTCTTTTTGGTAGTTTAAAAAATATTCCAGAAACTGTATTAGAATAGCTACCAAATCTAATGCAATAGATTCCTAATTAAATAAAATATTCACTATTGGATATCTTTCAGAATGAAAGACTGTTTTTGTTAAATATCTTCACTTCTCCATTGAGATGGGTACCAAAGTAACATCTCCATGAATAAGAAGATATTTAACGAAAACCACTTTTTCGTGTAGGTAATAATCATAACTGAATAAAGTATGCTAAAGAACAACGTTTTATTTTTTTTAAAGAATATCTGAATAAAAGATTTAGGTTAAATTGACCAAGGTGTGACTTTTAAAATTGCAGGATATCTCGTGGCAGAGAAGTTAAAAATCAAGCAAAGAATACGAAGATAGTAACAATGCAAAATTCTATTCACTTAGATTTCTAAACATAGCTATTTTACAAAGCGCAAACAGATGATCTATCCAATTCATCAGACACAATACTATCCAATCTAAGAAATACGTACGCAAATCACCTACAAAGCCTACGTAAACAAAACCAAACTAACGTTTGAAGCTATCGTCTGCGAATCGGTAACTAACAACGATCCTTAATTATGCGTAACAAAGGCAAGAGGAAAAAAAATGAATAGCTTCATTACCCATTGTTTTAAGGTGGCGAATGTTTACCGTATGTCCGATGTCGAAACCTCTCCTGCTGCTCTCGACAATATTGGTTCTGGTAAATAATATTATGTATACTACTTCCAATAAAGTGCACCTGAACAAAAGCCTTGCGTGCTAGGGTGCATTGCCTTTTTGAATTGATTCATGAAACGGCCTCCCCATCTCAGCCGCATCAATCGATATTCATAAAACTCTCGTCTAGCGGAGAGTGGCCCCGCTGGTAATACGTAGGTGTGCATGTATTATGTATGTATTTTCCGACAGTATCTAGATACTGTTACTAAGCGCTAGACACCATAATATAATATCTGCGTGCTTTACTAAAACATTCTAGATTATTATGAGAATGTTCAAAATGATGTGGGAAAATGCTAACGTTTATAAATTGAGAATTAGTACAGTGTTTTATTAGTAACTGCTACCAACCTTAATTACCTACTGCTGCTATCTACTGCACGTGATTTACTTAATTTACGGAATATCTATTATATTTTTCAAAGCAAATTTACCAGACAGTATCGACATATCTACATAACTATTTTCATTTAAATTATGTATATACGTACAAAGTTACAAACAACTCGAGACCGTTGTCCAGAAGCAAAACCTTAACTATTTCAAAGTTGTGCAAAATTCAGGAAATACACAGTTGCCTAGTTAATTAATTAAATTTGTCTGGTGCGGAGGTTGCCGATACATTTGTGTTGTTTGCCACATTAACGTCGGTATGTGAACCAACATGGAAAATTTTGCAGGAAAAGCAAAAAACTGAGCGAAATGCAAGAACACACATTTTCGCTTTAGAAGATGGTTATAATTTAGAAAATATCATTTTTGATGTGTAGTAGTGTAGAAAGGATAAGGACTACCCTACCTAAATTCTTTAATCAACTATACCAAATATACGCTATGTTTGGTGACTTGAAAAAAATATCCAATGTGTTAAAAAAACATTTGGTTGCTTTTCCAAAATGATTTGGTTTGATCATTCACTTTAGCTTTAATAATGACAAAATTACTAATAACAACAGATAATTTTGGACATCCCGTATAAGACTCTACTCCGTAGGTCATATTATGTGAGAAGGTCTTAAGAGTCTTTAGTCGACGACTCTAGACAGCTGGCGGTAGAGACATGGCGCCATGCGGAGCAATCTAGGAGTTCGCTAGTGAAAAAGGCAAGATCGCGTATCATGTCGTGGGGATTGGAGGCAGATTGTACCTTGGTATTAATTGAACCCAGAGAGCACTAGAAGATCGGTTATACAGGCCCCCAAGCAGGGTGTAATGAACTGCTAACTGAAGACTGGTAGAGCTTATAGGCGAATACCTGGGTCTGGCTCGGGGAAGCTGATATTTGTTGTATAAGATTCGATCATTAATTGATACTTTACCAATATAAATAAAAGTAATTTTAATATCGGAAATGAGAGCGATACTCTTCAATGTGTGTTATGCGCACAGGTGCAAATGTTCTTCCTGCAAAAATGGCTTGAAAAGGATTCGATTTTCATATTTTTGAATATAGTTGTTCTATATATTATATCTAGTATATAGATACTATAGATATAGTTTTCCCTTCTCACGACAGCCTTTTAACACAACTTCATAACTATTCAAAAAAAAAAAATTCCAAAAAATTCGTCATTAAATTCCCGACCGATGAAACAGTCTTCGCCTTTCTCGGAGTCCACTGTGTCGACTGCGCTTTGGCCTCAAGAGTGTACTGGTGCTTCTGAGTTTCAACTATAGATACTAATCGATGCCAAAATACCGACTTATTGCGCTTAAACTGCTTAAATAAGGCTTTGGAAATATTCATTCGAATGCGTTTTTGGTCCTGAGTGACAAGCGCAAAACACAGGGCACGGCAATACATTACCAATAGGTTCTTTCAAGATATCCACAGCCTCTGCTACCTCTCTAAGCTTAATTCAACAGTCGTCTAGCATCACTTGGTGAACTTTAGCCGTTGCAGTTTCTGGCTGTTCCAAACCAAGCTGTCCGATGACGTCGGCTTTAATTTGCGTAAATGTATTGCATTTTAAATGAAAAAATTTAATTATAACTCGATATTCGATTTTTTCCATTTTTAGAAAAACACTAACGATTAACACAAACCACTGTTAAACAACAACAGAGCATCCAACATAGTATTTTTCAACGCATACACGATTATATTACGAGATGATTTTTGATGGGTAACGCCATCGTCATGTACATGTTTTCATGCTACCCTCGTACTACTTTCCATCTTGCAAAAATACTTTTCCTTGAATTGAAAATTCTTTTCTATCAGTACAGTTTTTTTTTTTTTATAATTAGGCTCCTTCTTATTTTCCTCTGCTTCCCCTATAAAAACGGCAGATAAAAATTAAGGGAATAATAGAAGCCGTAAAACGAAGAAAGGAATCTCATTTACTCGTCCATCTCTGTGCGTGTCGTTTATTTTATTTTTAATGCACAATCTGAGGACGCGAATCGCCATAAGACGCTACCAGGAAATGCCCGCCGCCTTTAACGAGAAGGGTCGCTATTAAAATATTAACGTTGCTCGCTTACCTAAATGGCGTATATAAATAAATGGCATGCAGACGAGGTGAGAATAAATTCCGCAATTTAATATACCGCCCGAACCATCGCCGTATATATATATACCCGTCTCTTCTGCGACGCGAAAGTTCACGAAGGCGTTTTAAATGCACAGGACATTACCAATTTATATTCGGTAAGCTGTTCCGCGCTGATAACGAGATTCGAGAGTCGCGCGATCGCTTACCATCGGTATGGCGGCCGCCACCCGGGAAGATGCTGACAGTAATGTCGTTTCGGTTGGTCGTATTAGATTGAGGTAGGTTTACGGGGTAATTTAGTGTTTCACGTGCGAAACGTAATAGGAGCTGGAACGCCGAGTGGTGGTCGCGTTCAAGTTATTGAAATTGCCAGCGGACGCCTTGACTCGCCGTAAAACCGGTTTCCGCGTTTTAGTGGCTCTATTATGCAATGTGTGGAATTGCAATTACTTTCCAAATACATCACTGTACTCCGAAAATTATGCATGCAACCGCAGCCTGGTGATAATTTAAGACTAGTAGAATGCTGCAACTAGTTGGTGGGAAGGTTAGAAGACAAGGAATATATTTTTAAGCAATATCATCCGGTGAGAAATGGAGTATTATTGGGCAGTGCAGAATCCTAAAGAAAGCAAGACAAGGAGTCTACAACATCGTTTTGGATAGACATTTTGGAAAATCGTCTTGTAGGACCAGTCACGTACGAAGAAACATTAAATAGGGAGAGATAATTAAAGCTTCTTTGCTCATACAAAGCTTTGTATCTAATTTCTTGGATAACAAGTATTCCAGAATGTCGATGTAATTCAAAATTCTGCAAATTCTGCGTGCGTAATTGTGATAATTAAAATGACCAGTTATTCGAACATTTTCTGTAATTGTTGGTGTATTGTTTCGTATTATCATTACAATTATTGTTATTTTCATTCATTGTTACAAATAAGATGCAAAATTTACATAAGCTTTGCAAAAACATGCCATTTATAAAACATTCCGTTGGTTTTTATTCAAATCCCTATTAATATTAACACTACTCGCCTCAGAAAACGACATATTCTCGACCAAGTTTCGATCAAAGTCTCGGATGTTGCTGTCGTTCTGCATATAACTGTAAATGTTCTTTTGGGTGCGCCGGATTAATTGCAAGACATACATATCTGATCAAGTCATCTATTTATATGATGTGCAATTACTAAGTGCATTTCCGTTGCATCTCTCTTTTATGCAAAAAAGAACAACAAACCAAATAAGTGCAAAATTATAAAATTAAAAATTTGTAAATTAAATAGTGTATAAAGAATGGAAACTAGAATCTGTGACCCACAACAGAGAAAGGCTGAAAAGCTACTGTATCCGGAATGTATTGATAATAATACATTAATATCTTAGAAGTAACATAAACAACATTAATCATAAATCGCTATTAAAATTATTTGGAATTTTTTAATTTCGCAGTTGCACCCCAAATAAACCTTCGAATATGATATCAGCTCCTGCATAAGTGCAAACATTATAGGTTAGATTTATGCGGACGAAATGCGGACATTCAACTTGCATCGCGCATCGGGGACAGTATATTTACGTGTCACATCTTCTAGCGTATTCCCGCGATAAACGAGGCATGCCACATTCGCACCTAAATGCCGGATATGTTAGCGAACGTTTGCAACATCGAAAGTCGATTTCGCATTTAGCGTTGCGAACACGCATGTGTAAAATGGTTTCTCTTCAACGAGACATACAAATTGATGAAAGATCGCTTGGATGTCATGTGTTTCGAAAGAAATTAACTTGAGATTTTTCATTTAATAATTTGTTAAATTCCGAGTAAATTATTTGGTCAATCGAACCACCTTTTTTTCATTTAATTACCAGAAGTTAAGATCTATTTGTTACTTGCAAGAAAAATAAATAAAATGTTTCCCTTAAAAGATCCGAAACTTGCAAATTATTGGGTGTGTTGAAAAATTACTCATTGAGTGAGCGGTGGCCCTCAATGCAAAAAGATGGATTTTGGCGGGGTACAGAGATAAATTCTGTCCTGATATACCAATTTGTGCAAGATCCAAGACATTTGAGCCGTAAAAGTCACTTAAGGAAAGTTGCAGATTAATTCTATCGTTTATATCAAGAAGATCTGAAGACGGCAGAACATAATAATAATAATAACAGTTTATTTACCATCGGTCAGAAATATGACACGGGCAATTGTTGTTTATTTCGTATAATTATTATTAATTTCGTATAAGTTGTCAAGCAGCGTATTATAGACAGTAGTAACACCTCCATTCGTAATGTTGAAGAATAGTTAACTTATCTGCATTTCAAGTGGTCATTGTTGTTGTGTATATCCGAATTTTTCAAAAATAAGTTCTCGTTTTTCTCTGGAATATTAAAAGTTTGTAAAGGTACAAAGATGGTAGTATTAAGATGCCAAAGTCAGCATCTGCGGCTTGTTCTAGCCGACAAATTGTAACCACATCTTAAAATTCTCTTTTGAATGAGTCAGGTGAAACAACGAATCCCAGAACGAAATGCCGCAGCTAAATAAGGACTGAACGCAAATGCAATAGTGTAACCTTAAGCGATGCCACTGGGCGAAGTTGATAAAAAGCATAGATTGCTTTGTTTGTCTTACGTGGCAAGATAGCGATGTGCTCCTCAAATTTGAGTGTAATGTCAATTGTAACGCCCAAGAGGCGAACTGTGTGGCATTCTGGAATTGACCTATTGCACATGAACGTATAGAGCCTCATGGGAAACTGATGCACCATATTTTATTATTTTGGTCTTACTATGGTTAATGCTTAAATTATTGATGCTATACCACTGGTTCATACGATTAACAAGTACAGTCGGTAAAGATAGGACTTAACGCATTACCTCAAACTTCGTTCTTATTCAACTTTGGTCTCTTGCGTCGAATACCTTACTTAAATCAAAGTAGATCTCCTCGGTTTTCATTTGATTGTCCACCGAGTTAATGCTTTTAGTAGAAATCCAAATTATGTGTACATAAGCTGATGTCGATATGACTTTACAAAGTTTTCTTATATGCGTCCATTGGCCTTTATGTACACGTATCAATTCTGCCAACTTAGCAACATCGGGAAAGGTACCATAGCAAAACATCTCATTAAAGTGTCCTAAAGCGGAGCGAGCAGATAGAACAGAACTTTTAACGTTGATTGGAACATTATCAAAGCCCGATGAAAATTTGGAAGGAAGTTGATCTATTGTTCGGGATATCTCAGACGCATTTATTGGAAGAAAATAAACATTTTTAGGGTTGCACGTTATCGTTTAATCTACATTATTCTATGTCAATGTGCTGCCATCAACCGCAAACAAAATCGATACCTCAATAAACCATTCTTAACATATGTTAATAATAATGTCTATTGTCTAGCAGGTGAATACAAATTTCGAATACACACACATATTGGTACAAGAAAACTTGCGCAACACGAAAGCATTGCTGATCACGCGATCACTTGGTGATCGTAAAAAAAGATTTGTCCTCGATGTCGGTAAGTTACACGTTGAGCCGTAACTGGAAGCTAGTCATCCTATTATTTAGCAGGATGACAATGAACGAAATTGATGCAACTCGAGGGAGACATTATTAAGAAGTGAGTCAACCTGCATATTCCCCATTAACCTTATATGACAAGAATTGTAGGAACTAAGATTGAACACGTTCTTGGCACCAAGGTACCAAATTATAGAGGCGTACTCCAATTTATAGAGTGCAAATACAAAATGAAGAGATTTTAGCACTTAAAATATTCAGACGTTCTCAAGAAAAACCCCAACGTTTTAGATCAATGTCAATATCTTATTTGCAGCATTATACAATAACTTGTCTAATTGTCATCGAAATAAGCGAGGACATGACAAGATGAGGATGTTACATGGATGAACATTAATAGACCAAGATTGGATGCGTATGAAATTTTTCTGTTACAAACAAATTCAAGCGAATTAACCAAGAAATTATGTGCTAGATCTCCTAAGGGCATCTTTAAGACGTACAATATCTGTGTAACACTATCAATTATAATTGTTAATTAAAGTTCCTAAAACTCGCCAAACTTACATGGATTCCGCCTATACGTGCAAATGTTTTATCATGGAAAAGTTACTAGTGCAGCTTAACACATTTTACTTGATGTGTGTACCGGTACGTTGGTATGCTCACTAGTTCAGTAGGCACTAACTGGTACGTACGCGAATTCCTTAATTACAGAAATCTCGCTACTCTAATGCTTCTAATTAGTTTCAATTTAATCCTGCAAACATCACCAGATTGCACTAGCGCACAAATCTACGTTAATAACGACTGCAGTTTCGACAAATCCTTACCGAGTGAATTGATCTAAGAAAGTTCGTAATTTACCAACCATTAGCGAATATATTTCGTCATGCATTTCTCAGTGCGAGTTTATAGAAACAGCAAGGGCTATGGAACGAGAGAGGAGATTATTTAACTTCTAGTTATTAAAATCGTTGTAAAATATCATTGCGAAATGTGCTCTTCAAGTCACACAACACAATTCTGCTTTTCTTACCTCTGCATAACGACTACAAAACGCAAGCAATGCTTATATTGAGGTAAATAAACAAATTTTTTTATAATTCTTCTGATAGATCAGATTTGGTGAGATTCACTGTTAGCTTCTGCGTTAGATATTTCAATCTCAATGCGTTCGATACAAAAAGTTGCAAGGATGTGGTATCGCAATTACATATTCTACCAACTATACAAGTTGATTTAGTAATTTTTATAGACAAAAGGTTTTATAAACAATTAACATAATAATGTAGGTTCCCATGGCCAGAGCCAATTAAAACTAAACATGTTCCGGGTTTGGACCGTGTTATTGTTAATCGAAAGCAGTCGACGTTTCGTCGACAATCGTATGGGGCTTCTTCAGGAATGGGAAAGGTGACAGGCCACAATTAGCACGGTAATTCCACGTGTAAACTCAGTAGGAAACAGTTGATCGCGGTAACTCGGCATGTGAGCCGTGCCAGAAGCGAAAATCAACTGCGGGGATATGTAATTGTAATTCTTTCCACTATCACAATTGGAAAATTAGAAAGTCCATAGAGATCCTTAAACATCCTGCAGTTATAATAAAGAATTCCATGAGAAAAGGGAACCATTTTCATTCTAATTTCCCATTTATCAATTTAATCTCACACAGAGTTTCCATAGAATAAATTATTAAATTTCCCTTTTTCTCAGTAACAAAAACCAACAAATTTTATTATATAATTGGATACTAAGTTTAATAAGACTACATGTTCTTTTTTATCATTGAACAGCATATGTATTTCTTGAGAAACTACAATTTTCCAACCATTCGAACTGTTAAGAAAGGCGAGATAGTTATCTCAAATATACTCATTAAAATGGAGAAACCGGTGACAATATCAGGTAATCGGTATGTAGCCGTAGCGTACAAGACCATTAAAGCGATATTAACATTATCAAATGATACTGCTTGAACTTGCCCGAACTTCGGAGCACTGCTGCTCGTAATCCACAAATCAATATTTAAGCGAGCTTCGCTATTTTGATATTCCATTGCACTAAATTACCGTTGCTAATGGAAACTCACGTGGAAACCTGATTGTATTCGGTGGATGGCATGCATAGTACGCTTGCCGTAAGTTGCGCTTGACGGTCGTAAGGTACATATATACACACACAGAAAACACAATTACGAATTTATGTATACTACAGGAATTAATTGCCGTCAATAAATGAGATTGTGTTGTTTAGCTGCTGGAGTAATTCGAACTCGGAACGGAATAAAATGTTAGTATCGCTTTTCTTGTTTGCTATTTTATTTCCTGTTCTTCGATTTTAATTAATTCTACCGATAGTAGTAGGCGGTAAACACGAAAAGTTTGGAAACACTATATAAAATTTACGGAATCGTTCACTCGAATTTAAGTATTTTTTCTTTATTTTTCTTATTTTTTTTACCGATCCTAGGACATCGGTGAAAGTAACGAATTGACTGTATTGTTGCTTTTTTTATATATTTATAAAAAATCAAAAATTTATTATTTGTTCAAATGTTACATTCAGAAACACGTTGGTACTTTCACTATTCCCTTGTTGGTTGAAAATAATAAAAATTTCGTAGTAAAAAATTCGCGAAAAATCGTCAAGTAGGGCGATTAATTCTAAGGCCGTAAGCCTAATTCAGAAAAGTTGTATTATTTCTTATGGCACGCAAGGCCATCAAAGATGAAAGTAACTAAAAAACAATTTAAATCTTTCTGCTATAGTAAGCCTTATTTTTCCCGCTCAAATAGAATAATGCCGCTTTATGCCTAATTTCAAATTCCTAACATTTCCTTAAACTGCTTTTTCTACCTTACATACACTACGTACATATGACAACCTTGAGCCAGAAAAAAGTTTGCTTGTAATTTCAAAATGACTGTCAGCGTAACGCTTATTTTTTCTCTTATCGTCATTCCCGCTGGCTAATTATGGTTTTATACAGTGTTCCCAAATCTTCACTTCTTTTAAGTAATCCGTATGGCTTAAGTAATAACCACACAACTTTTCTGAGTTGGAATTATCGATTCAGAATTAATCATATAATCCCTCTATCTGACGATTTTTAGTGAATTTCTGACAATCCTATATATCACACAATTCATTTTTGATAAAAACTTTATCAAGGCCGGCGAAATCTCAAGTTAGCAAATGAATTTCCAGAAGGAGAGATGAGTTTAAAAGACACATAATGAGGTAATAGACGCAAATTTTCTCCTTGATGAGTGTTAAAAGGAAGCAACTGAATGAGATCTGATTTGATAGTTAATCTAATAATCCACTTATAATTCTCAATACACCTGGTTTAGAAGATTTGCAACTTTTTACAGAAAAGCTTATTTCGCTAAAAAGCTGTTGCAGTAATATCCGCTCAATCAGAAAGAGTGTAAAGCAACTAGTCGTATATTTATAGTAAAGTAAGAAACAGACTTAGGCCAGAAAACTCTAAAGAACTTATTTTCGTTTACTACGCCCTGAAGATGGAAGATATTGAATCTGATGAATTTTAGTTGATGTACACAAGTATAATATCCGAAAGGTCTGCGAGAATAACTATATAGCTCAAGAATTTAAAAGGTAGGTAATAGCTGAAAGTTTATCAAAACACGTTTTTATTCCTTAAATTGGAAATGTTAAGCATAAACAACGAAAAGTCAGCCTTGCATTATAAAAATAAAGTCAAATCGAAAAAAATCTAAATATGTTTCAACTAACACTACATCCAACTAGCTTATGCACGCCATATGGCTCCTAATTATATAAAGGAAATCATACCAATGCTTATTTATCTTCAGACCATGGATTCATTTTTCAAAATTCCAGTTAATGACTTCCATTTAATTATCAGCACACACAAAATTTAGATTTTTGAAATTTAATTGCTTGTTTATCTACAAAGCTTGGTCAAAATGTGATCAGCAGACGTTTCTAGTTTACATGGTTTGCACCTCTTACGCCTGTCGCGCTTACGTCTTTACTTTTTTTGTGTGGTGGTGGCTCAACGGCATGTATAAGATTTTAAAGCTTGTGATAACCTCAGGAGCCTTTTAGTGTGTAAATTTTACGTACAAAGTGATCCATGGCCTTGTTACTATCGTAGAGGGTAAAGCGCCTAACCGAGCGGGGTTGTTGGTGGGAAGTAATTATGATGTATTAGAAATTTTAGATAAATACTCATATAAACATTTCACCGTAAAATATACGACTGCATCAACAGTTAAGAAAAAATCATAAGTGAAGACAGTGTTTCACTTAACGTAATAAAGCATTCTGCGTTAATTTCTCATCAACCAAATGCTATACTTTCAAGCATGTCAAGCTACATTATACAGCACTCTATATTCAAAGACTAAATTAAAGTTGTCGTCCTAATTAGAACTTTCCAACTTGTTTTTAATATCTTCCGCTAATTGCACCTTTATGATTTACTGTGTCAGCGCCGAGTCGACCGGAAAACACGGGCCAAATTAAAATTACCAAAGCGCCAACGTTGGATATCAAAAGCAAAGGTTGTTATTAACAATTAAAAATGAGTTGCCGTCAACGTGAAAATTAAGCGCCATCTTGGCAAGAGACTGACGTCTAAATGGGTAAAATTACGCGGCAAAGGACAATAATATATTCCCGTTTAACGCTACGCATTACCTGAATTGTTTAATCCGCTGAATGATTAAGCCTTTCGGAAGTGGAACTACGAGGAAACGAAGTAGTATTAATATATGGTTTTGCGGTAATTTATGGTGATGAAATATACCGCGCACAATGGAAGGCAATTTACACACAAAATTAATCTATTTTTTTTTATATATTAGTTTACGCAACCGTCAAGCTACTAAGAAAATTGTACCTGTTTTCCCAAATCTAAAACGGAAATAAAGGGTGATGGATTTATTTCCTTCAGTTAAAGAATCTAAAAACTAAGATATTTAATTAGGAATTCCATATGGTCTCATACTAGGACCGCTTCTATTCCTTGAAATGGGGGTAGTCTAAAAAGTCTGTAAAATTCAGCTCTTTTCTCAACGGAATCTTCTTGTCTACATTACACATTTTTCCCACCGATGCTCCCGTCTCTTTAATTCATCCAAATAGAAGCTGGCGTTTTCTTGCAATTGTAATGCTGTCCTCATTTCAATATTATTAATATAAAGTAGAAACAGCACTGGTCCTAATACAGAACCTTGTGGGACACCAAATTTAAAATTAGTCGAAACATATCGATTTGAGTAACATAAGTAAGACGGCAACCACTGCAGTGCGAGACCTCTAATACCAAGATTTTCTAACCTTTCTGTCAAAGGAGTGACGCAGTCGAATGCCCTGGTGAGATTATACGTGATCGCAATAGGGCACTTGCCTGCGTCAAGACAACCAGCGTCTAAGGCGTTTAACGTCCTATCTCACGAAAAACAAATTATTTCAATATCTATGCGAGGCAGGTGTAGGGAACATTAAACAAAGTCGACACGAATTAAGAACATACAGGGTATTCTATTAAAAAAAAAACTCGTATCTCGTATGTGTAGCAGAAACTGGACACTCTGTATAGTTGAATACAATTCTGTGTTTGCAAAACTTTCCTCCAAATTTTTATTTGAAATCTTTAACTATAAATTTCTCAGGAAAGAAACTCCAGCCCACGCAGTAGATGGATACGCTATAAACTTGATTATATGGAACGTAAGTAATGTGAAATTACAAATGAATTCAATAAATTGAGTTCGTTGAATTCGTCTCGTTAAAGCAACGAAAAAAAAAACAAATTTACTATAACAATAAACCACGTTTATTAAATTGAAAGTAGTTATCGATATAATAAACAACCATTAATTAAAATGATAAACTCGCTTCTTGAACCAATTTTGATAAAAAAATGGTTACATTAACGTAATTTTTTATTGTATTTACGTACCTTTCTCGATCAGTGTAATACAGAAATCATCGTATACACAAATTATATGTAAAATTAAGGTAATTAAAAATTAAACAGCTATATCACTTCTCAAATGCAAATGAACACATCTTCATCATCAAAAAATAAGAGTAATACCCTCATAATACGAAAACGAGTAAAATTTATAGAAAGTGGAACTTCTAGACATCCATATTTGCATTTCCACGATTTATTATCACGTTCAGCTATAATATAACGTTAATTTGCGATCACCTCTTTTGGCTTGCGACATGACTAAACGCTACGCCACTATACCATAAAACTTCCTGGTGTGACAAACCTAAGTAATTGACGTCGTATTCCAATGCATATTAATCATTTTTGCGACGAAATCGTTTAAATTTTGCGCACCTTCGTCCATGCATTTTAATCATACAGCGTAAGAGTGTATGGTTATTTACCTTCGTCACGATATTGCGTGGCAGTAAGATGACTCTTAATTACGAATCTAAATGCTAATGTTGTTGTGCTTTCTGAACTAGTTGTACATAAATAAATGGCTACGCGAGATACATCGGATTTTCCAAATTTTATAAATTTAGAATTGAAATGGGAAATCCGTTGTTTCAAAGTATTCAATATCTGCGTTAACAGCGTCATCTACATATATTTGGTTCGTCCACGTTATTTTAACACGTTACTAACGATTTTACTATTATGTACAAAAATTCAAGCTCGTCCGAACCACCTATAACCTACTTAGAACCCAAAAGGCTACTCACAGGTACAGAAATTCTGCCAGAGGGTATTGGTAAGAAAGGTTTCTGAGGCATTGCCGTTTGAACTTTTTCGATCGCTTGCAACAATCGAAAATTGTTAAATATGAAAACGGAAAATCATTGAAATATGTAAGAAATTAATACCCACCTAACACAATTATGGTCATAGTACTTTCGTTGGATGGTCAGATTCGGATATGCAGACAGCTATGAGATGCCAATTTTCTAACTAAACTATATCTATATGAAATCTATTGCATGTTCTATAAATATGGATATCCAAGATTTTATGAAATTTAGATAAACTATGTAGCACGCAATAAATAACAAATAAACAATAAAATACGTATATTCCCGACTAAGCCTGGCAGAAACGAGTGCGCTTTACGAAATTAGCTCTCGGGGAGTCGGGGGAAACCAGAAGGCAACACGAATCCATTCTCACGAGACGAATAAACACGAGTTTGTCTAGTCTTTGCTAATTTCGCGAAGCGCAACTCGTTTCTGTAGGCTTATTCAGGACCCTCCCGGCGGGCGAGTTGTCGGCATACTTGCTTTCGATTTGAAAGACCCGAGTTCAAATCCGGCCGAGACGGTTGGTTTTTAATTACAGATAAAAATCGAATCAGGAAGTGAAATCGCGTCAATACGATGTTTAGCACATTGAAAATGCCTACCGGAAGTTGGAACACAATTCTCGCGATAATTAATATTTAATGTGCTACTTTCATGTTATTTAGCAATAACGTTTTGCTACATATGGGAAATATAGCAAAGCGGATTGGCTACGGAATATAGATTGAACTACTAAGCTTGGATTATTGTCATCATTATCCAACATTGCGCTATTTTATACTTCAGTCTGTTTTTTTTCTCATATTTTTCTTCTTTAGCACGGCATGGCCAATCTCTTGCAGCTATTACATTATTCTTTGCACTACACGACGATAGTTTTTAAGGTATTACTAAGATCGCTTTAGAAGTTATGTTTTTTTTTATTATTTTCTTCTTCAATCAAAAAAACTATAAACGTATTTTAATATACAAGATGCTTTCTTTATTGATGTGCAACAAAGAATTTTTTTGCAAACACATCTTTTAAATAAGATGGTTGCTAAATATGTAATTAGTGCTTACATAAATGAACTTTGGAAAAGACAACTACAATCCACCAAACACAACAATAGATATATAAAATGATACATAATCTTTAAGCCATTCTACCCTTCGAGAGGGTAATGGCGTTTGTGAAGTTGGGTAGGCTTTTAATTAAATTTCTCTCCATGCGTGTGTTGAAGCATTTCCTCCCATTTGACTTCATTTACTTGTTTCAGTTTCAAACAATTGTCTAGCCAACCTGGCTTCTGGCATCCTCCTCACGTGTCCACACCACCTCAACTGCACTTCTTCAATTTTTTTCCACAATACGTCTTATTTTCAAATTTTGTCTAAACGGTGTGTTTCTGATTCGAAAATCTGGATATTATAACCTCAGTACTACGACCCTTATCAGATCTAGTAACAACCAAATTGTCTAGTTTTATCTTGTTTTCAATAGGTTTTTCAGGAGGGTCTTTGAATTAAGACATCCTTGACTAATAAGTGTATAAAATTTTGCGAAATAGACTTTTTCTTTCATTACTACCCGTTTGACTCCTTTTTCCCGTCTCTCCGTCTTCTCTACTTCAGCCTTAGTGTAGCATCTCTATATTACTTTCTGTTTCGCTTTATCTTCTTTAAATCCCTAATACAAACACTTCGTTTCTATTCATCGTTATTTGCTTAATTTACATTAATCCGAATAAAAAAGAACAAGGTCGTCGAATGAAACGATGTCAAATTTAATCAAAAATACTCAATAATGTACCTACGCCACAAACATTACAACAATAAAAAAATGAATCCATATTTTCCAATCAATTTGTCAATAAAGCATGGTATTCGCGCACGAACGGAATACGGAACATGTGGTAATTCAAATCGAAAATTGAAATATTCTATTATCTGAAGGCATCCATCCTTTTTGGCAATATGCTTTTGTCGTGTATTGAATATATCGCGAAAATATAGCAGCCCTCGAAAGGCTTCCGAATCGATATCTATATATCTCACGCAGAAATATTCGCATGTTCGGTATCCAATAGTTTAAAGCTGACGCTGACAAATAGTAAACATAAAATGAGAGTTATATTATTCTAGAGTAGAGGCAACGCAAAAGTTTCCGTACGCGATGTAATTTATCGTTTAAAGAACGTGACCGAAATTTGCTTCTCTTTCGCTGTATTTTCTATATTTGCGGGTTGATTATCGGTATTGGTTGCTTACTAGGAAAATCCTCTTAAGAACCCTCCATCACTGGAAACCACGATCTTCGATGTTTGATGCACTTCTTAAGCTATTTAAATCCTACTAGAATAATAATAATAAGGTCTTTATTATTTTAAATTGGCCGTGTCCAGCAGTAGCTGTTCAATTGAACTAATAAATAAAACATTAGTTGCAACAATACTAATACGTTATCGAATAGATAATTTTTTTTTTTTTTTTTAAATGGTTCATTTAAAAGCTTTGCTAAATTTGAATCTACAGCGTATCTCCAATAACAAGCGAAATGACCATAGTGAGGATAAAAAACGAATCACTCTGTATAAATATATTAAAACTAGGGATTTATTATTTTTTTTCGGTAATTAACCAAATTCAATTTATTAAATTTCTGCCCATTATTCCCATTTGTCTCAAAGCAAGGAAAGCTTTATGAAGTACGGGTTTCGAAAGCAATGAATTCACGTATACTTCCACCTTTATAAATACATCAAAAACAAACCAAATTTTGGAAATTCCCATCGTTATCTACCTAATTACTTTATATTTACGGCGAATATCATGGCTTAAAATTAATTTAGTGCTATTATAATCCACCTCCCAAAATTGAGAAAGTTTAAAACAATAAACATTGCATTTGCTTTCATGTTAAACGTACAACGGGCATAACGAAAGGAAAATACCTCGCCAGTATCTATTTCCGGCGGCGATTCTACGCAGAGGGAGCAAGTAAGGAACTCTCCCTTCTTCGATCTGTTCCGCTATTGGCTAATTGAATTTTGAATAATTAATGTTTGTTTCTTCATCCCCGCAAAATTAGTTTTTGAATCGGAATCGGCTTCGGGTTGTGGGAGATATTTCGCCGAAGGTGTTTCGTTCGATCGGTACTCCGTACTTACTGTGTTTCGACCTCATGATTGGAAATGAGAATACTTCTCGGGATGGATTTTCTGAAGTCATAAAATCTTGATTAACTTTCTTCGAGGATTTTAAAGTGGCGCAATTAAAACCGGCTGTGTTCGCTATCAATTTTTAATTTGTTCCGATGGCGAATGTCGTTCTGGGAACTCGTTTAAAACTGAAGCAATGAATCTTGCTGGAAATGAAGTATTTTAACATTTCCTTTATTGGAATTTATATACTTTTTAATACGAAATGGTAACTGTAGGAAACCCAATTTAAAAAATTGTACTGAAATTATAACGATAACCTTCACAGTTAGAGTCGATTAAAAAATATCGTGGGGATTTGCATTTTGCCAAAATAATAAAAAAAAAATACCAACTCATGATCAGATATGCCATGTACCCTGAGAAAACCCACATTTTGAACAATTTCAGAATCAGATGTACATATTATGTCAATTAATGTTCCGCTGTTATTTGAGATTCTCGTGGGCGAATCAACGACCCGAACCAAGCCAACCGAACTCAGCATATCCAGCAGAGCAATCGATCTTGACTAATTTACAAGGGGATCAATTAATTGGTGCTTCTCCATATACTTCTCCAATCTTTGTGTTAATGATTGACGGGATCTTTGATGTATTTCTGAATTATTACGAAATCTATCAGCAGACCCCATAATTCTATTCTATAATTTCTTTTCATTATTTAGTTCTACGGCGTATATTTCGTTTTTCATAAACTCTCAAAGAAGCACTAAGATCGAGACTACGAACTGGCCATGGTATAGATTCCCCACGACCCAATTCACCTATTTCCAAATCGTCTTTACAAAAATTCCCATGTTCTTCGAGAAAGATGAAGTGACGTGCCATCATACGTGCAGTACATCCTTTGAATAATCCAACAAATTTCGATAGAGTTCGCTTTACGTATTGTTGCTTGAAAACCAAATTGCGAAAGATTTCACTCAATATCAGGATACAAAATATAGTCCAGCACCATACTTGCTACTAATTCTGAAGTCGTAACGATAACTTTGTCAATTAAGATAGGAGGTCAACGTTAATGTAATACTATTGTCTTCGACTAACCCAATTAACATCTGTTGTCGACATGTCGACTATTGCGTACCGCACCAGATGTCTTAGGCTTTGTTTTAATTGCGTCACAGAGGAATGCACGAAATTCTTATCGACATTATGCTGAAATAGAGAAATTGTAACTACGATTCGTTTGGAAAACGTACCCCCAAGACGATTCATTTCCTGGGAATCGTAGAATGTTGAAAACAACAATGTGTCTCGTAATTTTTATGACAAGATCTTCCTGGTACGGCTCTCAATGATTTAATCAAATTTCAATTTCATCAATACGGAGAATTTCCTTCGGGTTTTCGCGCTCATTCTCGTCTCGATCTTGCTCCAGTTTCAGGATTATTCGCTGCCCAGGTTATACTTCTTATTTCAAACGAATTTAATAAACGTAATACGTTTTTCCCTTTGAGCTTTTTTCAACACCTATATATATATATAAATTTATATTACATGTTCAACTTGGTCCGCGGAAAACTTCGCCTGTCGTTTTTAATTAAAACGCAGTACAAAGACCCGGCAAGAACAAGGCGTTTCCAGCGCTCATTACGCTTATGCATTAAGTCGTATCCAAAATTAAATTGATTGTATGAATATTAAAAAATGCTCCAACAGGTATTTACCCTAAATGAGCGCTTTAAAAATTGGCGACCAGAAATGCGGAACGCATTAAGAAAGGTTTTATTATGTTAAAAATGCGGAAAACATCATTTTCTGAGAAATGGAAATTATTTCGCAAAAAGCAGAGTTTACGGTTGGATTATTATGGAATTAGTATTCGCTGCCCCAGGAATTATGCTTATTGCTTTTTTCATTTATATGGACTCCTTGTTTTGTTTTATCCAAGGGACCAAGTCGTTTGACTCGAAATATGTTTTAAATACTAAAGGTAACTGACCATATAGCGTGCCCCATTTGTATTCGTAAATGAAAGGAGATATGAATAATACAATAATAATAATAATTCATACCATTATATCCCCCAACAGCTTTCTCGAATTACAGACGGAATCGGTTGTCCACGAGTTACTTAGCTAGCGTCTTAAGGTGTTCAAGTTGCAAAAACTGCTGAAAATCTTACTCTAAGAGTTATGGGCTCGGCGTTCAAACCCAGTACCCTGAGACTGAGAACGAGTGCCCCGGGCACTCCACCAGCAGCCCCATAGAGGATGAAATTGGAAAATATCGAACTTTGAACGCATCTCATGCATTGCTTGTAATAACGTAGAATAGGGAAGTTAAATGAAATTTATATAGATCAATAAATGTATATTTGGTACCCTGTAGTATATATAAACAAAACAAAAAAAAAACATATTTGTAGAAATCACAAATGAATACATAATATTAAACAAACTAAACAAACTAAAACATGTATAACAAAACGGGTAAAATATAAACAAATACAAATTACTGTGCCAAAGTATCAATGTTCCTTTTCACTTGTCAAGTATGACTTCATATGGCCCTTGGAATGCTGACTTGGACTAGATTTCACTATCTTAGAAGCAAAAAGCTTTTGAATATAGCATAAACAAGCAAAATTGAAAAAGCTATATTTACAGGAATTGCTCAAAATGAACACCATTGGTCTCCATGCAGTAGTAAAGCTGATTTTTAAATTCTTGTCTTATAATTTGAAAACTTCTTTCTGGAGTGTTCCTATACTTGTTGATAATTCATTTACACAAATGGTTTAAATCCATTGGTTGATTTAAATGATTCCAAAGAAAGAAATCGTGATTTGAAAGTCTTCCATTAAGCCAGGTACAAACATTTGCAGTCTAATGTTGACCTTCCTCATCACGCTGGTTTTCAATTTCCTCAGTTATAAAGTCGATCGATCCAACATAATCAAATAGATATCACCATTTAGCGTTTCATTAACTATTAACCATTTAATCATCTAATATCCTTCGCCAAATATCAACTGTTTGTGGCTTCTGTTCCACTCTGATTTCCTTCGCAATTAAAACGTATGCTTCATGCGGATTATGTGAGAAACGAAGAGAGTATTGCAAGTATATTGGCATACGTTGGTATTGTATAAAGAGAACACAACATAAATAAATACCATTTATTCCATGTGCATTTTATGCACAGGCTTCGTCTGTAATAGGAGACTGGAATTTACTGCTTCAATGCATCTTTCAATATATGAGATATTTGATTTCTTAGTTGGTTTTATGATGTGAGGAATCTCGTTTTCACAAGAATGGCGTTGCTAATCAACACAATGGCCGTATAATTGGATCATATCTTTACTTACCAAAGTTTCTAGAGGAAATTTCACTTAAAGAAAAGGTGCACTGCATAATAGTAATTACAACATTTTTTAATCGCAAGTTTCAAGCTTCTTGGATTATCAATAGAGTTCTTTAAGATTGTCAGCTCGATCATCAGACCTGGCACCTCCCAATTTTTTCTTAGAGATTATATAAAAGATATTTCTAGTAAATGGCATATACGATTGTAAAACGAAAAACAAGGAGTGCCATAAACATTTTTTTTTGTTCATTGGGTAATTTGTAGACCACCCTGTCTTGACAGCATAAGATGCACTTGGAAGCATGCTATCTACCCTAGAATTTCTTTAACACCATCTCCATTTTGTATTCTCAAATTGATTGAATTAAGAACTAAATTTTTCGATGAACTAAGCTGGACTAGACCTAGGCTATTTTCTTTCTAACTATCTTATAATAATCCTGATGGTTTGCACTAGACAATTGCCATGTATGAAAAGTAGAATCGTTTTAGTCTCTCTTCGAAGTAAAAGCAAATTTTCAATTCAGCTTTCCACTTCTGCTATATTATTTAAACTTATAAAATTTAAATTTATTCCTTGCTCGATAGATCCTCACTCGAGCGATTCTTCCTCACTGAATAAGAAGGATTTTCTACCATTCGCATATAATTATTCAATTTCTCTGCTTTAACTCCGCTTCGTGCTATTCCTATGCTGTAACGGTGGGAAAAAGGATTTCGCCTTAAAAAGTCGATTAAATATAAAAATTTAATTGAACCATCTAGCATTTGAATATGAATAATTTTTATCGCATCATTGTTTCAATTTACAAATCTAAATACGGCTTACGTTTAAATAACCAGCAACTGCTCCTAGGGACCATCCTCTGTAATGTCGCCTTTTTAATACAAGTTTACAAATTACAAACGGTTTTGAAAATGCTAATCTGAAAGGACATGAATTAACCCGCGCCCGCAATAAATATAAATAAACTCCTGCTTGTAGTCCCGGGTGTGTGTATGGTTTAATTCGATTAATCATAGCACTTCTTAAGCAAAATAAAACGCAATGTTTGTCAATTCTCGATTATCTGTAATTGCTTCTATTAGTAGTGTTGTTTGTTAGATAAATCTCTCTGTAGTACCATCGGTATTCTTCAATGCAACGATAGCCGAGTCTCTAGAAAGCAGACTTAAAATACGAGGCTCTTCGTTCTGTGATAACCTCTAATAATATCCACTTAATGGCAACCTATTTTGACATATGAATGCAGATGCCACTAAATTCTAACTTATATTTTTATTGAGAAGACAATAGTTTAACCATGCTAAACAAACTTAAATTATTGTATGCTAACTATAAAATCTCATTGAATAAACATACTAAGGGTCGATTATGCGTCATTTAAGACGAGAGGAACTATATTTTACACGCACATTTCTAACCAGGGACGTTATTAATAACACGCCCTTAAAATTTGATTAATCTCTCGAGTAATCATTTACGAAAATTGAATTGCCTGCCTTCCACACAAAACCTTAATATAATGGCCATATCCATAACAGGAATCCACTATTATAAGCTAAAGTATTACAACTCTATGCGTGGGATTTTATCGCTTGTATTTAAATGTATTGTATACCGTATAAAGGCGTGTCCTTATCTATTGTTACGGGTAGGTTATGATAAGCTATATTATCAATAATGAATTCGGCACTTGTCGAATAATATTGCAAAAGCTATATAATATTAAGGAAGATCGATCCATTGATTAATTTTCTTCATTGACAACTTTATAGCGACGAACAATAGGTTCTATACCCTCACCCATTGTTAAATTTGCTTGGACGAATTGGTTCTTTACATAATAGATCTTGGAATTTAATTCCGTTGATATCTACACTGCCATAAACGTTTTTAACAGTGTAATCTCGAGTTTTTTCTCGATTTACCTACAGCTACTTAGATAATTGTAAACAAAATTAATCAATCTAATCAAACAATGAATTGCGTAGAACACGTCACATTGCACAAAAAATTGTCACCGCTAAAATATTCGAATTAAAATATTTTGTGGCTTTGGTACGTATTTCATGGTTTCCTTTGTATTGCACCCACCATAGTAACTTGTACGGAAAAATATCAAGGTAGTTTAGCGAGATTTTGGATTTTTTTTTTGGTTATGCAGGAGAAAATTCCTATTTTTGACATAATCACTTCATTTTTATAAGGGTATTCTTTCTAATTATTATTGTTACAATAATGATTGATGTATATTGGCTTTCGTCGGCAAAATGTGAAAAATGTGTTTTCTTTTCTTGACTTTTTCCCGGCGTAATTAATGAAAAAGAAAGTTAAAATAATGTTTAAGAAAAATGTTACAAAACAAAAGAAACAATAAAATGTAAACATTTTAATCCATGTTTTTATTTTGAAAATTATAGCCAGGCAGCAACTTAACTTATAACTGACTTCATTAGTTGAATTTCTGATCGCATTTTGAGGTAGCAATATGATGTTCTGTCCTATCTGTTGTTCCCGTTCTGCGATATTTTTTGAACGATTGCGGTAAACTCTGATGAAGCTACTTTTTGCCTTATTGGTGAAGTAAACAGACATAACTGCAGATACTGGTTGTAGGGAAGTCCTTCTTGGTTTTCGGGGGGCCATACACAGTGCCTCATTAATAACGTATTTGCAGTCATGCAAAAATATGATTATACCTGTCTGCGGTACGCTCTATCTCCATACAAACGCCTTCCCATTATGGTGTAAATGTTCGTCAATATTCGAACATCAAACATTAAATGGTGAGCTCATTCGCCAGATTTAAATCCTTTTTCTTTGGGGATACGTAAAAAACAGAGCTTGCAAAGATAGACCCGATGTCGTCGAAGATTTGAATTACCAGAACAATATATGAAATTTTCTTAGAGTTTTTACAGAATTCTCTTCGGGGTAAATCGATTTAGCCTTTCTCATATTAGTAATGGTGGACAATTTGAATTAATTTATTTTTAATGATAAGATTGTGAGTGATAACTTCATTGTAAACAATTTAGTCTATCTCAATGTACCTAACATTTATTAAACACATGAATCAGCGTTTTCTCGTAAAGATGATATTAAATTGAAAAAAATAATAAAAACATTATTGCAAAGAGAAAAAAATGCTCTATCGAATGGTAAAGTAAAATTTAATTTTAAAGTTCGCATTCATTACGCGAACAGAGGTAAACAATTAAAAAAAAAAAGAATCAACTATTTTAGAGAATTTCGTAACAAACTTTTATATTCAACATAATTTTGTAAAATGAATAATAACGACAAGAAGAAAGCGATTTAGCTTTCCCCATACTTTTAACTAACCCTATATACCATATCATGTTTGTACACATATTTGAATTGTTTTAGAAGATGCTCAGAAATGAAAATTTCACTAAATTTATTTTGGTTGCTGATGAAGCGACGTTTAGAATAAATGGAGTGAACAATTTCCATGTTTGGTAATTAGAAAATTCGACGACAGGTGAAAATTATTTAATTTTCTACAAAAAAATACCTTGCCACAATTATTGGAAGATGTACCTTTAGATCTAAGACAGACTACGTGGTTTTTATACGACGGATCCCCGACACATTTTAAGCGAGAAGTCATGCTGTTTTTTTTTTGAGGCCAACTAAACACAATGAAGAAGTGAATAATATGCAACAGCTACAACAGCGCATAGAAAGTGCATGTGAAATTGTTTGTTAAACAACAATATATCTATAATATGTGCATTATTTTGCAACTTTGTAACCTGTTAAAATAAGAAGATGAAACGCTAGTATGGTTTCTTAACTTCCATAATATAATAATAATAATAAATAATAAAAAACCGTGACGACCTTAATAAAATTTGTTTAATACTCAAATCCCGTTAAAAAAGTACTTATACATAGATAGTACATCAAGACATTTAATTAGGAAAACTGCACGAAATTTTAAGTACAGTATCAAAGTAAAACGTCTCCTTTTATATGGTCTATTCGAGTTTTCTTAATTAGGTCACTATGTTTTTGGTACTTAACCTATAATCCGTTGCACGTTCACTGAACACTCGCTCGCCACTTGAATGTAGAAGATAACTTTTTGTCATTAAGTCTTAAACGCTAAGCCACCATAAAAACGTTCAATAGTGCTATTTAGTCGGATTACATCATTTTACTGGATGTATCCTGAAGGTTAATAACATTAGTAGTAAAAGAAAATAACGGCGCCATAGCTATAGACTCTAGTTAATTTTATCTATGCACGTACGAAAACTATATCTACATATTATTATCCCAACAGCATCAGGTAATAAGCTACCGAATCAACAAAAGCCCGATATTACAAGAACACGCCTCGCTATTAGCAATTAATAACGTAAATACTCCTTTATCGTATGCAAAGCTCTATTCAGCGGTAGGACCGTATTCATGCAAAAGCTAACACGCAATTCTCTTAATGTTAATACATTGCATTATCATGAAACATCTGCTGAATAACACTTTTGTTCGTTACCCGTATTGGTACACCAGACACTGTCATAGCCACAACAAGGAACATACGAATTAAATTTAAATGTAATTAATTTTCAAGGAACTCTAATGGTCGTACGTTGACGTTCGTAGCTTGCCTGATTTTAGAATTGTGGATTATATAAACATAATCCTCAATTCTGCCTATGTATAGCTATACAACGATGCACGCTAGATTATTCTTAAAGTTCACTGGATGCACATATGTTACCCGCAATTAGCATCTAACAAGGCATTGAAGCAACATTTTCTAGTTCGAGCGTTAATTAAAGCTTTTTAGTTATCGTCTTCATATCTAACACAATATGACGCAAAAGCATAATGGAAATAATATGTGTAGCGTAATGAAAATTACGCTAGCGTTAGACCTAACTTCAAGTCGTGCCTCACGCCTTTATTTGCTTCTTGCCTTATATCACCAACCACCAGAGCAATTAATTCAGCAGTCCGAGGACTGCTCGGGAGTTGATTTGGGAACCGAATTCGCTTTTTGTCGCTGCTTTCTAAGCTGTAGGTGTGTATATTTTGACACAAGATGACGCTAAAAAGTAGTCCGCTGGCTGTCTTGAAGGAAGTTGATATAAGGCTAGAGGGAAATAATGGTATGAGGTAGAGAAAAACATGATATTTAGAAACACATTGCTGTTGCCCTAAGTGATTCCACCAACATCATAGATGATGTTGGTCTTAAAATAAAAAAAAAAACAAAATAATGCTAATATAGAATTAGCATTATTTTGGTGCGAGAGACCAAACTGAACGAATTTTTTGTTACAATGTCACCTGTTGCAAAATTGCATCAACGTTAGCACGTAACTCATATTGTTTTAACAACTTCAACCTTAACTTTTTCTCGAAAAGCATGAGAAATAGAGTAAATTCGGCCTAAATGGTAATGATTCATTAACTGTTAACTTATGTGCGTAGATGTTCATTGTTAGATAGCTCAGGTCCAGAGCTTGAATCCATTACTCCGAGACTGACACCCAAGTGTGATAAGCACTGCGATACCAGCCCTTTTAATTACGTAGAATGGATAAATACAAGTATTTCCAACATTGAATTAGATGTATGTAACATAAAGGTGAGGGAAATTGGTATCGGATTCGAACCTGGGGCTCACAACTCTCAGAGTATGGTTTTCCGTAGCTTTCTTTGTTCCAAATTCGGCGAATGCTGAGGGTTAGGCATAATAATGCTTAGATATGACCGATCTATGCTCCCTGTAATTAATGAAAATTGTTGGGGAATCCAAAGACGTGGATTATTTTTTTATGGTATGCAAACTTATTAAGGTTTGACATAATCCCAGAAGTCTTTGTGTGTAAATTATGATTGTGCAAAGTGTTCCATGATGTGAAGCGCAGTCAATTGTCCTTTAACTACGAACGGTGACTCGCGAGTGTACAAGACCCAATAAAACTGTTGATTTAATTTCAAATAGAAAATTATCAAAATTTTAAAACGACGCTGTATATTTCAATTAAATGTTAGTATAATTAAGCATCAAAGGAATAATACCTACGCTGTACGGAGGCTTTTCATAAAATACATATTTTTCATTTAGAATCACGCCAGTCCTTTCATAGAATCTTTTTGAATTAACATTGATTAAAGCTTACTATTCCTAAAGCGACATTCACATTATCGTATTTCACTGAACGAATGAATATGAAAGGCTTCAAACATGTTCGTATATTCACTGCGTTGAATTCAGCTTTATCGAACGTTAATGTATGTTACCGCATCATATAGCCGTACCGTATACCTACCGCGTTTGATTAATTGCCGAATAGACTGCACAAATATCGTGAAAATACGTCGAAGAATGATTTACGCTAAATAACGCCCGCGAACGTTAAAAAGTAATAAAATGTCGGATACAACAAATAACGATTTCCGCCATTAGCGGTAATATTTCAGGCTACTCGCTAAATTTACGAGGGAGTCTATGTCAATGTATATGATGTGTATAATTTTCTCCTTTCGGGCAACGAGGCAACCTACCCGTAGTCGTCAAAATTTCACGGGCGCGCTAGTAACATTTCGAAAATAAGATTTGAAAAATTCGGTTAACGTAGGGAGTATTGAATTACGCCATGTGAGTGTGGTATACACAATGCACTGGCTTTATTTCATCGGCTTGCAGTAATGATTATATGTTATATTTTCTAATTTAATTTTATCTGGGTACAATTCAGTGTATGTGATTAATATAGCTATTAATATATATTTGACCCTTACACATATGTGTATGTGTATTTGAAATCTACAGTATAATAAAAAAACTTTCATCCATCGACTTTCCAATTGTTATATTGTTATATATGAATGGAGATGGTTCAATTTCGAAAGGTCGCGATCTTTGAACTTTGGTTGATTCATTGCATCAATTCATAATAATTATTATTTATACATATTTATGTTATCTAATTAATTTTGTTTATCAAAAATTAACTAAATTGATTGTGTAAAAATGTCTGAAGTATGTAGGCTAAAATAATACGTTTCAAACCTTTCATGTGTCTGGTAGAATCTTGCTTTATAAATTGTTAAGTTTTAAAGTGTATGCTGTAACCTATTTATTTTAATCTAAAGTGTCCCAATAATAGCGGAAAATTTTATATAAGTTTTTTTCACTAAATAACGAAACGTTAATTTAGTCATAGAGCATACGAACAACTCCCCTGATAAATGCCCTCCCTGGCTTTTTAGTTCTTTTGATGAAATTTTCAATCACGATTTGGCATAGGTGTGGCTGTATCTCATTGATACGTCATCTAGTCTGCGGCCAATTCTGGTCGCCCAAACGGGAAATTATGCAACCAGGAAATGTCTCGAGCAATGATGCAATCGTTTCACGTCATATGTGGCAAGTTGGAACCACATGTCACCTTCCATTTGAGGCAGAAAAAAACTGGGTTATATCCTGATACTGAACGCAGTCAATGGATTACTTGTGCAATTCCCAGCAGCCTCTTCCAATGATGCCTTCAGCCCAAAATTCACACCAAACAGTGACACGTTTGGGATGCATTTCCTTCTCATGAAATACATGTGGGTTTTCATAATTCCAAATTTGGCAATTTTGTTTGTTTACGAATCTCTGTTGTTGTTCAATTGGCGAATTTTCTTCGTTGTGCGCAATGTTTAGGGTTGAGTTGTTGGATCAGTTAGATTTTGTAGGCCTGAAGACGCAAATCTTTGTCGCATAGTGCTTTTTGAAATGTTCGATTCTTAAAAAAAGTTTGTTTTTTACTCCAACGTTAATCACATTGCCGACGAAATTAAACGGACCGGCCCAAATAAAAATTAATTTAAGAAACGTGTGGTTTTTGACAGCTGATAAGTTCATGAAGAAAATATTTCACTGGATGTGATGGAACATAAAGTCACCTCAGTTTATGTTATTTCTGACAGAACTGGCAGAAGACTGCAAATAGTACCTATTTGAGCTCAAATTTATTAACATTGGGAAGGTTAGGTTTCTGCACATGATTTCAAGATGAACCAGTATCGACGAGTTCACCTTGAAAAGGTTACTTCATCTGTAGACATAACCTGTTTGGAAAAGGAATGGTTGTCGAGCCAATTTTATTTGAACTTTCCCATGACTGGAATAACCGAAGTAATTGACAATATGCCATTGGAAGAAAGGTCTAAACTGTTGTTCCAACATGGTGGACCATCGATACTCTTGAGTACTCTTGTTGTTATTGTGAATGGATTTATAGATATTCGGAGCACACATGACCAACAAGATCCCCTGACTTAACACGCCAATTCAAAATATCAATTAACTAGAAAATACAATCAGAGATGTTTGCTTACCATTCAATGTGTAGAAAGAGAAAGGCAACACGCAGTGTTTTAATTTGTAGGTAACTAATCGTATTTACTTGAATTATTGACTGAAACGAGATATTAAGCAATAGAAAACTACATGTTAATGAAATTGTTTATTACTTTATAAATTGTTAAAGTTTTACCTAAAAAAATAAATTTAAGATGTATAATTTGTACGAAAAATAATATTTTCTTCGGAAAAATATTTCTTGAAGCGAAAGTTCCTTACATCAGAAAAAATCAGTGGTATTTTTAACTTCTCAACTCAGTGCACTATCAACATTTTTAGGTATGAAAACATTAATATTTGGGATATTCTCCCAAATTCTCTTCTTAATAAAAAATAAATTAATTTCCTTCTATTTTAAGACGAACCGACCGATATCAAAATGGTACTGATGAAGAGAGTACACTAAAAAATATATAAAGCATGGCATGCAAAGTGCAAGCGTATGGAATTCTTCAAAAATTATCAAAAATATAAGCTAAATCGAAATCAGAAAGTTACTCGTTAGGCTATGAGAATGATCAAAATCCTTTGTTTATTTGTCAAAATAAAATTTAGAAACTGTGTCAAATTTAAGCTTATACTTCTGGTAATAAGCAAAACCTCCATAGCTGGTCGCGGATTTTAGGCCGACTGTATATATGCAATAATATTCAGAATTCAAATGCATTCAACATTGACTGCGTTTCGCTCAAGATCGAATAATAAAACGATAAATTCCTTTCCGCAAACTTGAATTACTCAAGTGCGAATCGAACGACGGCATACCGCGCAACATTCTAATATGTGTCGCCGTTCAATACTTCGTAGGAGGACAAAAGCAAAACAACGACCCGTCTTCATCCTACCCACTTCACGGATAGAATTTACTCGTCAATTGTCACGATTTTAATATGTACTTACGGGAAATGACAGACAATACGTCCGTATACGGCTCAGAGACAAAGCCCGCGTAAACTGGAAACCTTAAGGTTTTGTCCGTCCGAACTATCCGAGAATTACCAACGCAGATCTATTGCGGATAGCACGATATTACCCTTCGCTAGTTTCGTTCGGGAACGAACCATTATTACGGATTCATCTCGCATCCACATTGTTTTAGATCGTTACTAGACATATGGCTAAGTTTCCATAATAGTTTAAAAGAGGATGGATCAAAAGATTCAGCTAGTAGGAAGCTGATAGTATGTGTTCTGTGAGCGCTCTTTTATCCCGGCTATAAATCAAGTGAACATTTAAAGAAGACCAGATTCGGAACATACTGACATGCTGACATTTCACAAACATTATTTGTTTGAGAAGTACAAAAAGAAATAAGAAAAATGTCAGGTATCCGATCTATTGATGGAAAATGCAACTCAATCCATTTCTGGGTGCATAATATGTCATTAGAATTAATTAGATTATTATCAAGAAGATCCTTGAATTACTTCTGGAGCCACCCAGAAAATCAGACGTGTTATTGCTATGAAAAAAGGTTTAAAAGGTTTGGCAATACTGGAGACTCCAAAAACTTATTCCATCATTTAATCTATAATTCAAATTTTTGCAATGGCCCTGTGAAAGATTGTGTGTGAAAGAAACAGGTAGAATCCAAGATTTATTTATTAATTTCAGCAAAAGTTCAAAACAAACATTCTACTTACAGTAGTTGGTAAATCCTAGGTTTTACGCGCAAATACTGGAAGTTGTCGGCATTTAGACTTTTGGAAAAATGTATATATGTATTTAACTCGAGCGATATCCCTTGGGATGAAAAGTTTTTTCCAAACGAGAACTTTGCTACGAATAAAAGAATTCCTTTGTGTGATACTCCAAAGCAAACAACAATAAATTACCACTTCCCAAATTTTAAATGCTTTATTGAATTTGGAGAAGTGCTTTTATAATCCTATTGCCCAGATAATAAAGAAAGAGAATAATTGAACAATATCTATTTTCTGGGAATCACATTTACTGTCAATAGCGCCATATCATGGTCTCTACTATTATTGCTATTTTTCTCGTTATAGTTTAAATCGATTCGTTTCGTGAATGTTAAACAATTTAATTGTTAACACGTAAGTACCAGCATCTCGCTGAAAATCTTTTAAATAAAACGTAGATTGCAATTATACGTTAATAACACAAGTACTAAGAGCCCGCCAATGTTCTGCAGAGTAACAAAATTATAATAGCAAACGTAATATTTCATTACAATCCTTTCCTCCGTTAAAGGATTAATCTAGGAACGAAGAAGTAGGAATTAGTACGAGCAATTAAAATTCTTAAACTAATGTGGCTATAAACGTTGATTCAATTACTAGGGATTGCATACTGAACCATGTACAAGACGCTAAACTAAAACTCATTATTTTCATTTGGATAAATTTTAAGAATCCTGCAGAAAACGCTCAGTTTGCTTTCAGCGAAGATCCGAAGATTCAATATTTAACATTTCACGCAAAATTTTGTAACTAAAACCTTGCGCCAGCTAACTTTTTGTAATGAATACCTTCGTATTTATTTAAGTAAAAAATCTGGTAATTGCAGATGGGCGACCAGATCAAAAAAAAAATCTCCTAATGGAGACCAAACGACCGCGAAATAAAGAGAATAAACAGACGTTGTAGAAGAAAATCGACGGAATGTATAATGAAGCCCAGAATGTTCAAAACCGATGTACAAATACTAGATATACGTTCGGTAACGGTTACCTCTGAGTCGAGGATGACATCTAAGTACTAAACTAAATTATTCAAGAATGGTATGAGTACATCACAGAAACACTCACATTTCAAAGATTTCAAAGAAAAGTCCAGGAGACTTTTGCCAAACAGTACATGGTTCATTAAAATCAACATATTTTCATTGCTGAACACCATCGTATTAATCACAATCAGCAAAAGGACATCCGTCCATTTCCGACCCTCTAGGGCGCAATTTCCGGAAACTTCAAACGCCCAAATCTCCTAAACCGTTAGAGGT